>BTHU01000003.1:49870938-50123438 GCA_036184795.1 Tokudaia tokunoshimensis | reverse complement strand
ATATATTTACTGTTTGCCATGTGACATATATGACCCTTCTTATTAGTAAGTAATGTCATACCACCTCAATGAAAATAGGTGGTTTTAATATGAAAATTGCTATCATTAAAATTCTAAATCTAGTTAATGAATCATAAAAAAAGTCTGAAATTGTAGAAAGATAGAAACATATTCATCTTTGTTTCTGGCATCATGTGCTCATCAAATATATACCCTCATGCACACAAAAAGAAAAATAAATCTTAAAAAACATTCAACCTTCTTTGAAGGTCTAGTTTAAAATTACTAAATGTTCTAAGCATTTGCTTTTGTCATCATGTTTTAAGGTTTATGAGTCTATATTGCCAAAGTGGACACCAAGCTTTGATATTTACCAGAGTGGCTGATTAACTACTCTTAACCTTTTACTACCTTTTCACAAGTATCAGCTTTCCCCCATCAATTACCAAAATAATTCCATTTTCCTTTAAGTTATCCCTATTCCTCAAACATCTGCTCCGTTATACCCTCTAGTATATCTCCTCTCCTGGTATGTCAATCCCATTTACTAGCAGTGAATGGAAAAATTTCACTACTGTCCTTATCATGAGTCCACATATCCCTAGTGATGGGTTGACATTGCCAGGACTCTGATGAGTGATCAGCCTCCAGTGCTCCATTTAGCATCTGCCTTCTCAGACCACACTTTTCCTGTTCTTGACCCTAGTTCATCCTTCTTCCTCGTAGCTTCACTCTCAAAGCTGTCTCCAACAGCCCTGGCCACACCCATTTCTAGCAGGGATCTGAGTTGTTATCAATATCAATGTCACCTGAGGCAAGAAATTGGAGACAGAGATTAGTTCTCAGGTCAGATATCTCTGAAAAGGAGAGAAGGTTCAGCAGAGCAGGTACTCTTATCATACAATCTTCAAAATGCCTTGGCTGACTCACAAGCAGTGCTCAAACTGCAACCTTTCAGGTCCTTATAGGCTTAGATAAAAGGATGAGGAGAAAAGGCTTTCTGGCTAAGGCAGTTGGTACTAGTTGAGGCCACTTTTTCTCAAACTGAGCAGGTGACACACCTGACCTTCAGGAGCAGGTCAAAAAAAAAAAAAAAAGAAAGAAAAGAAAAACTAGATCCCTCTTGCCAGCATTTCTGATTGAGCTATGATGTACTTACCTTTTCAATAATTTCTCAAATGATACTGATACGGATATGCAGAGACCCCCCTCCCCCCACAGCCCAAGAATCACGTCCATAGTCATTTATAGCAGGGCCCACCAGCTGACATCACTTTCATCAGCTGAGAAAACAGGTTCATCTATCTTGATGAGTATCTGGAGGGCAGTTCACCACATCTGCCAGCAGTATAGAGTCTGAGTAGCAGATATGATCCTGTAGACGTCATTGCTTACATTTTTTTTTCACCTCATACTGGTGTTTTGTGTCTCTGAGCTCACTTCTGAAATGGCCCTAATAAAACCCAACTTGGGGGATCTTATGGGCAAAAGTTATACCACTCCTTATTCATTCCTAACTACTCCAATCACTTGCTTAAGATAATGTGGGAAGCCATTGTTTTGACATGTTGCTACTACATGGAAGCTTGACAAATCTATCATTTTAGAGTCTCCTGATCAGTTTATTCCCTTTAAAGTAATGTCTAGTGAATGATCTAATCAACCTCTACCTGTGAACTTGCCCTGGTGGCACCATTTTTTTTTCATGTTGTTTTGTGTAGGCATCCCCATTGATTCTAAGACAGCTTGATCACGATCCCTCATACTTAGCAACCTTCAATGGCTTCCTATTGTTTTGGGGTACAGGGCATACAAGCATGGCTCTGCCTGCCTTAAAAAGACCCTGGTCTCCTTTCTCTCCTCACATACCTATCTGCACTGTGTTTGTTTGTCTGCTTACAGCTTCTTTCCAAATTGTTTTGATTTTTTGCCTTATAGACTGCCTTTCACCACACCCCACTCAAAACCACCCGTCAGGTCTAGTCCAACTGAAAACATTTCCTCTAACTCACCACCTGTGTCTGCATGCCAAGGCTGTGAACTCCTGGGCATATTCTTCCTCCTGATGTTACTGTGTTGCCCACACCTGAATTTTTCTCCTCCTTGCTTTACCTGCCCACAGGGTTGAGATGATCTAGAAACCAACCCCCTAGGGATTGAACAACTCATACAGCTCCTCACTTCCCACTATCAACAATATCCTTAACACAAGAAAATCACTCCAGAGAAGGTAGTAAACTCTCATGGAGTTGGAGAGAAATAAATATGAGGAAAAAATGGAACATGCAATTAGCTATTTATAAGTGAAAAATTAGTAACTCAGTGTCAATCATGCTTACCCACCAAATTCACAAATGTTTTAAAAACTTAAACCTTTTCTAATATCCTCTTTTACATTAATGTTGTTTATAAAAATATTAGTAGCATAAATTTAATTTCTTATAATTTAAAACGGAAACGAAAATCATAAATGGTAATTTAAGAAAAACAGTCTTTCTTTGTTTCTTGTTTGTTTCTTTCTTTCCATCTCACTGTAGTTTTGAGGATTGAACCCAAGGTCTTGCATGTGCCACATAAAGGCTGTACCACCAAGTTCTATCGCCAGACTATATATTATGACTAATTTATCTTTTAAGTATTAACATAATGTTTTATAAAATGGTATATTTAGAAGTGTCAGAAATGATATATAGTTAAATCTATTCCTATATTTTTTAAATGAAGAAGTATTTATTTAGGAATACCTTATAGGAACAAAAGAGGCAGAAACCAAGGTCTGAATTTTTAGCTCCAGGATTCACATAAATCACCTACAACAATGAGGGAAAAATCTTTAAAATAATATGTGGAAAATAAGCATGCAGAACCATTTTAGTTAAGATCAATAAAGGGAATTAGAGGTTGGTATGTTGCAATTATAATCTGGTATAGTAATATAATTTAAGTTTGTTTCATAGGATTTCCTTACTCAGTCTAGATTCTCTGTTAAAGATATTTGCCATTTGTTTTTCTGTCTTTTTAGCTAAAAGTCTTCTTAACTGCAACTCAGAGGCTAGGCTACTTACAAAGATAGCAAGTTCAGGACCAGCCTGGGAAACAGCCATACACCCCAAGACATTTTTTTTATTAGATATTTTCTTTATTTACATTTCAAGTGTTATCCCCTTTCCTGGTTTCCCCTCTGAAAACCCTCTATCCCATCCCCCTGTCCCACTGCTCAACACATTTTCTACTATAGTATTTGAGTATATGGGGTTTTGAAAATGACAGAAAACATTCAATTGACTTAAGTTTCACTAATTTTTTCCTGTGGTTTTGATTGTTAGTCAACCAAAAGAAGGATGGCTGCTTCTTTGAGTAGCAGAGGACAGCGGTAACAATGGTAGTCATGGGATACATGCCCATTACCCATTGCTCATCTGCTAATATGCAGTGCTGACAAGACGAAGTGACAGAGATTGCCACTGCTCCATCTGTCCCTGGATCTTCCTGGTACTTTGAGGTGGGTTGATGCCTAGCTCCTTAAAGATGGTTCTGACTTTTGTAGAATCCTCATACAGTCAAAGGCAATGAGAAATGAAGCGGAAACTTAAGGGTTCTTTGGAAAGTCAGTTGTGTTGGATCGTGTTTTGCTGGGTCAAACACATGAAAGACTTTTCCTGAAGCAGACACAGGTGACAGGCTAAGATGGACTCATGAAGGAACATTTCATTGAGGCAGACATAGGAGAAAGAATGTTCCACTAAAGTTAGCATGTGAAAGAACACATGATGAAAGATTCTTTACTAAGTACATGCATGTATTGGTTGGCCTTACATTTCATAACTGAGCTCATTTTGTCGGGACTCCACAGAGAGAAATGCACCAAAAATCTTCTGGTGGTATGCTGCGGCTTCTTGCTTCTTCAGCATACTCAGACAGAGTGATGTCAGCTGAATCAGACTCATGTGCTGAGCCAAGATACATACTAAGGCAAGACCTGTTGAGGACACATGATGTTTGAAGGTTGTATACAAAGGATTCAACAGACAGTGACGGAGGCTGAGGTAGGCTTGCTTCCAGAACTAAGCAACGTTTGTTTGTCTTTACTGATCTTCACTTTGCTGAGAGAAGCATAGTCAAAAACTTCTTCTGATGTCCCTCTGGGTCCCTCCTGCTGGCTTGTGCTGAGGCTGAGGCTGAGACCTGGCTGTCTCTGCTAGGTAGTGCCATTGCTGCTCATTCGTGTTTGCTATCCCGTCTCTATTGAACTGAACTGATGGTATATCCTTGTAGTGTTTGTGAGTAAGTAGATGGCGCTGCCTCTGTTGACTCCTGTGAACTGAACTGCCGATTTCCTGACAAGGCAGATAGGATTTGCTCCAAAGGAACTCTTTCTAAACAGGTCCACTTCCCCTGCATCCTTTCTTTTTCACTACCTCTGTTGAGTGGTGGGCTAGAAGACAGGTTAAAGCATTTAAGAACCATCATTAAAATTAGGGTTTGAAAAAAATTAGTTAGAGAGATATTCCTGCAAATCTGACTCTCATGAAGTGGATCTGGCTCACATTTGTAGATTCCAATTTATTTCATGGGTCCTAACTTCTTATACTTCTACATTTTGTAGCTGTATTTTCTATGTTACTCTCTGCCTTATAAACTTAATGATCACTCATCAAATGTGAAGATAAGCCTCACAGAGTCTGCTTAAATTTCAACTGTCACAATTCAATGGGGTCAAATCCTTAGAATCTATCTATCCATTCCATGATCTATCTATTCATTTATCTGTATATCAGTCATCTTGTTAACTATCCACTATGCTTAAACCTGATTGATTCTGATATCATCAACAAAGTTACCCATGGATGGGGTCACATTTTAAATATGCTATTGGAAAGTGGTGAAATTGTGGAAGAGGAGCAGATTGATTAGAAGACTTGGGTCATTGTGTCTTCCATGGGAATATTGCCCTAGATCCTTCATGCATCCCTCTTTTTGCTTCCTGGCAGCCATGAGACACATATTCCCTCTCCTGGTAAATGCCTTGTCATAGAATCAAAGTGATGAATCCAATCAGTTGTGGAAACCTTTGAAACTGTTAGGCAAAATAAATATTTCCTCTTTTAAATTGTTCAAGTATTTGTCTTATCAATGAATATAGTATCTATGTATCTCTAGATACTTTTATTTCTTCTGTTAAATGCTGAAGAACAACCATTCTTTAGTAGTGAAAATGGGCCAACTTATGAGCAACAAACTCTCAGGAATGAGTTCTTTACATTGGTTCAAGGCTTTTGAAATAGTTTTCTGCTGTGATTAAGTTTAAGGGCATTTATGATAATGTATTTCATGTCAAAATGACACTGGTAATCCATGACATTCATGAGAAACATAGTTATTCATTCTATGACCTGTGGAACCAAAAGTGTTTAGAAGCCAAGGCATGTCTAGGTATCCAAAGTCTCAGACCAGTTTAGTGAAAATGTATATCGTATTAGGTTTTGCTGGCTGCCTCTAACTATGCTAGAGAATATGAATCAAGAAAACAAGCTTAGTGATTTAAATTCCCACCTTAAGGTCTGTCTAAAGGATTTGAAAACTTCATGACTATTTGGAGAGAAATTCATTTACCTGTCATGGTGGGGCCATGATTTCCAAAAGAACAAATCCAATGGCAAATGCTACAGATAGGTGATACAGATATAAATGAAATTCCCCAACCATATAGTGTTTCTTTCTCATGCTCCCAATGATCTTTAAGAAGGAAATAAATCCTGAACATTGACATAAGAAATGTGATGAATTATGAAGACTTAATATCCTACCACAAAAATAATCTTCCTGACTTTAATGAAAACAACCTCTCCTCTCCTGTTTGTTTAGGTCACGTTCCTTTTTTCCAAAGAATCAATGAAGGTTTCTCCTGATGCAGTTACCTTTCAAGGCATTCATGTGCAGCCTCCAGCCTCCAGCTTGCACTCCATTCCCAGCAAGCATGAAAGGAAAGGTGTAAATTGTGACCTGTAATAGGTAGAATAGTCACCAAGGTGCATGATTGACCTATTTATTTTGAACAAACTTGGAAAGTGTGAAAAGTATCTTAAGGATGTGAGAACAGAGTGGAAAAAATAAAGTTACATTTGACCTAATATATTGCCAGAGACCAACTAAATAAAGATTGCATATTTCATACAAATACAAGGGGAACTTGGTGAATCATATAAATGCAAGGGGACTCTTCAAAAGGTGTGATGGTTTGAGAAACAGCTAGCATCCCATATAAAGTGAAGGAAACATAATTGTACAAGGCCACTAAGAAAGATGCATACCATTTAGTAAAACCTTTTGGATTAGGAAGAAAATATATTTGATTTGGGTGTGTCTCTCTGATTCTTGAATGACCCAAAAAATGCTCATGTTTAGAGCTAAGTGTCCTATGAAAGGTTCAGACTGCTGTGGCAGCTCTCTGTCGCTTAGATCATATACCCCAAAAGATTCAGCAGAAGTGTCAGTAGGAAATAGGGATGTTATTCATACCCTTTCTCAGAACCCTCCCACAGTATTTATCCTTAGGACGTTGTGATAAAACCATGTCATCTTCTATCAGCTGCTCTTTTTATGACAATCTCATATTTTTGTTTTTAATTTAATATTTTAAATGTGTTGATAATTTAACACATGTATGCAATGAAATATGATCATATCCACCCCATTTCCATTCTCTAAGACTCCCACTCTCTAAGCATATCTTCTTTCTCAGTTTTTCATTATCTATTTGTTTAATCAATGTTGCCCATATATATGTGTATGTGGAGCATCTACAGGAGTATATGCAATGCACCAGGCACATATCACCTCAAAAGAACTATTTTCCATCCCCTAGAAGCTACTAACTGTCAACAGCTCTTCAGCTAGGGTTGGATCCTCATGAGCTCCTCCCATGCCCATGTTGGATTTTTGAGTAGATTGCTCTTGGGTAGGCTTTTTGCAAGTTAGCATAGCTGGTGTGAGTTCATGAACGCAATGCCCTAACTTCTCTTCAGAAATTGAAACAAAACCAAATTAAGAAAAAAGAAAAACCTTTCTGGTTCTACAATCTAAGGTAACACTTGATTATTGACTATCAGATTACCATATAAGCTGAACTTGTGAATATCCTATCATGAACTACATGTGACCTTCAGCCACCAAATATGAAGTTGGATATATGTAATTATATTCTATTATCAAGTGAAAACACTATATATAAGAGCATGTATTGAAGGACTGAAAACAAAGTAAACTATATGAGGAAATGACCAAAGTACAATTTTCCATCTTCCCATCCTATTAGCTTTTATCTTTTCCTTTAAATTTCTTTTATTTGGGGGAATTTAGATATAATAAAAAGGATATTGATCATTTCCTCTGTCCGTTTGCACTCTTCAAACTTTATGATTATGCTCTCTTTCAAAGTCTCCCCAACCCCCAAGCACATAATACATCTTTCTCAGTCTATGTAATGTTACTTGCATGTGTATTTTCAAGGCTGTGTGCTTGGAGTTGTATAACCAGTTGGTGTCTCCTTTCCTAGGGAAGACTATTTTTCCTTCTGTCAGCACTCCTATCTTGCTTAGTGCATGCATCTGTATCCAGAGGGAGATCTGAATGCCCATCTGATGGAGAAAGAATTATCCTTCACTAGTGGCACATACAGCTCCCCAACTGAAATATCACAATCCCACTTGGAAGATCATGAAGGACTGTCGATGGCAGGGAGTCCTCCCAGCAGTTGGAACTGCAGCATTACCAATGGCTACTCATTTTTCCTGCATGAAAGATTAGCATATGTGAGGCTATATCATTTTATGAACTGTGGCTTATAGTTTGGCAGGGTGGTCAAGGATGTCAGAGGAACATATTTGGAAAGTAAGTTGTTAGCAGATCTGGGGATTACTTTTAAAAGTAATGGATTACTTTTAAAAACAAGCAGAGGTTGATACTTGATGTCCTTTGTGAATATTCAACAAAGGATGAACTCAATAGGTAATGGTTTTCATAATCACAGGATAGAAGAATCTATTTTGCTGTAGAATTAACCTACTTCTATATCCAGTCCTGTTGCTACCCAGAGTACTCATGAGCAAATGCCCCTGACAGTAGAAAGGTAGATAAGTGAACTTGGCATTGTCAACTTCTCTTCAAGGCTAATTTGGTTACACTTATTGTAACCAAGTAGAGCAAAGAACAGATGCCAGGACCAATGTGCAGCCATGAAACTCTGGGAGCATTGTTCCCACAGATCATATCACAGTATTTACAATCACTCACTTCCATAGTAATAAGGTATTATTTCTATTAAAATAACCACTCACTCTAGATACAGAGTTGCCTTCAACCAATGTAAGAAAAAACTAATAGTTATTACATGATACTCCACTAATAGATACAAGGACAAGAATTTTACAGAGACCTCTTAACTTATATAAGCATACACATTGTATAAGGTCACATCCCTGAAATAATAATACTCTGTCTATTGACTGGTTATCTGTCCATCCACTCATCCATCTATCTATCTATCTATCTATCTATCTATCTATCTATCTATCTATCTATCTATCTATCTATCCATCTAACTAATCTATCTATATATCTAGCTATCTAGGTATATCTAGCTATCTAGCTATTTATTATCTGTTATCATACTATATATGTCTATTTCTCTTATTGAATCTTAACTGATAGGTTATATAAATATGAATGAGTTCAAATAAATTAACTTTTTTATTAATTCAATCCTTAAGAAAAGTGAGAAATGCTTTTGGGAGGAAGTTTTGGGTTAAGTTGCTAGTAAGGTCAGATTATCAGAAAGAACAGATGTTTACCCAAGAGCCACCAGCACATGTTTTTCAATGAAACAATATACATTAACTTAACAGCCCTGCAACTTTATTTGTTAAAAAGTAAAGATACTGCAGTGTAACTCTAAATAGACTGATGGTACTAACCCTTAGGAAAATGTGTTCCAAGTCTTAAAAGTAAGTCTACTTGTCGGACCTTTAATACTTTTCATTTCATATTGAGAATTGCCTTGCTGAAGTAAATGATGGAAAGAGACAACATGGTGAGTATTTTATAGAAAGAATAAAATAAAAATGAATTTTTGAGGAGCATCCTTTCCCCTATTAAACTGTATGCTAATATACTTTGGACTAAGGGAGATTGTGTATATTAGATTTTAGATCTGTAAATGATATTGGTATGGTCAATTATAATTAGTGAATAAGCCAGACCTTCTTAAAATCCTAATAATGTAAAGAATTTTGTTAGTCCTTCTCCAAGTGTGCATGCAGGTGTGTACCCCTCAGAAGGAGGCTGGAAGGTGAGCTCAAGTGTCATTCTTAGAAACATTGTCCATCTCCTTTGACATAAGGGCTTCCATTGGCTTTGAGCTCACTAACCAGGCTAAACTGGCTGACCAGCAAGCCCAGCTCTGGAATTACAAATGTATACCATCAAATGCTGTATATTTAGATGGGTTCTGGGGAATCAACCTCAGATCCTTGTGCTTGCAAGGAAAGCACTTACTGATGGAACGGTCCCCATAGCCCTTTGTAAGGAGTTTTAATCTACATTTTGCAGTGTCAGTGAATATTGAGATGCATGCAGTTTTCCTAACAAAAGTCGTGTGACCATTGAAACAGTACATACTGGATGTTTAATAGTCTCATAACCCTCACTTCTGGACGTTCTTCGTTATAATAAATAAAAGAGGGCATCTGATTTCATCTCAGCTTCACAGCCACTTTGCAGATCCAGTTATTTTAACTGAAAATTCATGAAAACAACTTATTTTTGTCATTTAACACATTAATGTTCAATTTTCAGACACCTAGTTTTAACGGGTTTCTAGGGCACTTCTGAACAAAACAGGAGCAAAGTTGTTTACGCTACATTCAGCCTCTCTCTTCAGCAAGACGAACTTCCAATCAATCAACCAACTCTGTGATTAGCATCATGTGGTGAATTACAAGTTGTGTACACTAGATAACATGCTGGGAGCTTTGGATACATTGACACTTATGATCACAATATATATTCCTCTTCTTTTCATAGGCTCCTTGAGTCAATGAAACTGTCAAAACTCACTAGCCTCTGGATGATACAGCCAATAGGATTTCATTGTCAAAGAATGTCAGAATGGCCTCCAACCTGCAAGAATTTCACCTCCAGAACTCTATTTTCAATAAGAGTTACAGCATTATTATTTTTTTTCACAAACCTCCTTACCATACATCTTTGAATACTGTATCCCCAGGTATTTTGCTTTCCACTTCAATTCTGAGGAACAAATATATTTTTTTTATTTGGTTGGTTGGTTTTTACTCCAAGTTATTTTCACAGCAGTGAGCTGCTTTGGTTGTTGACAAAAGTAGTTGCTGCTCTGAAAGAACATGAAAGCCCTATTTGCTGAAAGAGAAAGTGAGAGTGTGTATAGATTTAGCAACAATGCTTGAGTGATTTGATATGAAGGAAATTTAACTGTAAATTGCAGGAGTCATAGTTCTTGAGGCAGCCATAATGTGTTCTGCCAACTTCTGTCTTCTATTGACCATCTTCTCCTCCACGCCTTTTCCTGATTTAGAAATGGCATCAGAGAAATTAAGCCCTACATACACACAAACGGGGACAGGGTCACAAAGCTGTTCAGATGCTGAAGCTTTTCTCAGTTTGGAGATTGCTGAAGCCACTGCAGGCAAATTCCAAGCTTGGCTAGCATGTACATTTTAAAAAAATTATTTGTTTGTTTGTTTGTTGTATGTATGTATGATTTATTTATTTAACATGTATAAAGTTCCATCAGCACAAATATCTGTGCACCATAAGCATGCACTACGCACAGAAAGGCAGGAGCTACAGATGATTTGTGAGGTGTCATGTGGATGCTAGAAGTTGAACCCAGGTCTCTGAAAGAGAAATTAGTGCTCTTCAGAACTGAGCCCCACCTCTGCAGAATTTTAAGGACTCACAGGGTAACCTTATTAGCATGAAGAATGTAAAACACATTTGGAAATTGAACTGTTAAAAATTATTGTTTTCTAATATATTTTATAGCTTATCCATGCTGAGCAATGTTTACAAAAACATTACAATGGAGAGAAAATACAGCAAAAGTTTTTATTTCTCCAAGATTATGTTGATAATTAGACTATCATGAGGCTAGTGAACAATTTGAAGGGGAGTTGCCAGTTCCATTGCAGTCTGGCCACATTACTGAGCAGTGAGGTGCTATTGCATTGATTCAAGTTACTAATTGAAATAGCAACTACTGCCAGACAAAATATATATCACATGACAGCTTAATGGTCAAAGTCATTCTCTGGGGGATGTAAGAGGGAATTTTAAAGAAATACTTTTGAGTTGTCTTTTTCTCACCAATGAAATATGAATGTAATATAACATGAAAAATGAGTAAAGACAAGACGATTTTGCTGTGGAGAGAGCAAAAAGATATTTTTGCCTCATTGGAACCCATTTGCCTATTTGGAATCACAGTGATCTTCTGGGAATTCACCAAATCAAAGACATTTCTGAGTGGCAAACATACTCTTTTCTATTTTATATTGCCACTTAAAAGATTGTTTGCCTCTGAATTTACTCAGTTCAAATATTTAAAAAATGAATTCATTTATTAAGTGAAATTGTGTTAAAATTCTTCCTTTGTGTCCAAGAATAATTAATGGTGTTTGGTGTGCTTCTTCAGAACATGGGCCATGATGAAAAACCCAACTCTCAGACTTCATGGTGCTGGAAGTCACCATCCTGGGAAAATGTCTTTCTGTCCTTGCCCTCTTTGTCTGAGTGGTGGGACTAAAGCAACCAACTCTATTCATAAAGTTGCACAAATGTTAAGTGATGTATTACATAAAATGCTTAGCACAATGTCTGGCACATAATAAAAGCTCAATAAATGCTTGCTATTTTTAAAGTTGCAAGCTTTTACAACCTTGCAATATTTGTAGTGAGCTTATCAGATTTAAATCTATAATTGGCTGAGTTTTTTATGTAGAGCAAAGATCCACAATTTTAGGTACACTATGACTACGTAAAGAATTTCAGACAGAGTCATATGAGATGGAAGGGGACTTCCAGAATTATGCAGAAAGGTAGCTCTGCTGACAATCCAAAACAAGGTGGAGACAGTGGAGATATAGCTAAGCAGGAATTCCTTTTAAGGGCAAGCAAGGAACTTGAGAGGTTGAAATTAAAACACATGAAAAATAGATACAGAAACTCCAAGGGCATTATAAGGAAGAATGCTATACTGATCTTCATGAATATTAAATCAGGATCTAGAAGAATTCTGATGACAACTCTTAATTGTCAACTTGATAGGAATTAGAATCACCTAAGATGCATCTTTGAGTGTGCCTGTGATGTTATTTCTAGGCAGGTCTGCCTGAAGTTAAAGACACACTCTAGGTATGGGCTTGGGTTCTTGGACTGGGGTCCAAGACTAAATAAGAAGACAAGATAATCTAGGCACCAGCATTCATTTCTCTTTGTCATGTGACTGGGCACATGATAAAACAGTTGCCTCATTCTCCTGCCACCATCTTCTTCTTCATGCCCTGTAGGACTATTTCTGGTTGTGAGCCAGAATAAATCTGCTTTCTCTTAAATACTTCATTTAAGGCATTTTATTACAGTAATGCTTAAACAACAACAACACCTAAAGAGCTATCAAATAGTTTTTCAAGGGCGCAAACAAATAATGGAAATAGATCAAAGGTCAGATGAGCCATTCCAAGTTCTAAGGGCATTTGGAGGGTATAATTTACCTATTCACATGCTGTGTGCCAGAATGTAAGTCATGAGGATTAGACAAAGTAGTGGGTAGGCAGAGAGAATGAATTGAAACGCAGAAGTAACTCCTTTCTGGTGATTCGTGCATTGTTCAAAAATGTTGTTTACCAGATATTGAGTAAGGCAATGCTCAAAGCAGAAATCTGTCTGTCATAGGGTTTAATTTCTAGAGATACTAAGATAGATAATCAAGGAGACCAACAGTTCATGACCAAGCCAGACAATAAAGAAGGGATATGTGGCCAGAAATGTGTGTCACAGTGTCAACTGGTATAGTATTGCCCTTGAAGCTCCTTAGCCTTACATATCTACCAATTTCACAGAATGTAAGTCTGCTGAGTCCAACTATTGGACCAGACTATTTCAGGAGGAAAATGCACAGAAATTATGCATCCTATAAAAGTCAACCCATGTCAAAGTATTTAATTTGTTATAAGTTAATTGTGTTTGACTATTGTTATTATTTGAATAGTAAATGCCTACTTTTGGTCTTTTGCATATATTCCCCAGGTAGTGATGCTATAAGAAGGGCCAGGAGACTTTACTGACTCTGGCCTAGACAGAAGTAGGTCATTGGGGGTGGGTCTGCATGGCACCATTATCTGGTTGTCTGGTTCTTGTCTAGTTTCTCTTCCTCCTGATTCCTCAAGGTGTGAAGAGTCACCAATTCACTCCTGCTTCTGCTGCTATGGCTTGCCAACCCCACTGTTTCCCTTTCCACACCAAGATGGACTTAGGTCCTTTGAAAACATGAATCCAAATAAACCTTCCCTCTCTTTAGTGGTCGGTCAAGAGTTTTGTTAACAATGATGAGAAATGTAGCAAATCCAGATTCTATAATTAGTAATGTATTAAAATATGTGTTTCATTTTTTTCCATCCTTCCCATAAACCTTTCCATAAACCTTCCCATAAGCGCTAATAGTCGAAGACTTCTGGATTTTACCTGAGTCAACCTATGACTACTGCATTTATGCCACTAAAGAAAAATACAGCAATATGTTTCTTTGACACTTATGAAATAGATATAAGTGAGTGATTGTTCACATTTTTTCAAAGTTTGTTTTAATTGACTGATTTTTTTCCCACTAACACTTTCTCATTTGACTACTTTTCCCATTCTTGCTCCAAAATAATTTTGAAAATGAGCTGTTCTAACAGCAGATATAAGGAACAAATATTATTTCATTCATCCATTATCTTCTACCAGTCTTCTAAGGAACATGGTCTCCCAACTTATGGTTATGTAATCCTAAGAGAAGCTTCTGGAGAGGTGATAATCATGATTCTAAAATAGTATTGGGGAGGTTAACAATTTCATCTTGACAGGATGTGGAGTGACCTACAAGACAATCATCTGAATATCTCTGTCAGGGAATTTCTAGGTTGGGCTAACCAAGATGAGAAAACGCAGCATAGATGTTGGTGGTCTTACTCCTTGGGCTGGAGTCCTCTCTGAAACAAAAGGAAAGAGTAGTCTGAGCACCAGCATGAATCTCTTGCTTCCTGACTGCTGATGCAGTGCTCCCAACTGCCTCACTCCTTTTGCTATGGTGAACTGTATGTCCAAGCCATGAGTCAAAGGAAACCTTCCCTTCCTTAAATGGGCCCTTCTCATCTTACTTTTAGAAACCTTCTTGGTGATGGTAAAGGATGTTGAACATTTCTTTAGGTGCTTCTCAGCCATTCGGTAGTCCTCAGTTGAGAATTCTTTGTTTAGCTCTGTACTCCATTTTTAATAGGGTTATTTGGCTCTCTGGAGTATAACTTCTTGAGTTCTTTGTCTATATTGGTTATTAGCCTTCTATCAGATGTAGGATTGGTAAAAATATTTTCTCAATCTGTTGGTTGCCCTTTTGTCCTATTGACAGTGTCCTTTGCCTTACAGAAGCTTTGCAATTTTATGAGGTCCCATTTGTCAATTCTCGATCTTAGAGCATAAGCCACTGGTCAAATCAAAACAACCCTGAGATTTCACCTCACACCAGTCAGAATGGCTAATGTCAGAAACTCAGGGGACAACAGAGGCTGGCAAGGATGTGGAGAAAGAGGAACATTGCTGGTGGGATTGCAAGCTACTACAACCACTCTGGAAATCAGTTTGGCAGTTCCTCAGAAAATTGGACATAGTACTATCTGAGTACCCAGCGATACCAATCCTGGGCATATACCCAGAAGATGCTCCAACATGTAATAAGGACACATGCTCCACAATGTTCATAGCAGCCTTATAATAGCCAGAACTTGGAAAGAACCCAGATGTTCCTCAACAGAGGAATGGATACAGAAAATGTGGTACATTTATACAATGGAATACTACTCCGTTATTAAAACAATGGCTTCATGAAATTCTTAGGCAAATGGATGGATCTAGAAAATATCATCTTTAGTGAGTTAACCCAATCATAAGAGAACACACATGGTATGTACTCCCTGATAAGTGGCTATTAGCCCAGAAGCTTGGAATACCGAAGATAAAATTCACAGACCACATGAAGCTTAAGAAGGAAGACCACAGTGTGAATATTTTGGTCCTTCTTAGATAGTGTACAAGATACCCATGGGAGGAAATACAAAGACAAAATGTGGAGCAGAGAATGAAGGAAAGACCATCCAGAAACTGCCCCACCTGGGGATCCATCCCACATACAGTTACCAAACCCAGACACTACTGTGGATGCCAACAAGTGCTTGCTGACAAGAGCCTGATATAGCTGTCTCCTGAGAGGTCCTGTCAGTGCCTGACAAATACAGAGGGGGATGCTCTCAGCTAACCACTGAACTGAGCACAGGGTCCCCAATGGAGGAGATAGAGAAAGGACCCAAGGAGCTGAAGGGGTTTATAGCCCCATAGGAGGAACAACAATATGAACCAACCAGTAACCCCAGAGCTCTCAGGGACTTAACCACCATCCAAAGAGTACACATGGAGGGACTCATGGCTCCAGTCACATGGGTAGCAGAAGATGGCCTGGTAGGACATCAATGAGAGGAGAGACACTTGGACCCAAAAGGGCTCATTGCCCCAGGGTAGGGAAATGCCAGGTCAGGGAAACTGGAGTGGGTGGGTTAGTGAGCAGGGGGAGGTGGGATGGGATAGGAGGTTTTCAGAGGGGAGCAATTCTCAAACTTATCCAGAATAACAAAAAACCCAGGATAGCTAAAACTATTCTCAACAGGGGAAATGAGAAAAGGGAATGGCATTTGAAATGTGAATAAAAAAAATATCTAATAAAAAAAAGACTTGGTGTTTTTAACTTTGGTCAGTGAACTTCATTCGCTAAATGTATCATCAAATAATATTCTATTGTATATATAGACTCTTAATATTAGCACACATGGAACACTTATATGTTGATGATGCTTAAAGCCTTTATACTTTTTTTTATTAGATACATTCTTTATTTACATTTCAAATGATTTCCCCTTTCTTGGATCCACCCCTACCCAAAAGTCCCATAAGCCCTCTTCCCTCCCCCTGTTCTTTCTAACTCTATGAAGAATTGAGTTGGGATTTTGATGGGGATTGCATTACTATATTAATCCTACCAATCTATGAGCATGGAAGATCTTTCCATCTTCTGAGGTCTTCTTTGATTTCTTTCTTCAGAGACTTGAAGTTCTTGTCATACAGATCTTTCACTTGTTTGGTTAGAGTCACACCAAGATACTATTGTTTGTGGCTATTGTGAAGGGTGTCATTTCCCTAATTTCTTTCTCAACCTGTTTATCCTTTGAGTATAGGAAGGCTACTGACTTGCTTGAGTTGATTTTATATCTGGCCACTTTGCTGAAGTTGTTTATCAGCTGTAGGAGTTTTCTGGTGGAGTGTTTTGGGTTGCTTAAGTATACTATCATATCATCTGCAAATAGTGATAATTTGACTTATTCCTTTCCAATTTGTATCTCTTTGACCTCCTTTTGTTTTCTAATTGCTCTAGCTAGAACTTCAAGTACTATATTGAATAAATATGGAGAGAGAAGGCCGTCTTGTCTAGTCCCTGATTTTAGTTGGATTGCTTCAAGTTTCTCTCCATTTAGTTTGATGTTGACTAGTGGTTTGCTGTATATTGCTTTTTACTATGTTTAGGTATAGGCCTTGAATTCCTATTCTTTCCAAGACCTTTAACATGGAAGGATGCTGAATTTTGTCAAATGCTTTTTCAGCATCTAATGAAATGACCATGTGGTTTTTCCTTTGAGTTTGTTTATGTAGTGGATTATATTGATGTACTTCCTTATATTGAACCATTCCTGCATCCCTGGGATGAAGCCTACTTGATCATGGTGAATGATTGTTTTGATGTGTTCTTAGATTCAGTTGGCATTGAGTATTTTTGCATGGATATTCATAATGGAAATTGGTCTGAAATTCTCTTTCTTTGTTGGATCTTTGTGTGGTTTTGGTATCAGCAAAATTGTGGCTTCATAGAACGAGTTGGGTAGTGTTCCTTCAGTTTCTATTTTGTGGAATAGTATGAAGAGTATTAGTGTTAGGTCTTCTTTAAAGGTCTGATAGAATTCTGTACTACAACGGTCTGGTCCTGTGCTTTTTTTGGTTGGGAGACTGTCAATGACCACTTCTATTTCTTTAGGGGTTATGGGACCATTTACATGGTCTATCTGATACTGATTAAACTTTGGTATTTGGTATCTGTCTAGGAAATTGTTCATTTCCTCTAGATTTTCCAGTTGTGTTGAGTGAAGGCTTTTGTAGTAGGATCTGATGATTTTTTGAATTTCCTCAGTTTCTGTTGTTATCTCTCCCTTTTTGTTTCTGATTTTATTAATTTGGATACTGTCTCTGTGCCCTCTGGTTAGTCTAGCTAAAGGTTTATCTATCTTGTTGATTTTCTCAAAGAACCAGCTCCTAGTTTTGTTGATTCTTTGAATAGTTCTTTTTGTTTCTAATTGGTTGATTTCAGCCCTGAGTTTGATGATTTCCTGCCTTCTACTCCTCTTAGGTGTATTAGCTTCTTTCTGTTCTAAAGATTTCATGTGTGCTGTTAAGCTGCTAGTGTATGCTCTCTCCAGCTTCTTTTTGGAGGCACTCAGAACTAGCTATGAATTTTCCTCTGAGCACTGCTTTCATTGTGTCTCATAAATTTGGGTATGTTGTGCCTTCATTTTCATTAAATTCCAAAAAGATTTTGATTTCTTTCCTTATTTCTTCCTTGACCAAGGTATCATTGAGTAGATCATTGTTCAGCTTCCATGGGTATGTGGGTTTTCTGCTGTTTTTGTTGCTATTGAAGACCACCATTATTCCATAGTGATCTGATAGGAGGCATAGAATTAGTTCGATCTTCTGATATCGGTTGAGGTCTGTTTTGTGACCAATTATATGGTCAATTTTGGAGAATGTACCATGAGGTGCTGAGAAGAAGGTATATTCTTTTGATTTGGGATGAAATGTTCTATAGATATCTATTAAATCCATTTGGTCCAAAACTTCTGTTAGTTTCACTGTGTTCCTGTTTAGTTTAAGTTTCCCTGATCTTTTCATTAAGGAGAGTGGGGTATTGAAGTCACCCACAATTATTCCGTGGGGTGCGATATGTGCTTTAAGCTTTAGTAAGGTTTCTGTTATGAAAGAGGGTGCCCTTGTATTTGGAGCATAGATGTTCAGAATTAAGAGTTCTTCCTGGTAGATTTTTCCTTTGATGAGTATAAAGTGTCCTTCCATGTCTTTTTTGATGACTTTTGGTTGAAAGTCTATTTTATTGGATATTAGAATGGCTACTTCAGCTTGTTTCCTGGGACCATTTGCTTGGAAGCCTATATAGTTAAATGGCAATTTTGGATTGATTTTAGTTATTTGATCAACCTTCCTGGTGAGAGTCAGCATTTCTTTCATTTTAGGGCACTGTGTACTTACAGTTGAGGGGAGTGGCAGCAGGGATCCTGTGTTATGTGGAATCTGTGTTTAGGAGGGTTCCTGAGATCTTGGAAATCTCATATGTGAAATGATGCTGGATCCCGAGGAGGCTTTTGGTGCTGAGGACCATGGCGCTGGACCCCAGTGGAGATGGAATGTTCACTGCCTGCTGCTCTGTGTCTTGAAGGTACTCAAGACCTTTAGGAGGAATCAAATGTATTTTTTAACATTCAACACCTCTAAATTGGGAAACTCTATAAAAAAGATAAAATCTTTATTAAATATAGGTTTGGGTGCAGGGTAGATAAGAAAATTCTAATTTGCAAGTGAAGTAGGAATAAAGTAACTGTGTATGGAGAACCTTTGCCTGCATGAAATTTCATGAAAACTTTCTCTTCTGAACTGGAGTTGAGGCAAGCATTGAAACTACCATGAGGCTGTATAAATCACAAGGCTTTTCTTTGAGTCTCTAAACTGGAGGAGGAAGGTTTGGAACTTTTGGAAACCTTATGTCGTTTACTGTTGTCACAGGAGATCATACAGGTTCTGGTACAAATTATGCTGTGCTACAGTCAATTTAGCTACCAGAACCTTGTGGTCACTGACAGCCACACTTTGTCCCTCCGTGTTGTCTGTGGCCTCTGAGACAGACATTCAGAGGAAAACTGATATCTCATCTTTATACCACAACCGCTCATCAAGCCCAAGGTTTATTGTAGCATTTCCTTTCTTTCTTCTTCAAATATTCTGCTGTGTTATTTCAACCTATTAAGATATTTCTGCTCATGTATCAGAAATATATTTCCAGTACAGCTCTTATTAAATATTTATAAAATACTTATAAAAGCAAATGCATTCTATTTTTCTATACATAGTTATTAGATATTTTCTTGGTATATATTAAATGATAGGTACTTTTTTAAGTTATGAGAGTATAGACCTAAACTTATGCTAATGTTCTTGAAGAAGAGAGATTAAAACTCATATTCCAACTATGTTTGAGAAGACTGACATATTTTATGTTTCTTAATTATCTTTAAAGTTCCCAATTGCATTACTGTTGAAAAGACTCAATTTACTATGTGCTGATGAAAGAATAAAAGAACCTCCCAGACAACTGCTATTTCAGATGAGAAAGTATTTCACTCCTTTGTGCTGTCAGAATATAAAACTTTCATGTGAAAGGTGGTTTTGACCTTCTTTTGTTCTTTTCAAAGTCATAGCATCATCAGGTCAAGATTGACATTCAATACAAGTATAAAATATTAATTTAGTAAAAAAATTTCAGTATGAAGATTCTCTGTATTTATTAATTGGCAATGTCGTTACCTCTTTGTCTCTTAAAATATTTTACAATATATGAATGCAATCTCAAAAATGAGCTTGACAAAATTGATCCATCTTCTGAGGTTTTTATTAGCCTACTGAGGTTTTATTTTAACCCTTCTCCCAAATTTCCTGCTCTTTCTCTGAAGGGTCACTTCATTCAAAATCTTATTCTGTACCCTTTATGACCTTTTCGACTATGTGACTTTTGGAACTACTGTGGAGAGGCCGGTCAATCAATAATAGCCTGAAGGAAAGACTGTTGCATGCTTTGTTCATCTGAACAGGATCCGGGTTGGAAAGCCTGCCCCATCTTACATTTACATGGTATTTAATCTTTCACAATCTAAAGGCTTTGTAAGCTGTTTACATATCTCATACAATTTTTGTATGTGTGTACATGTGTGGGAGCATGTAGATGAATGTGTGGGAATACATGGTGCATTTGTGGGAGCATGTGGTTGTATGTATTTATGGAATCCAGAGGTGAAGCTCACCTGTTGCTCCTCAGATCTCTCTGTCTCTCTTTCTCTCTGTCTCTGTCTGTCTGTCTGTCTGTCTCTTTCTCTCTCTTTCTCTCTCTCTCTCTCTCTCTCTCTCTCTCTCTATATATATATATATATATATATATATATATATATATATATATATATATGTAGTATGTGTGTGTGAAGTCCAGATCTGCTGGAGTATGTGTGTATCATTGTTTATAAGTTTTTAAAATCTTGTAGAGATGGTAGTATACAAATGTGTATAAACCAATCACAGGTCTAAAGTCATGATGTATCATCATCTCCTAGTCCTCTTTGCACTTTATTTAACTGTTCCTTTCTCAGCAGTCACTTGTACATTCTTTGCTTGACCTTACCAAATATCCTAAGCATTGAAATGATATACCAATTTGTACACACTAACTTTATAAAATGTTATTTTGGTTCTATAAATTTTACATTAAAATCTTTTATTTTGTGCCTTCGTAGTAGTAATAGTAGTAGTAATTGTTGTAGCAGTAGTAGTAGCAGTAGATTTAAGATTTTCAAATTCATTCCCTGAGAATTTCATGTAAACAATGTAATTTGATCATATCAACACCCCCCTCCTCTCCAACTCCTCATAGACCATCCCTATCATGTTCCCTTACCAACATCATATCGTTTTCCATAACATACTAAATGCATGGGTGTAGAACTATCCAAAATTTTAAACTTCAGAAATATTCTAACTTCCATCCATGCCATGTATACTATGGTGTTTTGATTGAGAATGGTTCGTACAGGCTCATATATTCAAATGCTTGGTCCGTAGTTAGTGGCCTGTTTGAGGAAGGATTAGAAAGTGTGGCCTTGTTTGGGGATATGTGTGACTGTGGATTGGCTTTAAGATTTCAGAAACCCATGCCAGGCTCAGTTCGTTCCCTGGCTCGAACTTGTAGATCAGATGGAAGTTCTCAGTCACTGCTCCAGTGCAATGCTCATGTGCCTACTGCTTTCTCTCTGCCATGAAGGTTAGGGAAGGTTAGGGACTAAACCCTAAGAGTGTTAGTAAGACTCCTGTTCAATGCTTTCTTTTATAACTTATGTTAAACACAATGTCTCGTCACTGCTATATAAAAGTAACTAAGATAAACGCACATCTAATTTCTCTTCCTAACTGTTTCACAGGAATGCCCACCATGCATCCACCATAATTAATTATCCATTCTTACATCCAGGTAGTCTTATGTGTATACCATAACTCTTTGGTTCTTTGGAGAGAAGTAAGAGAAAACCGTGCATAAAGATGTTTTAGGAACTGAACTGTCTATATGCAAGTATTATTGTGTTCTTTGTAGCACACGCTTTAGAGTGTTGCTGTTGCAGCTCTACGATCTGCCTGTTTCACAGAAAAAAAAGACATCTCTCCAGAGATATCTGTTGGTCATTAATTTTCCAGTGAAGAATTTTATTTCACTCCTATGGCATATCAAAGCATTGGATTTCAATAAAGACATGCAGCAACCTGTGCTAATTTCATTTTCAGGAGCTGAGAATCTAGAGCTATTTTTAGAGATACACTCTTGTTTCTGTGTGAAGACGTTGGGCATCTGGGAAATGCAAGCATGAGGTCATACTTTCACTGGGTACATGGAAGGTATATAATGTTGAACTGCTATCTACACTAAATAAATATTTGGGCTATTAACCACATTAAGAGCCACAAACCTCGCAGGAAAGAATTAATGGCTCTACAAATGACCAAAGATTTATTTGAAGTTCTGAGGGAAAATTTACTCTGGGGGAAAGATTTATCCACATTATTGGAGTCATATGTTTTCTGGTCATGCTTCCACCTTCCAAGCCATGTTTGATCTTTGTGATTTCTCTTTTTCCCTTTGATCTCCCTCTTTAAAATACCTCCTTTCCCTTGGTGTGTGGGGGCAGAATTTGACATACAAGCATCCATCTTTCTCTCTGGTATATCCTCCTAGACCACTGAACTATGACTCAGAATCTTCCACTGTAAAACAAGAATAAAAACATGCAAACAAAACCAATGTGGAATAAACAACTTTCCTTGACCTGATATCTCACCTCAGTGAATATCTTACATTCCTCTCAACAAGAGTTTTGCAAAGAGATGTTTTACCTTTCCAGTGCAACCCGCCCTTAACATTCCACTGGAGCTAATGCTGTCCTGGGGGCTAAATTCAACACGTTTTATTTTTTGTTCTACTTTTTCTCCTGTCAGCAAATGACATGTAAACAACCCCTTCCATCACTTCTTGGCCTTTTGGCTAAGATCAACCTGTGCCACCTCAAAATCCTCTGAACTGCTGTCTGGCTTGATTTTAATTTCTAAGTCTTTGGGAAATAGTTCTGTATCCTTGATTCATAACATGCCAAAGTTGAAATGTCCTTTGGCTCTATTAAAAGCCCTCCCTCTTTCCTCTCTCTCCCTCCCCCTCTCTCCTTCCCTCTTGCCCCTCTTACCCTCTTGCTTTCTTTTGCTAAGCAATTACATGACTTCATTTACCAAACATTAATTTATCAGAAATTTTCTAACCTATATCTTCATTACAAATGTCTTTGCTAATTTCATCATAACCCACACCTTGTACTCCTTAAATAGTCTATGAATACCTCAGATTAAATGTGGTCCAACTGCACTTATGACTCTACAAGCTTTTATTCTTTCTTGGACAATCCCCCTACTTCTATTTTTTTAGTTTCTTTTTATTCGTTTATTTTATACTTTGACAATTTCATGCATATGTGAATTTTGGCCATTTTTTCCTCCACAATTTCCCTTTCGTTAACCCTTCCATCTCCTACTGAAATTCTTCTTCCCAACAAGTCTCCTTTCTACTTTCAAAGGGTTTATGTTTTTTTGTTTGGTTTGGTTTGTGCATGCTTGTGTCTTGGGGGAACTCACTGAATTTAATAAAGTTGCTGAATGAATATGGATATGGCATTACTTACTGGAGTATAGAAGAATAATCACTAGTGGCTACCTCACTGAAAAAAATAACATCCTTTTCCCCAGTAACCATTAACTGAAAATAGTTCCTTGAGGATTTGGGTTCATGAGCCCATTTTTGGTAAAGTGTTGATGGGCCTAATTTTAAGCTGGTCTTGTGTGGGTAGTCCTAGTCACATCATGTCCAGAACACAGGGTTCTATAGCATTTCTTATCCACTGTTTTATTTCTATTTCTACCCCATCTTCTACCATGTTCTCTGGGCCTTTGCAGGGGACGATTTAGATGTCAGGTTTCAGGCTAAGTACTCAATAGCTACTTATATCCAATGTGTTGGCCAATTACTACTCTTGAATTTATCATGGCCCCACTGCAACGAGAATCTCTGAGAAAGGCTGAGAACTGCATCAATCCATTGGGATAAAAATGCATATTTGAAAAGCAGTTTAATAGCATATCAATTTAGCATAACAACAATGGTAGGATAACCCCTAAGTCCCAAGATCTCTTTGGCCTTGAGCTGTAGAAGATACCTGAAATCTTTTCAGAGAATAATTGCTTACCTCAGTAATATTCATGCCACTATTGTACCAATAGGTGTATTCTGCCTGGAAATTCAGTGTTGTAGTAAGTAGAGCCCACTGCTGGGTAAAACTGTTTACTTTTCTCCCTAAAGATCTTGCATAGTACCTTCTGTCACTGTGAAACAGTCAACAGGGTGGAAACTTCTAGGTCAATGTAGAGGTTTCTGTAATCAAAGTATGTGGTATCTTCATCACATAGATCTGGTAGGCAATCAAGAGCAATAGCCTTATTATTTGTAAGACTTTTAGGATCTCCCTAAATAAAAATTTATAGTTTAATGATATAAACAGCTACTCATTCATGCAAGCTAGGAAGAGATAAACTGATTTTAGTTTGCCCTTTATCTTCTCAGCACTGACATGTACTTAATCATCAAATCTTAAAAAAAATTATATTTCTAAAATATATTTAAAACTCTACTCATTATCCCACTGTTTGCACAACTCTATTTTGTCCTAGAAGCCCCAGTGAAGTGTTAAAATCTCAAATAAGACCTCAAATCTCTTTATCTGGTTAAACAGCTTAGGCAAGCCACTAAACTTCTCATTGGCTACTCCCATTAATCAGACTGGTAGTTCTGCTTGTCAACCTTGTTATGTCAGAGTTGGTGAGTTTCAGTTCTTCGTGTTCACCCACCTGTCTGTGAGTATTTTTACTTCCTCTGTGACTGGAACGTGTTTCTTACCCCACGTTCCATCATTTAGTTGACTAACTTTTAGCTATCAGGACTTGGCTGAAACTTTACTTTCATAGATTCATACTTTTTGAAAACATTGTATAGAACTGTGTGCTTTTCTTACTGTTATTTAATCCTATAATTATTTTTCTTGTTGATTTTACATGCAACAAAATGTGTTTCAAATGAACAAAAACACAATATACATTCTCCTGACATAGTGCCATATACCTTTAGTATTCAAGAATATTGGGTGAATAAATGAATGAATGAATGAATGAATGAACTCATCAAGGAAGAAATTTACCCTTTGAGACTCACTCATGTATAATCTCAAGAAGCCTTTAATGAGCTTTCTATTTTGACCTAGCAGTCCTGCTCTGCATACTCCAGACACTCTCCCGTATTTTTCTTTATTAACCGTGTAAAACAGGTAAAAATGTTCTCAGGATCTAACATTGCTCGGGTCTCTGTCAGAACTCACAGCATTGATTTCAACTCACCTGGGTTAGCTAGAATTCTGGATCTGCCACCGAATAACTGTATAATTTGTCATGGTCTCTGTCTCAGTCTCCCCCTGTGTAAAAATAGAATGGGAGTGATTCTCACATTGTAGTTTATTATGACGATTAAATGACAACACACAGTAGGCTTAATAAATGTTACCATTTATTAATAACTATGTAGACTATTTTGTATATTCTAGAATATACTGTTTTTCAATGAATGATAAGGCAAATTGCCTAAGGCAACAGAGGAAGAGAATGAGAAATGAAATTACAATTTAAATTAATCCATTTATTCTTTCATATAAAATATGTATTTATGTACCTATTTCTAGGTTCATTCCAATTCATCTTCCACACTGGAAATAAAATTGTATTGTAAAATACAAGCTTTCTTGCTATTTCCCTATTAAAATTTTCTCCCATTATTCCTTATCACCTATAGGAAAAAATAACGTAAAAGCTTTAGCATCAGAGGAATTGGTCCATGCCAACCTTCCTGAGTCTCCTACCTTGGATTCTTTCCTCCATCCTATTACTTCCATGTTTCAGCCATGCTTATTATGACAAAAAAATGAAGTTCATAAGTAATGGCCCATCATCTGAAACCTAACAAGGCAAAGAAAATTATTTTGTGAATTGAGTGTTGTGTCCCATAGTCATCGAAAACATGATATTTTCATTATTGGTAGATAATGGTAACTGACATCATTAAATTATTGAATGCCTTGTTGATCAGTGGAGAAGAAGCAACTCTAAATTAAAGACTGCATTTTTTACAGTTCAACAATACTTAATGGATAGACATAGAGGAAGAATATACATTGAGCTCTAGTATGAAGTTTGGCTTCCATAATATATCCAAAACCAGGAGTATCTCAAGGAATGATACATCAGTAGTGTTCAGTCAAGCAGATGTAGGATAAATAAATCCATTTCTACTCTGCAAACTTCAGGAATGTGATTTGTTCAACTATTTGTTTACTGTGTAATTGGTTTTATTTATCACTTAAACTAAATATTGTCAAAAGTATACATGTTCAATTTTCCTATTGATTGCATCTGGTTATGTTTAAATAAAAAATGAGTACAAATAATCCCTGTATAAAATGTATGCAAACATTAAAAATAGAAGCTCTACATGAATGAGAGGTAGTCTAACATTCCTGAGTTCTTGCAAGTAGGAAGGTAGGCATAGCACTTCAGTGAGGATTTTAAAGCATTTCAAGAAGATATTTGCTTAGTAGATTTGTCAGCTATGTGCTGAGTGTAGGAGAAAGTCATATTTCTATTTATATGTCATTTAATTTTCTTCCAGAATCATCTGGTGCATGTGTGCAATCCCTCCCCTCTCCTGCCTTCAGTCAAAAACAAGAGCTTGTTTGTTACAAGTTGTATCATCTTTGAAGGCCAGTCAGAACTTGTTTGGTCTCAAAACAAGATTAAAGAAAGAACGCTCCCCAAACTTCTTTAAATTATATTATTATTTTGTAAGTTCCTCAGAAGTCTTGAGTTTACCTTTAACATATAAATGAATAATTATGTATGTATTATATATGTATGTATGTATACATGTGTATACACACATATACATATTCTAAAAGAGTTAACGTCAAGGTCAGTTTGATAATTGAGTAAAAACTCTTGCTGATGACCCTTGAGTTTGATTCCTGAATTATCTTCTGACTTCCCCACACATATCATGTTGCTTGCTCTTACCTTCTACACAAATAAATGAATGTAATAAAAACTTTAAAACTTTAATATCAGAGCACAAAATCTCCACTACTCAAATACAGTTTTCCATTATGTATTTCTTCTTTTGAATGGTTGTCAAAATATTTTTGATAAACAGCTTCCAGCTTACAGCTTGCCTAGAGGTGCTATAGAGAGAAGGAAGATATTAGTGGTCTTATCAAGTTCTGGATGCTACATGCTAATATATTGAGTCACCTGGCCATATGTACTCACTGGTGCAGGAGTGACATGATAGTTATGGGGACAACCAACCACTTTATGGTTTGATATGATGCTAACTCCACAGGAAGGATTCCATGCTTTGTGCTGTAACCCTGGTTAAAAGCTCCTAACTGGGAAAATCATTGACCTTAACAGGAAACCTATTGTTTTGTTTGTGGTAAACAGTTATACTATCAAACTGCCTTCTAAATATTTGTTTATATTCATAGATTTAAGTTGCTCTCAACTTTTATCAGTGCTTTTCCCCCAGTGGTTTACAGATAATTCAGAGTTTCATTACACTTCAAAGAGCTCAGCTATTGGGTGAGTCATCTATTTGAACTGCTTCCTATTCAAGGCTCAGGAAAATCATAGAAGAGTGGGCAGAAAGAATCATAGGGACAGAAACCATAAGGGTAGCCATAAAAGACTGAATTTTGGACATGACAGCTGTTCTGTCTCATAGAAAGTGGCTATCTGCGCAAGACCTGCACAATATCAAGTCAGTCAGAATTTAAATGCAAATGAGAAAGGAGCTCCAGAAGTATCATCCTTGTTTGAGAAGTTATTGACAGTGGGCGGGTCACACTGACTGAGATGAGAATCACCATTTATTAAAGTTATGACTACTAATATTGTACCCATGCCTCAATGGATGGCCTCCGTTCATGTGCATATAGGCAGCACTAATTGAACTTATCAATAACACACACACACACACACACACGCACACACACACACACATACACACATACACACTCATACACACACACACACACACACACAAATAGAGGACATGAAGTTGAGAAGGAGATACTAACGAGACACTAACTAGAGTATGAATTAGCTAATAATTAATGGTTATAATCAAAATACATTGTGTAAGTGTAAGAAATTTAGAATAAAATATTACTAAAACAGAAAGTCTTATTCATATAAACCTTCTAATATCATTCTTTAACTGATTTGTTTGAGCATTATTATTGAACTCCTTGGTGAATTAGGTATCGTCTTTGGTTTTCATCTTTCTTTTAGATGCAGTTTCCCCTTGACATGTAGTAGGTGGCATTTGTTCTATCTTGATTTTATATTGTGGGGGACATAATTATATCTACAGTTACTAGCTAAAAGGGTATCATAAACATATGATACCTGTCAGAAACATCAGAAGAGTATTCTTGCTATAGTAAAGCATCCAAAATCAATGTAAGAAATATCTCAACTGTAAAGTAGCCTTGCAACCAGGAGGGCCTGAGTTTGGTCTCCAGCACATGTAGAAGAAGCCACAAGATGGTATATGTTTGTAATCTCAGCACTGGGAAGGAGGCATAGGCAGATCTCTGACACTCATTGGCCATCCAGCTTAGCCTACTTGGTAAGTTACAGGCTGGATGAGAGATTCTGCCTTATAAACAGAATAGACAGGGCCTGAGGAATGACACCTGAGATCATACTCTGGTCTACACATGGTTGTACAGGCATGAAACTTCCCCACCACACATATCTACAATGAAGAAAAATAAAAACAGTCAAAACTATTGTAATAAGAACAGCAAGGGCTTTCCAAATTCATCTCTACTTCTTTTATGCTGACTGCATTTTAATTGCCTATCAGTCTTTAATGATTAGCAGAAAAAATACTAAAAGAAAATTGAGTAAGAGAAAACACTGTCAAGGTCAAACAACTTCAAGGCTAGTCATATGGAAAAAAGAGATTCTTGGGTACTGATTTTGGAAAAGAGAAGACAATGTCTGTGCTCCACAGAACTAGGTAAGCCCCTAGAGGTTGTGTAACAAAACTTATGTCTCCATCATTGAATTAAGCAAGAAGATGACATCATTGTAAAATTCCTTTGTAATCTCTAATTGTCTTTTCTTCATTCATTCAGGCATGTAACAAGTTCATACCAAGCTTCCAATGAATTGAATTATGCAGTGTTTTTAATATAAGTCTTTGAAAGCCAGAATTCTTGCCTAATTTGCTTCCCAACAACTTCTCTGCATAAAACTATAAAAAGGTTATCAAAAAGTAATTGTTGCTATACTTGCTATATGCTTGAGTAAATATAAAGAAATACAAAATAGAAATGTTTACATTTTTACATAGTTTAGGGAAACAAATTTCTGGATGACAAGAGGAATTCAACATTTTCTCATGTGTTGTGTGCTAATTGTGTTTAGAATTCTTTAAAGAAAAAATAAACATTGACATTATAGCATTTATTTCTATTACAAAATACATATAGGCATATACCACAAATTAAGTGGATAAAACTAACATATATTCAGTATCTTACAGTTGCCTAGTTCTAAAGTATAGAATGAGTCTCAATAGGTCAAAATTAAGATATCATCAAAGTGATATTCTTTCTAGCTAATAGGGGATTTTCTTTGCCTGTGTTTTTTTTTTCTAGTTCCAGAGGATGCTCACACATATTATTTTGTACCGCTATCCCCGTTCAGATTAACTACAATAGCCACTTTATTCCACCCTAAATAAAACCCCTGTGAGACTCATTTCTCTGTTTGACTCTGTCATATTAAAAATCCTTATGATCATACTGAGTCTGTGCACATAGTCCAGAATGATTTTATTGCAAGATCAGTTGATCAGCAACTTAATTTTGGCAATCTAGATTTTCTTTTTCTTTATAACCAAACAGATCACAGGGTGAGAGAAGTAGGGTTCAGGTTTCTTTGTTAGATTCATACTCTTTCTATCTGAGATAATACATACTAGGATTGAAAGTATTCTATACTGCTGTCTGTAGCATATTGCCATTCATTGCCTTGTCTACCTTGTATGAAATATTTAGAGTTGCAATCATATGGAAATGAACATCAGAACCAGATTTGAATATCTTAGTTTTGTACCTTTGGCCAAGAGAATTCTTTTTTCTCAGTTTCATTGTGCATCTTCAAAATGGCATGTGTTTCAGGACTTCGGTGAGAGCAGAGAATTTGTAGTTGATGGCCTATTAAAATTATTAATTTATTTTCTGTGTCTTGAAATAATAGAAAAAATAAAGGAGGAGGTTGATTGTCTTTGGTCTTGCTTTGTTTGTGTCAATAAAAATGCTTAATATTAATTCTAAAATAATAATAATAATTCTAAAGATTTATCTGAAACTACCTTAAAACTTTTGTTAAGAAAAGAGGGCTGGTGAGATGGCTCAGTGGTTAAGAGCACCGACTGCTCTTCCGATGGTCCTGAGTTCAAATCCCAGCAACCACATGGTGGCTCACAACCATCTGTAATAAGATCTAACACCCGCTTCTGGAGTGTCTGAAGACAGCTACAGTTTACTTACATATAATAAGTAAATAAATCTTTAAAAAAAAAGAAAAGAAAAGGATGAGAGTATGCAGGGAAGGGAGAAAATAAAGTGGATTATCTGATGGGACAGACACCACCTAGTTTTGAATTTAGGAAAACATAAGTATTGCTGGGCCAAAACAAGAATTCTATTTTCCATTCGTACCGGCATGTGAAGTCAAGCAGTGATAGCTGCTTATGTACTTACCTTGGAAGGTTATAGTCTAGAAAAAGATTCCTATGGCTAGCAATAAAACTTGCAAATGACCTGAAAAGTCTGCAAGATCTAGATTTATCAAAGCAGCAGGGTAGTTCTCATACACTGGACTTGAGTATGAGGTGGATGGAATTACGGAAGTAGAGATGGATGAAAAAAATTTAGACGTTCCAAAGTAAGAATATTTGACAGTTCTTCCATTTTAAAGTCTAAAATGTAAGGAGCTGAAAAATATGATTGTTACTATTCAGTTTTCAATGCGTGTAATTTAACTTGATTACAAACACAATGCATGCTGAATACAGGGTAATAAATCCCCTTATTAATCTGTATAGTTTGTTTCAATGTACTACATAAATAAATATTCATGAGAATCAAATGACTATAGGTTTCAGATTTCTCTCTCCTCATGTTACAATAAAGTAAAATCCTCTATTCCTTGGAGAATATTTCCACAGTTCCTGGCACTGGTTAGTTCTAAGGTACTATTTTTCTACTTGTAAGAAAACACTAAAGCAACTCTTCTAAAAGGCTCACCTGGTATAATGAGAAATGTATTTGAATGACCCAAAATACACTTATTCCATTTAACCAAAGTGCATATACATTTTGATATTATTTGTTTTAATGTTTCAATGTGTCTCATATAGCCAACCAATTTGAGCTATTCTAGGATGCATTCACTTATGAATGCTTTTACAATTCCAAATGGCTCATAATAGTATATTTGGAACTATGAGAGCTGATACTCTAAGTGGATGTTAAGACTCATAATACAAATGAAAAGCTGTTACTGCACAAAACTCAAGTCATTTCCTAGAGCATAATACCCCAGCAATTTAAAAGACTTACTCAAAACATGAAGAGAAATTAGACAATATGGTGCCAACTCCTATGCGAACTTAGATTGCTGAAATCATTTTGGAATTAACCTTCTGGAAAAGATCAGTCGACTAAACACACAAACAATTATGTGTGTGGCAATCAGTAAACCTTTGACTATGGAAATAAAGATACTGAATTACCAATAGCCAGAGAACACTGTCTTCCAATAAGAAAGTGAACCCCTTTCGTAGATATTTTTACAAATGTATTTTAACTTTATTAAGGAAGAGGAAGTATAAATCTCTTATACAGATATATATGGACCCTATGGTGTAGCAGTTGATTTGGAATGTGGTATTATGGGTCATGGCTTGGTATTTGGAACTCCATATAGTTTGTTGGCTTTGTTCTACACAGCAAGTTACTTTATTTGACAATATAAATATTTTGTAAACAAGCTTACTTAATTTCCTTATGGTATACTTTTTTTTTCCTGGAGTGGATTTTTCTACTAATTGAGACCTTTGTGTACATCCTTCATTCTAAATACTTTTTAAGAGAGCTAACAATTGCCAGAGATGCGCTCTCAGACTGGGTGCATCACATTCTCCCTACACCTACCCCTGTCATTTGGCAATGTCTGGACACACTGTTGATTATAAATCTTAATCGAGGAGCTTCAACTGGGATTAAGTGTGAAGAAATGAGAAGATTTGCTGAATAGCCTTTAATACACACAGACAGTCCTCTGCAGAGAGGGAATAGCTAGACAAAATCAAGCATGGTAGTACACACTTAAAAATCCCAGTACTCAGGAGGTAGAGGCAGGTGTCCGAGTCTGAGGCAAGCTTGGTCTACATAGTAAGATCCCAGTTTTGTTTTTGTTTAGAAAAAGAATATCTAAATAAAAACATGTCAATAATGACAAGGTTGAGAAGCATTACTCTAAATTAAACAATAATAGCCTCTCTCTCTCTCTCTCTCTCTCTCTCTCTCTCTCTCTCTCTCTCTCTCTCTCTCTGTTTTCTAATAAAAATATTTGGGTGGTTAGTAAATATTTATAGAATATTGCTTTTAGGTAGCCTCTTCACTTGAATATTGTAGTTTCAAAAATATTGTTGATGAATTAAAATTTGGTCAATAAGTATAATTAACACATTCAGGCATGCATAAGTGCATGCACACACACACAGAATTCATATATCTATCCATACTAGTAAGTACATATAGGTGAATGTTTAGTAAAACTTTATTCAGCATCCATTCCATTCTTAGCAGAATTAAAGCAAAATAAGAACTCATGAAATTAAGGAATTTTTATTCTAGTGAAAGAAAACTGGTCGTTAATATATAAATGAAATTTGAAAAGAGAATAAGCTGGAAAGGGAATAAGGACTGAACCAGAATGTGAATTTCCCTGTGTAACACAGAAGCTGAAGTTTTAATTTAGAGATAATAGCCCTAGAAATATCTGACAGGGATATGATGAATGGCCTAGAGTGCTGGGTATGATTAAGGTTTAACACTCTTAGAGGAAGAGTTTAACTCTCAAGTTAAGAGTACCATAATTAGTGAGGAGAATGGGCAGGTAGTAAACTATAAGTGGGATGGAGTTAAGCGACCTAGGTGAAGTCAGAAATGGAATTAGGAGATAAATGAAAAAGAAGAGACAACCAGAATATGGTTGTTTGAACATGTTCTTCTGTAGTTCACATGTTGAAAACTAATAGCCAATGGGATAACATTTGGAGATAAAGCCTTTATAAAGTGATATGATCATGAGGGCTTCTCTGTGGTAGATAAAGAAGTTTTCTCTGTGTAAAGAAGTTTTCCACAGAATTTGGCCATGTTTGTCACCTACTTTCTCTTCCATATGAGGACACAGATTTTTGCTACCCTGTGAAAAGACTGTAACAAGGTGCCATCTTGGCACTATTGTGGGAATCCTTCTGGAATAAGCACTTTGACACCAATTCAAGCAGAAGAGAAGAGATCACATTGGAAGACCAAAGTCAGGGTAGTTCCTGAAAGGCTTTAATACTGAGACCAATTTGCATTCTCATTTTATACTCTGGAACTACAATGTAGGATGTCATCCTTAGTCATTAGGGAAATGCAAATCAAAACAACCCTGAGATACCATCTCACACCAGTCAGAATGGCTAAGATCAAAAACACAGGAGACAGCAGTTGTTGGCGAGGATGTAGAGAAAGAGGAACACTCCTCCACTGCTGGTGGGATTGCAAGCTGGTACAACCACTCTGGAAAGCTGTCTGGCGGTTCCTCAGAAAACTGGGCATGACACTCCCAGAGGATCCGGCTATACCACTCCTGGGCATATACCCAGAGGCTTTACCTGCATGCAATAAGGACACATGCTCCACTATGTTCATAGCAGCCTTATTTATAATAGCCAGAAGCTGGAAAGAACCCAGATGTCCCTCAACGGAGGAATGGATTCAGAAGATGTGGTATATTTACACAATGGAATACTACTCTGCAATTAAAAACAATGAATTCACGAAATTCCTAGGCAAATGGTCAGAACTTGAAAATATCATCCTTAGTGAGGTAACCCAATCACAAAAGAACACACATGGTATGCAGTCACTGAAAAGGGGATATTAACCCAGAATCTTGGAATACCCTAGACACATTTCGCATATCAATAGATTTCTAAGAAGATGGAAGGAGAGACCCCTGGTCCTGGAAAGACTGTATGTAGGGGAATGCCAGGACAGAGAAGCGAGAGGGGGTTGAATGGGGAAAAGAGGGAGGGAAGGGGGCTTATGGGACTTTCAGGGAGGGAGGAAACGGGAAAGGGGAAATGATTTTGAATGTAAATAAAAAAACTTAGAAAATAAAATAAAAAAAAAAATTTGGTGGCAGTCAGCAGGTTGTTAAGGGCAATGACCAAGTATTTCAAGCTATTTTTCTGTGTCCTTCTATTCCAGGTAGTAAGTGAAGCTAAGCTTGGAAATAGGGCAGTCCAAGCAGTGATTTAAATAAAATATCAAGTAAGTCAATAAATCCATATATAACAATTGGCCTTTTCTACCTTATTCTTCTTCAGGATCAGAGAACAGAGCTTACCAGATGCTGAAGCTGTCAGTCCTTGACTTACATTTCTATAATTTTGTACATAGCCAATTTTCTCTGTGACAGGCAGCTGGGTGCACATTTTCTGAGCAGCTTGATCAGGAACGGTGAGACATTAGGTGGAGGAAATGAACCTGGCTATCAAACACTGGGCATCTGTGCTTTGATATCTAACTGCTGGTCTTGAAACAGAAACAAAACTATAACATTCACAACTCTGAGTAGTTTCCTCAGAGAAAATAGTTCAAACTTAGACAATGAGAATGAAACAACAGGGCATCTAGAAAATGTTGACAGATAAGCAAAAGTGAAAATATTACAATCCAAAAAATGTAGACACAGCAAAAATATTCATAAATAGAAATGCATTAAAGCTTCCAGTTGAACCAGCACCATTTGTTGAAAAGGCTATCTTTTTTCCACTGGATGGTTTTAGCTCCTTTGTCAAAGATCAAGTGACCATAGGAGTGTGGATTCATTTCTGGGTCTTCAGTTCTGTTCCATTGATCTACATGCCTGTCACTGTACCAATACCATGCAGTTTTTAACACTATTGCTCTGTAGTACAGCTTGAGGTCTGGGATACTGATTCCCCCAGAGGTTCTTTTACTCTTGAGAATAGTTTTAGCTATCCTGGGTTTTCTGTTATTCCAGATGAATTTTTGAATTGCTCTTTCTAACTCTATGAAGAATTGAGTTGGGATTTTGATGGGGATTGCATTGAATCTGTATATTGTTTTTGGCAAGATGGTCATTTTTACTATACTAATCCTGCCAATCCATGAGCAAGGAAGATTTTTCCATCTTCTGAGGTCTTCCTCAATTTTTTTCTTCAGAGACTTGAATCGATCCATTCTTATCTCCTTGTACTAAGCTCAATTCCAAGTGGATCAAGGACATTCACATAAAACCAGACACACTGAAACTAATAGAAAGGAAACTAGGGAAAAACCTTGAACATATGGGCACAGGGGAAAATTTCCTGAGCAGAACACCAATAGCTTATGCTCTAAGGTCAAGAATTGACAAATGGGACCTCATAAAATTTCAGAGTTTCTGTAACACAAAGAACACTGTCAAAAGGACAAAGGGGCAACCAACAAACTGGGAAAAGATCTTTATCAACCCTACATCCAACAGAGGACTATGATCAAATATATACAAAGAACTCAAGAAGTTAGACTCCAAAGAGCCAAATAACCCTATTAAAAATTGGAGTACAGAGCTAAACAAAGAGTTCTAACCTGAAGAATATCTAATGGATGAAAAGCACCTAAAGAAATATTCAACATCCTTAGTCATTAGGGAAATGCAAATCAAAACAACCCTGAGATTCCCTCTCACACCAGTCAGAATGGCTAAAATCAAAAACACAGGAGACAGCAGTTGTTGGCAAGGATGTGGAGAAAGAGGAACACTCCTCCACTGCTAGTGGGATTGCAAGCTGGTATAACCATTCCGGAAAGCAGTCTGGCATTTCCTCAGAAAACTGGGCATGACACTCCCAGAGGATCCTGTTATACCACTCCTGGGCATATACCCAGAGGCTTCCCCTGCATGCCACAAGGACACATGCTCCACTATGTTCATAGCAGCCTTATTTATAATAGCCAGAAGCTGGAAAGAACCCTCAACAGAGGAATATATTCAGAAGAATATATATTTACACAATGGAATACTACTCTGCCATTAAAAACAACGAATTCACGAAATTCTTAGGCAAATGGTCAGAACTGGAAAATATCATCCTTAGTGAGGTAACCTAATCACAAAAGAACACACATGGTATGCAGTCACTGATAAGGGGATATTAACCCAGAATCTCAAAATACCCAAGACACAATTCACATATCAATAGATTTCCAAGAAGATGGAAGGAGAGACCCCTGGTCCTGGAAAGACTGGATGAAGGGGAATACCAGGACAGAGAAGCGAGAGGGGATTGAATGGGGAAGGGAACGGGGTTTATGGGACTTTTGGGGAGGGAGGAACTGGGAAAGGGGAAATCATTCGGAATGTAAATAAAAAAAAATATAGAAAATAAAAAAAAAAGAAAGTGGGAAACCCCATTTAAATCTAAAAACAAAAAATGCATTTCATCCTAGAGCTAAAAAATACACCTTCTTCTCAGCACCTCATGGTACCTTCTCCAAAATTGACCATATAATAGGTCACAAATCAGACCTCAACAGATATAAGAAGATGGAACTAATCCCATGCCTCCTATCAGATCACTATGGAATAAGGGTGGTCTTCAATGGCAACAAAAACAAAAGAAAACCCACGTACACATGGAGGCTGAACAATGCTCTACTCAATGATAACTTGGGCAAGGTGGAGATAAAGAAAGAAATGAAAGACTTTTTGAAAGTTAATGAAAGTGAAGGCACAACATACCGTAATTTATGGGACACAATGAAAGCAGTGCTAAGAGGAAAATTCATAGCCCTGAGTGCCACCAAAAAGAAACGGGAGACAGCATACACTAACAGCTTAATGGCACACCTGAAAGCCCTGGAACAAAAAGAAGCAAATACACCAAAGAGGAGTAGAAGGCAGGAAATCATCAAACTCAGGGCTGAAATCAATCAAGTAGAAACAAATAAAACCATACAAAGAATCAACAGAACGAGGAGTTGGTTCTTTGAGAAAATCAACAAGATAGATAAGCCCTTAGCCAGACTAACCAGAGGGCACAGAGACAGTATCCAAATTAATAAAATCAGAAACGAAAAGAGAGAGATAACAACAGAAACTGAGGAAATTCAAAAAATCATCAGATCCTACTACAAAAGCCTGTATTCAACACAACTAGAAAATCTTGAGGAAATGGACAATTTCCTTGACAGATATCAAATAACAAAATTAAATCAGGATCAAATAGACCATCTAAACCGTCCTATAACCCCTGAAGAAATAGAAGTTGTCATTGGAAGTCTTCCACCCAAAAAAAGCACAGGTCCAGATGGTTTTAGTGCAGAATTCTATCAGACCTTCAAAGAAGACCTAACACCAATACTCTTCAAACTGTTCCACAAAATAGAAACAGAAGGAACACTACCCAACTCGTTCTATGAAGCCACAATTACACTAATACCAAAAGCACACAAAGATCCGACAAAGAAAGAGAATCTCAGGCCAATCTCTCTTATGAATATCGATGCAAAAATACTCAATAAAATTCTTGCCAACTGAATCCAAGAACACATCAAAATGATCATTCACTAAGATCAAGTAGGCTTCATCCCAGCGATGTAGGGATGGTTCAATATAAGGAAATCCATCAATGTAATCCACTATATAAACAATCTCAAAGAAAAAAAACCACATGGTCATCTCATTAGATGCTAAGAAAGCATTTGACAAAATTCAGCATCCTTTCATGTTAAAGGTCTTGGAAAGATCAGGAATTCAAGGCCCATATCTAAACATAGTAAAAGCAATTTACAGCAAACCAGTAGCCAGCATCAATCTAAATGGAGAGAAACTTGAAGCAATCCCACTAAAATCAGGGACTAGACAAGGCTGCCCTCTCTCTCCATATCTTTTCAATATAGTACTTGAAGTTCTAGCTAGAGCAATTAGACAACAAAAGGAGGTCAAAGGGATACAAATTGGAAAGGAAGAAGTCAAACTATCACTATTTGCAGATGATATGATAGAATACTTAAGCGACCCAAAGAACTCCACCAGAGAACTCCTACAGCTGATAAACGACTTCAGCAAAGAGGTCGGATATAAAATCAACTCAAGCAAGTCAGTAGCCTTCCTATACTCAAAGGATAAGCAGGCTGAGAAAGAAGTAAGAGAAATGATACCCTTCACAATAGCCACAAACCATATAAAGTATCTTGGCGTGACTCTAACCAAACAAGTGAAAGATCTGTATGACAAGAACTTCAAGTCTCTGAAGAAAGAAATTGAAGAAGACCTCAGAAGATGGAAAAATCTGCCATGCTCATGGATTGGCAGGATTAATATAGTAAAAATGACCATCTTACCAAAAGTAATATACAGATTCAATGCAATCCCCATCAAAATCCCAACTCAATTCTTCATAGAGTTAGAAAGAGCAATTCAAAAATTCATCTGGAATAACAGAAAACCCAGAATAGCTAAAACTATTCTCAAGGTCACTTGATCTTTGACAAAGGAGCTAAAACCATCCAGTGGAAAAAAGATAGCCTTTTCAACAAATGGTGCTGGCTCAACTGGAGGTCAACATGCAGAAGAATGCAAATTGACCCATTCTTATCTCCTTGCACTAAGCTCAATTCCAAGTGGATCAAGGACCTCCACATAAAACCAGACACACTGAAACTAATAGAAAGGAAACTAGGGAAGAACCTTGAGCATATGGGCACAGGGGAGAATTTCCTGAATAGAACTCCAATAGCTTATGCTCTAAGATCAAGAATTGACAAATGGGACCTCATTAAATTACAAAGTTTTTACAAGGCAAAAGACACTGTCAAAAAGACAAAGCGGCAATCAACTAACTGGGAAATGATCTTTACCAACCCTACATCCGACAGAGGGCTAATATCCAATATATACAAAGAACTCAAGAAGTTAAACTCCAGAGAGGCAAGTAACTCTATTAAATAATGGGGTACAGAGCTAAACAAAGAGTTCTCACCTGAAGAATATCTAATGGCTGAGAAGCACCTAAAGAGATGTTCATCATCCTTAGTCATTAGGGAAATGCAAATCAAAACAACTCTGAGATTCCATCTCACACCAGTCAGAATGGCTAAGATCAAAAACACAGGAGACAGCAGTTGTTGGCGAGGATGTGGAGAAAGAGGAACACTCCTCCACTGCTGGTGGAAGTGCAAGCTGGTACAATCACTCTGGAAAGCAGTCTGGCGGTTCCTCAGAAAACTGGGCATGACACTCCCAGAGGATCTGGCTATACTACTCCTGGGCATATACCCAGAGGCTTTACCTGCATGCAATAAGGACACATGTTCCACTATGTTCATAGCAACCTTATTTATAATAGCCAGAAGCTGGAAAGAACCCAGATGTCTCTCAACGGAGGAATGGATTCAGAAGATGTGGTATATCTACACAATGGAATACTACTCTGCAGTTAAAAACAATGAATTCATGAAATTCCTAGGCAAATGGTCAGAACTTGAAAATATCATCCTTAGTGAGGTAACCCAATCACAAAAGAACACACATGGTATGCAGTCACTGATAAGGGGATATTAACCAGAATCTTGGAATACCCTAGACACACTTCGCATATCAATAGATTTCTAAGAAGTTGGAAGGAAAGACCCCTGGTCCTGGAAAGACTGGATGTAGGGGAACACCAGGACAGAGAAATGAGAGGGGGTTGAATGGGGAAAATAAGGAGGAAAGGGGGCTTATGGGACTTTCGGGGAGGGAGGAAACGGGAAAGGGGAAATGATTTGGAATGTAAATAAAAAAAACTTAGAAAATAAAATTTTAAAAAAAATGCATTTAAGCCAAGAGAGCTCTCAAATGAAAAACTTCAGATTTACACACTGAGAAGTTATAATAACAGACTAAACCAACGTTAACACAATGAAGAAAATAATATAGTTTAGAGCAGAGAAAACAGAAATAATGTCTAGAAGAATTAAAATCAGTAGATACAAAACAACAACAGATAATCTTTTAGCTATATGGACTAAAGAGAGAATATTAAAATTACTGAGGTTTGTAATGAAGCTTAATGTGTCAATTCTATAGGAATAAAAATAACTGCAAGAGAGGACAATGAAAACTTTCATAATTGTATCCGCAAATATTCTATAATCTATATAAAATGGGCAAATGTCTAGAAGCAAAAAATCTACTAAGACCAAAAGACCAAGGCAAAATCTGAAGAGATACAGAATTGTTAAGAATATTGAATCACTTGTTAAAATAACTTCTATTTAAATCTAAAAATATCTTTCAGCAAAGTTCTGTACTCTGATGACTCTAATGATAAATTCCACCAACATTTTAAAAAGCAATATAAAATATTCTCAAACTTTCTTCCTAAATTAAAAAGGAATCTACCATTCTAGTTAATACATTAAAACCAACATTTTCCTGAAACCAGGTGGAAGACATACTATGAAGTCCATGTACCTGTGATCGATCAATGGGGGTTTGGCCTGTGTGGTAGTTTGAATGTAAGTGAGCCCAAAAGACACACAGGGAATGGCACTATTAGGAAATGTGGCCTTGTTAGAAGAAGTATGTCATTGTTGGGGCTTTGAGGTCTTAGAAGCTCAAGCTTAGCACGGGATAGCCCACAGTCTTTTTCTGCTGCCTGTGGGTCAAGGCGTAGAATTCTCAGCTCCTTCTCCAGCACCTTGTCCACCTGCATGCTGCTGTACTGGCCACCATGATGCTAATGGACTAGATCTTTGAAACTGTAAGCCAGTCCCAATGAAATGTTCTCCTTTATAAGAGTTGATGTGGTCATGGTGTCTCTTTACAGCATTAAAACCTGTAGCCAAGACACTGTGTGTACTACTTTACTTTCACTGATGCCACAAACTAAAATTGATGCCACAGCTTTAAAAACACTTGCTGTTTTCTCACTGCTGTGTTGAACAGAAGTCTTGAAATTTCCTGCTGAGCTCTCTGCTTAGCATAAATGAAGTGCCTTTGAATGCACCAGATCAACAGGTCCACAGTCAACATGCCAGAAATCCCCTTCACCAGATTCTAGGCCATACTTTATTAGCTTTTATCACGTGAGGGCCAAATACCAATCCTTATCCTAAGAATTAATGAAATTATTCAAACTGGCGAATTTTAAATCTACTTTCCCTGTCTAACCTGTATTTCTCTTTGGATGCCATAATCAAGTGCTATATCTCCTAAGCCCAGAAAGAAAGAAAGAAAGAAAGAAAGAAAGAAAGAAAGAAAGAAAGAAAGAAAGAAAGAAAGAAAGAAAGAAAGAAAGAAAGAAAGGAAAGAGAAATCCGTGTACAAATATTTCTTATTGATATAGATATAAGGATTTGCATAAAAATATATGGAAAATTAATTTTAAAAGTATTGAAAGCACATTAACAGAATCACACACCAGACCAACATGCTACCTGTGATGGTCAGTCTCTGTTCTTAACATGACTTCTGGAATCAAATGAAATTGTGATCAGCTGAGCACACCTGTGAGGGATTTTCTTGACAGTACCATTTGATTTGACAAGACACACCATAAAACAGGGCCACGTCTTCTGATGGCAGCCCACATAAAAGAACAGGCCTTTGATTTTTGCCTGCTTTCTCCCATTCTCACTGGCAAGTTCATCGACTCTGCTGCTGGGAAATTCCTTTGATGATCTTCAGGATTCCAGCATAGACCAAAGACCAGCAGCTCTCTTGGTATCCTTGGGGACCTTAGCATCAAATTGGGACTGCTGAGCCATCTGATTTGGTGGACTGGACAACTATTAGATTTTTGATCCTTCTACTGAAAGACAGCCATGGTTGGACACCAGAATCTGTAAGCCACTCTAATAAATCCCCTTTAATGAGAGAGTGTGTGAGTTCATTAGTTCAATACTGTTCCTTTAGAGAACCTGGCTAATATACCTTCTATGTAGCTGTAAAAATATGTCAATGTTTATTCTCATTTTCATTTCTGTCACAGAGACAAATGCACTGATCAAAATCAGCTTTGAAGAGAGAAAGGGTTCCTTTGACTCTCAGTTAGAAGTCACAGTCTATCACTGAGAAAAGCCATGCCAGGGACTTGAAGACAAGTGTCTTAGCCAAGATTTCTATTTTTGCACGAAACGTCATGACCAAGAAGCAAATTGGGGAGGAAAGGGTTTATTCAGCTTACACTTCCACATTGCTGTTCATCACCAAAGGAAGTCAGGACAGAAACTCACACAGGGTAGGAACTTGGAGGCAGGAGCTGATGCCGAGGCCATGGAGGAATGCTGCTTACTGACTTGCTTCCCCTGGCTTGCTCAACTTACTTTCTTACAGAACCCAGGACTACCAGCCCAGGGATGGTACCACACACAAAGGGCTGGGCCCTCCCCCCTTGATCACTAATTGAGAAAATGCCTTACAGCTGGATCTCATGGAGGCATTTCCTCAAGGGAGACTCCTTTCTCTGTGATAACTCCAGCTTGTGTCAAGTTTGACACACAAAACCAGACAGTAACAGCAGGTTTGCTTTCTATTCTGCAAGCATTACCTCTATGCATAGAATTCACTTCACAACCAAAGAAATGTGGCAGTGGGCCACTGAAAACACTGTGTGTTGATTGGCTGACAGGCAGTCTTATGTTCAGCTAGCTGTCTTATACAGGTCCGGACTATTTGTCTGTTGAATAAATGGCTCTCTTCACACTAGCTTGGGTCCTCCTACATCAATTAACTATCAACACACACACACACACACACCTTTGCACTCATGTTGCCATTCCCAGAGACCCATCAGATCTAGTGATTTCAAAATTGAAGTTATCTTCCCAAGTGATTTTTAGGTTGTATCAAGTAAACAGTTAAAGCTAACCAAGACAGTTTTTTGCTAAATTATTTTATTTATTTACATTCCAAAAATTGCTCCCTTCCTGGCTCCTCCTCCTACTTCCCCACTGCCTCTGAGAGGGTGCTCCCACACCTGCCCACCCACTCCCACCACACCCCCACCAGCATCCTTCTTCCCTGGGCATCAAGTTTCCACAGGATTAAGCACATCCTCTCACACTGGGACCATACAAGGCAGTCCTCTGCTACACATGTTCCCTGGGGCCCTGAACCAGCTCATTGTATGTTCCTTGGTCTCTGGGAGCTCTGAGGGCTCTAGGTTAGTTGACACTGTTGTTCTTCCCATAAGTTCCCATTGGAACAACAACCAAGACAGTAGCTTTAAAAAATCTTGTTATTGTAAAAATGTCAATATATTTGAAAAAAAGTAATAATTATCAAAATGTTCAGAATGAATTTTACGTTTTATTTTATTTTATTTTCAGCAGAGTCTTACTATGTGACCCTGGCTGGCCTAGAAATTGCTATGTAGATCAGGGTGGTCTCAAAAATCACAGAGCAACACCTCTGTTTCCTGGAGTGCTTGGATTAAAAGCATGCAGCACCATGTCTGGTTAACACATATTTTTTGTTTGTTTTTGCTTTTTTTGGTTTTTTGTTTTGTTTTGTTTGTTGAGACAGGGTTTCTCTGTATAGCCCTGGCTGTCCTGCAGCTCACTGTATAGACCAGTCTGGCCTTGAACTCAGAAATCTGCCTGCCTCTGCCTCTGCCTCCCCAGTGCTGGGATTAAAGGCATGCGCCACCACTGCCTGGCTGGCTAACACAATTTTAAAACTGTCTGATTTTCTGGCTGTTAAGGTGGAAGAAAACAAAAAACATACCTAACCTAGTAATCCTAAATACCAGTCATGTATTCATATAGCAACTACATCTACAAATTGTATTTTTATGTTTTTATTAATTCTTTAAGAACTTTTTTATTCTTCTCACATATATTACATCCTGACTGTAGTTTCCCCCACCTTCTCTCCTCCCAATCCCCACCCATCAACCTTCCCTCTTCCCCAGATCCACTCCTCCTCCATTTCCCTTCAGAAAATGGCAGACCTCCAAGGCATATGAACAGAATTTGACATAATGAGATGCAATAAAACTAGGCAAATGCCTTCATATTAAGGCTGGATGAAGCAACCCCATAGGGGAAAATTGTCCTAGAAGCAGTGGAAAGAGTCAGAGACAGTCCTCACTCTGAGTGTTAGGTGTCTTTCGAGAACACAAAGCTACACAACCATAAAATAGATGCAGAGGACCTGGGTCAGATCCATACAAGCTCCCTCATTTCAGTCTCTGTGGGCCCCTATGAGTCCTGGTTGGATTATTCTGTAGGTTGTGTTCTTGTGATGGCCTTAATCCCTCTGGCTTCTATAATCTTTTTTCACGTTCTTTAGAACTCCCCAAGTTCTGCCTAATGTTTGGTTATGAGTGTCTATATCTGCTTCCATTAATTGTTGGATGAAACCTCTCTGACGATGACTGTACTAGAAACTGGTCTCTGAATACAGGAGAGTATCATTATGAATCAATACACTGAGTTTTCTTTTTCTTTTTGTGCTGGTCTTGTTTGGTTCTATCCTAGGTCTCTGAGCTATCCAGACTGGTTTCTAGACTTGCTGGCAGTGTCAGTCATGGACTCCCTCACATGGTATGGTTTTCAAGTTGGACCTGTCATTGGTTGGCCACTCCCACAAGTTCTGCAGGACAAGTTGTAGGTTTAAGGTTTTGTGATTGGGTTGGAGTCCCATTCCCTCCACTGGAGGCCTTGCCTGGTTCAGGCCTCTGCAGCCTATTTACTAGAAGTTTTCACAGGTGCTTGGAAGTTTCCATTGTACTACAAGAAGATTACAGAACACCAAAGAGACTGGCCTGGAAAGAAAGGCCCCGCCACCACTATGTATTAATCCAAACATTAAATATACAAACCAAAAAAAAAATATTAAAAGCTGCAAGGGAAAAATGCCAAGTAGCATATAAAGACAAACAAAAAAAATTACATGCGCCTTCTCAACAGAGAACCTACAAGCTTAAAAGAATTGGAAAGATATCTTTCAGATTCTAAGAGACCACAGATTCTAGCCCAGACTTCTATGCCCAGTAAAATTTTTACCCAAATACAATAGACTATGCCTTCTCAGCATCAGCACAGAACTTTTTTCAGAGTTGACCACATACTCAGCCACAAAGCAAGTCTCAACAGATATAAAAAAAAAAAGTTCTTTGAGAGTTTTAGACATTTTATTTTGATTATATTGTCACTTTTCCCAGCTCCTCTCAAATACCCTCCCCATTCCTATACCCACCCTATTGAATGTCTTCTTGCTTTATAAACCCATTGAGTCCAATTTGTGGTGCCTGTAAACTCTTGGGTGTATAGCTATTCTATCAGTGCCTAGAAACTCTTGAGTATATGCTCAACATATCAGTGGCCACACCATTCAATACAATTAGCTTCCTCTCCTTGTTGCTATTAATAACCAATAGCTCCTCAGTTGGGGATGGAACTTTCTGCCTGCCTCACCCTCTCTCCTTTCTATACTGGGATCTTGTCTTGCTTGAGCTAATTCTCTTATGTAGTTCCCTTCATTGAATGCCAACATGTTATGCATGTATTTTATCTTTGAAATGAAACTCTCTAAGGTTGAAGAAAATCCCTGTTATCACAGTGTTACATTTAGATTCTTAGTGAAGCATGTAGACTGTGTAATATGCACAGCAATCATTAAGTGTTGATGTTTCCAGAACTGATGCAGGAATAAGTGAGACCTTATCACTGATCCCTCACTGAAATCTCCAAAAAAGAGAAAAGACATTTGAAACTATGGATACTTTCAAATCTCTACCAGAAATTGTATATAGCATCTTTTGGAACAGTACAAACCGAACAAAATTGAGATTAAACACTATAATTTTAATTGAATTGTTTTTCTAAGAGCAGTCATTCAATGGCTTATGAATTAGCTGAAGCATTTGCAAAATCTTCAATGTTTCCCATTTTAGAAAGATGTTGGAGTCAAAGACCTAGCTAAAGAATGGTTAAAGCAACCTTTTCATTAAGATTTGCATGTTTGGGGATTTAGTGTTTAATGTTTATGTTCTATAAAGAGTTTCCCCTGCCCCATTCAGGGAGAAGAAATTGGTTTCATGCTAAACAAAACAAAACAACATAAAAAGTAACAAATAAAAGGCAGTTGTTCTCAGTATTTTTCTTTGCAACAACAGATATTTAAAAAAAAAGCAAAATTGAAAGCAATTTCTATACCTTAAGGAGGGCTGGACTGCAGATGCCTGCTGTTTATTTCCACCTGAGTGTTGTCGTGTGGTAATCCAGGCCAGTCTAGCCAGCTCAGTCATGTTTTAAGATAAATTAAAATGTCAGCTCTTAAGTGAAATCTCTTGATTCTGAACTATTTGAATTTAAAACTATCTAAATTGGAAAAGAAAGTATTGGAAGGATCATATGTGGTAGAAGCAAACGAAATGTGAGGGGTGATCATCTGAGTACTGTAGCAGAAGGAGAAGAATCTGAAGATCCCAATTTAGTCCCATTCAATTCTGTCAGGCTTCTCAAAAAGCTCCATCAATCTGCATTTACTGTTGAGCAGGACAAACGAATAAGTTTTAAAAAAAAATTATAGGTTATCAAGTAGTTTCAAATTTGGGGAAATATTATGATGGCGGTGGCATTAAAATGGGTGAGGTGAGAGGTGTGAAGACGCCTCAGTCAGGAAAGAGCTTGCCTTGCAAAGATGTCTACCTGAGTTCAGGTCTCAGAGGCCAGTACCCATGGGCAGTCAGGAGGCAGGCAGGCAGCTAAGTGCTTGCAGTCCAAGTGCTGGAGGGCAGGACCAGCTGTTTCCCTGGGCCTCTGGTGCTAGCTTGCCAGAAAACCTAATCCACCCGGCAAGTTCCAGACCTATAAGGGACCCTGTTACAAACCAAGTCAGATGACACCTTAGGAATGGCACCTGAGGTGGTCTCTGGCCTCTACACACACATGTACACATACACAGAAACATACAAACTTTATGAAGAAAATGTAACTTATTTAATGAATGATTTTGAATGAGAATCATGTTGAAATTCTATATCCCACAAAAATAAGTTCCACTTAAGGCTATACATATGGGGGGGGTCAAATAAACTAGAAAATTTAAGACATTTCTATGGGATGAGTTGATAGGAAATTATCTGATCATAAGCAAAGACCTTTATCAGTTACTTATTCTGAATGACTATTCACATCAGGTAGATTTAAACAATGATTTGTTTTCTCTTAATATTGGGATTGGCTGAGACATTCTTAAGTTTGTTTTAACTGGGATTTCTGAAGAGTCTGCTGTCTGACCACAGGTCAATAGGTGTCTGATGCTTAGAAGAGAAGAGGGGTGACTCTGTTTTAAACTCTGAGGTGGCTAAGCTTTCCTTCTTTGAGCTTAGCAACTCTGAGGTTTCAAAGGGGCAAAGGAGAAACTGCAAGATCTTTGAGCCCTTGCTCAAAAGTCATAACAGTCTTTTGCTTAACTCTACTAGTTTTGGCAAGTCACAAGGTCTTTGGGATCTAAAAATCCAGACAAGAAAACTTGTCAAGAGAAACTGCCAAACACTTTGGGCAATTTATATACCACCACAGGCAGAAATCCCTAAGGCTGTTTTTGTTATTTCATAATATAAAAACTTACATTATTACTGCAAATAGCCATAATAAATAAGACAGAACAACTGATACCGAAGTGGTTAAAATAATTCTCACCGTATGACTAGATGTTAACAATTTCTAATAGAAAGATCTCTAGGTCAATGAGAAAAGTTTAAAAGATAAAATGTACAAATAGTAGGTTAAGCTAAATTATATTATTTGACACAATAAATGTCAACACTGTGAAAATAGGGTAATGCTACCTAAAGTACTTTAATTATAAAATTCACAGTAAAATGTGTCCTTTTTAGTGGTTATTTTATTTATTTACATTTTAAATATTGGCCATCTCTGTACCCCATTTTTTAATAGGGTTACTTGCCTCTCTGGAGTTTAACTTCTTGAGTTCTTTGTATATATTGGATATTAGCCCTCTGTCGGATGTAAGGTTGGTAAAGATCATTTCCCAGTTAGTTGGTTGCCGCTTTGTCTTTTATTCTATTAAATTATCTATTAAAAAATGGGGTACAGAGCTAAACAAAGAGTTCTCACCTGAAGAATATCTAATGGCTGAGAAGCACCTAAAGAGATGTTCATCATCCTTAGTCATTAGGGAAATGCAAATCAAAACAACCCTGAGATTCCATCTCACACCAGTCAGGATGGCTAAGATCAAAAACACAGGAGACAGCAGTTGTTGGCGAGGATGTGGAGAAAGAGGAACACTCCTCCACTGCTGGTGGAAGTGCAAGCTGGTACAACCACTCTGGAAAGCAGTCTGGCGGTTCCTCAGAAAACTGGGCATGACACTCCCGGAGGATCCGGCTATACCACTCCTGAGCATATACCCAGAGGCTTTACCTGCATGCAATAAGGACACATGCTCCACTATGTTCATAGCAGCCTTATTTATAATAGCCAGAAGCTGGAAAGAACCCAGATGTCCCTCAACGGAGGAATGGATTCAGAAGATGTGGTATATCTACACAATGGAATACTACTCTGCAATTAAAAACAATGAATTCACGAAATTCCTAGGCAAATGGTCAGATCTTGAAAATATCATCCTTAGTGAGGTAACCCAATCACAAAAGAACACACGTGGTATGCAGTCACTGATAAGGGGATATTGACCCAGAATCTCGGAATACCCTAGACACAATTCGCATATCAATAGATTTCTAAGAAGATGGAAGGAGAGACCTCTGGTCCTGGAAAGACTGGATGTAGGGGAACGCCAGGACAGAGAAACGAGAGGGGGTTGAATGGAGAAAAGAGAGAGGGAAGAGGGCTTATGGGACTTTCGGGGAGGGAGGAAACGGGAAAGGGGAAATGATTTGGAATGCAAATTAAAAAAAAATAAAATAAATAATAAAAAAAATAAAATGCGAGGGAGGAAACGGGAAAGGGGAAGTGATTTGGAATGTAAATTAAAAAAATAAAATAAATAAAATAAATAAAATGCATTAGCTATAAAAAAAATAAATATTGGCCATCTTCTCTGTCTCCCCTCCACAAACCCCTCCTCATCCCTTTCCCCCTCCCCTTTGCCTCTATGAGGGTGCTCCTCCACCCACTAGCTCACCACCTCATCACTCTGCATCCCTTACACTGGGCCATCAAGCCTCCACAGGACCAAGGTCCTCCCCTCCCATTGATGCCAGATAAGGCATCTCAGGGGACAGGTATACCAGGTTCCTGTCTTCAAGTGCTTCTTGTCATCAGCAATAGTGTCGAGGATTCTCTGCTACATATTCAACTGGAGCTATGGATCCCTCCATGTATACTCTTTGGTTGGTGGTTTAGCCCTGGGGAGGTCAGAGGGATCCGGTTAGTTGATATTGTTCCTCCTATGGGACTGCCATCTCCTTCAGCTCCTTCATTCCTTCCTCTAGCTCTTCCATTGGGCTCCCTGGACTCAGTCCAGTGCTTGGCTGTGAATATCAGCATCTGTATAAGTCAAGTACTGGCAGAACCTCTCAGGAGATAGGTATACCAGGCTCCTGTCAGCCAGGGTTCCTTGGCAGTCAGGGTTTGGTGTCTGCAGATGGGATGGATCCCTAGGCGGGGCAGTCTCTGGATGGCCTTTCCTTCAGTTTCTGCTCCACTTTTTTTTTTTTTTAATGCCTGTGTTTCCTTCACATAGAAACAATTCTGGATTAAAAATTTTGAGATGGGTGGGTGGATTCCTCCCTCAACTGGGGGCTGTGCCTACCTACTGACAGTGGTCTCTACAAGTTCTAACTCTCCTTTTTTTTGGATATTTTGGCTAATGTCATCCCTGTTCTGACAGGAATAAAAAAAAATCAAGATTTATGAGTCTCATCAGAAGTTATATGAAAAGAGGGAAATTTATATTTCCTATGAGAAATGTAAGTTTGAGTTTCCATTCAGAATAAAATCTTGGGATTCTATCGGCAGTCATTAAAACTGTGCATACTTAATAGTTACTTGCAACAAATTATCTTAAAAAGCTAGATTGATAAAAAGTAAGGCTTTTCTTTATAAAGTTGATCGCAATAACAAAACAGTTCCTTTTCTTTTTTAGTCATGCATTCACTCAATACATATTTAGTTAAGGAATGGTACATGTAGTTATTATTAGTAAACCAGATGTCCCTGCAGTCCTGATGGCCATGTGATGTGTGAGAAAACAATAAAAATATGGCTACTATATTCAGTATATTATCAGGCAAAATACCTTGAACACTCAATAGAAACAGCCTATCAGATTTAGTGACCTCTCCAAGCTTTATATTAAAATTGTGTGTGTTTAAACATGTAATTAGCAATTGAAAACAAAGATTCCTTGGGCCTTAAAATCTCAGTATTATGTAGCTGTAGTATTCTTGTGCAACACAGAGACTCAAAATATATACTTTGATGCTACATCACTTGTTCCTTGTCTGGCTGAGTTTGAGCTCAGTCTTAGGTCTTTCCTGGATTCAACCAAATGTGTGGTATCATTGAAATGACTTGAAGAACATCCCACTGGGCTGTCCTTAGATTGACATCGTTTGTGTTCAGGGTTACTATTTGTCTTAGTCAGGGTTTCTATTTCTTCACAAATATCATGACCACAAAGCAAGTTGGGGAAGAAAGGGTTTATTCAGCTTACATTTCCACTTTGATGTTCATCACTAAAAGAAGTCAGGACTGGAATTCAAGCAGATCAGGAAGCAGGAGCTGATGCAGAGGCCATGGAGGGATGTTACTTTCTGGCTTGCTTCCCCTGGCTTGCTCAGCTTACTTTCTTATAGAATCCAAGACAACCAGCCCAGGGATGGCACTGCCCAAAATGGACCCTCCCCCTTGATCGCGAACCGAGAAAATGCCCCACGGCTGGATCTCATGGAGGCACTTCCCCAACTGAAGCTCCTTTCTCTGTGATAACTCCAGTCTGTGTCAAGTTGACACACAAACCAGCCCGTACACTATCTATCTGGTTATTCAGTCAATGATTCTGAAGTCCGGCAGAGCATTTGTTTTGGGTAATAACAATTGTGTTATAGACCAACTCAAATAAATCGCCTTCTCTTCAAAGACACTTTCTGTAAAAGCAGCTACTTGGTTTGTTTCTACTTTTTTTCCCTCTATTTTTCTTCCCCTTAAAATGACTTCCAGTCGGCATTCAGTCTTTTACGTGTGGATGTGTGTGAATGTATATGTGCTTGTTAGTGCATCTGTGAGCCCATGCATGTCCAGGCCAGAGGTTGACACAGTTGAGGTTTCTTGCTTTACTGCTGTTAACTTTAATTTTTTTATTGGCTTTTTGCATATTTACATTTCAAACTTTATCCCCTTTCCTGGTTTCCCCTCTGAAGACCCCCTATCTCATCCCAACCCCTGCCTCCACAAGGATACTCCCCTACCCATCTATTCACTCCTGCCCCACTGCCCTATCATTCCCTTAAGTTGGGGCATCAAGCCTTCACAGGACTCAGGGCTTCCCCTCCCATTGATGCCAGACAAGGCCATCCTCTGCTACATATGCAGCTGGAGCCATGGGTCCCTCCATGTATATTCTTTGGTTGGTGGTTTAGTCCCTGGGAGCTGTTAACTTTAATTTTTGACGCAGGGTTTCTCACTGACTCTGGGCTTCTCTGCTTTGGCTACTGCACCTCACCAGCTTCAGACATGGCCACACCTAGCACTTTTATTGAGTGCTGAGGGTCAGAGTCAGATACATATGCTTGCTAGGCAGACATTTGCCCACTTAGCCACCTCTCCAGTTCTCTACTGGCCCTTTAAATGGTTTAATTGCCATTTAACTTTTGGTTTCATTGCCATCAATTATCCAAGTTCTTGCCTCTTACGTAATTCTTATGCAATTACAAATGTTTGAATTAAACAAATTCTAATTAACCGATATTTATTAAGCACCTATTATATCTAAGAAGTTGTAGTAGTTAAGGACATACAGAAATAAAACAAGAGTATTTACCTACTGTTAATTGAACATGTGTCAATGAAAAAAAAGCTCACAGCTTTCGTTATAAAAGGAATAAGAGAGTTTATTCTAGAATCATTTTGAGTGATCATGGCTTGAGAACAGAGATTTAGGTCACCCCAAATTCCATGTTCCAACGTGAAAGAAGTTTCATTAGGTTTCATAGTGTTTCAGAACAAATAAATTAATAAATCCAAGCAAGTTTAAAATACATCAGAGAGGAAGGTATAGAGAGATGGGGAATCTTTTCTAGAGCCCCATTATCTGAGCTTTTGGTTGGGTGGAAGCAAGTGGGTTACTAAGTTAATAGACTCCAATAGGTTTGTTGTTGTTGTGTTGTTATTGTTGTTGTTTTTAATCTATTATTTACAGGATGTTAGTTCTGACATAGAAGTGGGTAAAAGAATGACTGTTCCAGAGGACTTGAAGATCCAAAGGCTAACTGGCCCAGGATAAGCTAACTACTAGCCTTTGGATCTGCAACATTCCAATCTCTCCACAGTACTGAAATTCTAGTCAGTCAATCAGTCTTTGCAAACAGAGCTTCTTTCCAGGAGTCTGTTCACAGAACTAGTTATCAAGTGGTAGAAAAGAGATGCTACCCAGAGGGATGAAAGTTGATGATTTCCCTCTTTGTGGTGAAATGTATAGCATACCATTTAAAATGTTTATGTTTTTATGCTGTTGGGCTTGCTTGCAGAGAAATTTGAATAATTACACCTACTTCATAAAAAAATTAATAAACTAATAATCAGTCTTATTGTTAGCAAAACTACGATAAAATCAGCAACAAAACCTGTTAGGACTAACAGCATCAAGAAAAGCCAGAACCTGTCATTTTCAATTCTGGAAAAAAAATAATCCATTGAATGACATTGATATTTAATTCAAAGGGCCATTAAGTCAATTTATTTCTCATCCTCACTAAATTCTACATACCTTATAAGTAGCACATGGCATATTTTCAGTCTATGGTAGTTATCTTCAACTCAGTCTATGGGAAGTAGATTATGAATGCAAGTAGAAATAGAATATCATTTATGTAACTTCCAAAATACTTCACTTGTTTTATAATTTCATATCTAAAATACAAATTTGATAGAAGTACAAATAAAAAATTTTAAATATATAGGATAAGAAATGACCTGACATGCATAAGGATGTCATTATCATCATCATTATTATATACGTCAAAATACTTTAATGATGACAGGAAAGGCAGCAGTATCTTTTCTTACCATTTCACCATATTATGATGGTCTGGAAATATCTGGAATCAAGACTGGGAAAACTGGAGAGGAAAGAGGTTAGAGAGAGTCTTAAATGTTAGTAAAGGCCAGGGAATAAAAGCTGGAGTCATCTGAACCTGGAAGCTCACCAGTGCTAGGAAATCTCCCATAATTCCTGGTGCTCTGCTGCAAGGCACAGGGCAACAGGCAAGCCTAACAGCCTACTCAGTACCTTCCCTAAACTGCAAAATTTAGGGAATAGCCCCAAGGTAAGGAGGGAAAAGACTGACTTCTTAAATTACAGTTGTTTATCCTATCTAATACAGTCTCTAAGCTGTTAAACCCTTAAATTCCTTCCCTCTAAGATCTAACATCCCTACCTTGTAAGGCTATAAAATATAAGGAATTTCCTTTGTCCCAAGGATTGATGTTAGACTCCTACCCTGGAGAGACCTGGTTATTAACGACGACCTGGTTACCCAAAATACATGCCTTGAACCTCTCAACTAAACCTGGAAGGAATTTTCATTATTTAGTGGCTCAACATTTAACAGTAACACTGCACCCACTTGGCGAGGTTCACAGCAACCTAGCCTACAACTCCAGGGTATGTCATTGCTCTCTTCTGGCCTCCACAATGGTATCTGCCACCCAACACACACACAAAACACACACACACACACACACAAACACACACACACACATACACACACACATATACACACACACACACACAAACACACACACACACACACACACACACACACACACACACACACACACACAGAGGAATGTAAAAGATAGGTTAAAAAGAAAATTAAAACCAACCCCAACTCCATGTCACTATCAGTCCAAAGGGACATTCATGATTCACATTTTATAATAACTGAGTACCATCCAGGTACCAGCAAGTCCTTTCCTTTAGAAACAACCTTCATCTCCTTAAATCTTCAGCAGTACTTCATTAACGTGTGTGTGTGTGTGTGTGTGTGTGTTGTATGTGTGTGACTGTAATGGCTGATATCGTGTGTCAACTTGACACAAGCTGGAGTTATCACAGAGAATGCAGCCTCCCTTGAGGAACTGACTCCATGAGATCCAGCTGTAAGGCATTTTCTCAATTAGTGATCAAGTGGGGTTGGCCCACTGTGGGTGGTGCCATCCCTGGGCTGATAGTCCTGGGTTCTATAAGAAAGTAAGCTGAGCAAGCTAGGGAAAGTAAGTCAGTAAGTAATATCCCTCCATGGCCTCTGCATCAGCTCCTGCTTCCTGACCTGCTTGAGTTCCAGTCCTGACTTCCTTTGATGATGAAAAGCAATGTGGAAGCGTAAGCTAAAGAAACCCTTTCCTCCCCAACTTGCTTCCTGGTCATGATGTTTTGTGCAGGAATAGAAACCCTGACTAAGACAGTGACCAATAATATTCTTCAAAAACAGGAACTTCATATTTCCAAAATAATCTCTAAGGCAGGCTAGGGGTATAGCTCAGCAGTTAGCAGTGCTCATTGCTCTTGCAGAGAACCAGGAGTCAGTTCCCAGCACTCACATCAGGAGGATAATAACTGCTTGCTTCCAAGGACCTGACCCGACACCTACTAGGTTCTGTGAGCACATGTACAGATGTGGTACAAATAAAAACTAATGCACATACTCATGAATAAAAAGAAATAAATCTTAAGAACAATATTCCTGGTGTGACTTCTGTGCAAGAAATATGCTTGCTTTTTCAACTTTGAGAAACCATGATGAATGAGAAGTGGGAGATGCCTTTGCATATTTACTAGCCAGAATTTCTGCCGGAGTCATCAATTTCTAGACTGTCTTCATTGTCTGTTCCTCTAGATTGGATAGAGGAAACAGGAATTCACAGTTTATTACTCCTTTTTTTTCCTGATTGGATTCTTAGCCGTTGGCTTGGAAACAGGGGGCTGAAATAGGAAGAGAGGTCATCTTATGCTTGGCTTCCCTGGATCCCACAGTTCCTGGCTTTAACAAGACTGGTGGTTACAAACTTGAAATCATCATGATTGGAGGGCAGACCATATAAAAGGAAAACCTGAGAGCTCTTGTGTGCCTGTGTGTGTGTGTGTGTGTGTGTGTGTGTGTGTGTGTGTGTATGTGTGTGTGTGTAAGAGAGAGAGATAGTGTAGGGGAAAAGGAGGAAGGAAGGGGAAGAAAAGTGTGTTGGAGATATGAATACTTATTTATAGCTTGAGCTAAAGTTCAACTTAGCCTAGCTCATACTTTTGTACGCCTATGTCTGAGGTCTGTGTGTGTGTACCATAGAATGTGTGTAGGAGTCAGAATTCTAGTGAAATGCAAGCCATCAGGTCATAAGGCTTTCAAGGAACATTTTTTATTACATTCCCAGAAGTAATTTGGGCTCTGATTTTAAACCACCTTGTTCGAGACAGAGTCTGTGGTTGTTCACTGCTACATATGTCCCACTAGCTGGGCTGGAAACTTCAGGAGAATATCCTATCCTACCCTCTCATCTTCTACAAGGGCCTAGGGATTTCAGAAGTCAGCGCTACTGGTTTCTACCTGATTTCTGGGAGCCAAGTGGTCATCAGGCACGTTACCCTTTGAGCCATTTCCCTAGCCTATGGTAACATTGTTTTTTAAAAAGTTTTATTTATTTACTTTTATTTTATTTTTATATTTATGAGTATGTTGTCTGTGTAGTCTATGTTTGTTCCTGGTGCCTCAGAAACTAGATCAGATTGCCAGATACCCTGGAACTAGAGTTGTAAGCTTCTACTAGGGTGCTGGATATCAAACTCAGGTCTTCTGGATAAGCAGCAGTGTTCTTAATTATTGACACCCCCAGCCCTGACAGTGATTCTTTTTCTTGAACATTATCTCTTGATGCAGCCCAGGCTGACATGGTATTAGCCAATTAAAGTAAAATTAGTAAAAAATAAAACAAACAAACAAAAAAACCCCCAAAACAAAAACAAACCTGTAGGTGATGATATTAATCACTACTTTATATAATCCCCTGTATGCATTAGGGTGTGCTTTATTAATCCACTTGGATCAAGTTATTTTCTGGGTTAAGATCAGAGCCCAAATTATTTCTGGGAATGTAATCAAAAATGTTCCTTGAAAAACCTACGATCTTATTGTTCGAATTTCACTAGAAAATTGCACTGTACTTTCCCAGCAAACTCAGTTGTTTTTTAAACAACTATTCATACCTCTTACTGCCAAATAAAATCATTTGACATGCACATCAGTCCTAGGAGAAAATGTAGTTCTGTCGCTTGGGCTGCATAGTAAATGACAATCCAGAGGCTTATATTTCTTTTTTTTTATTTATTTTATTTTTTTAATTTACATTCCAAATCACTTCCCCTTTCCCGTTTCCTCCCTCCCCGAAAGTCCCATAAGCCCCCTTCCCTCCCTCTTTTCTCCATTCAACCCCCTCTCGTTACTCTGTCCTGGCGTTCCCCTACATCCAGTCTTTCCAGGACCAGGGGTCTCTCCTTCCATCTTTTTAGAAATCTATTGATATGCGGATTGTGTCTGGGGTATTCCGAGATTCTGGGTCAATATCCCCTTATCAGTGACTGCATACCATGTGTGTTCTTTTGTGATTGGGTTACCTCACTAAGGATGATATTTTCAAGTTCTGACCATTTGCCTAGGAATTTCGTGAATTCATTGTTTTTAATTGCAGAGTAGTATTCCATTGTGTAGATATACCACATCTTCTGAAGCCATTCCTCCGTTGAGGGACATCTGGGTTCTTTCCGGCTTCTGGCTATTATAAATAAGGCTGCTATGAACATAGTGGAGCATGTGTCCTTATTGCATGCAGGTAAAGTCTCTGGGTATATGCCCAGGAGTGGTATAGCCGGATCCTCCGGGAGTGTCATGCCCAGTTTTCTGAGGAACCGCCAGACTGCTTTCCAGAGTGGTTGTACCAGCCTGCAATTCCACCAGCAGTGGAGGAGTGTTCCTCTTTCTCCACATCCTCGCCAACAACTGCTGTCTCCTGTGTTTTTGATCTTAGCCATCCTGACTGGTGTGAGATGGAATCTCAGGGTTGTTTTGATTTGCATTTCCCTAATGACTAAGGATGATGAACATCTCTTTAGGTGCTTCTCAGCCATTAGATATTCTTCAGGTGAGACAGAACTCCAATAGCTTATGCTCTAAGATCAAGAATAGACAAATGGGACCTCATTAAATTACAAAGTTTTTGCAAGGCAAAAGACACTGTCAAAAAGACAAAGCGGCGACCAACTAACTGGGAAATGATCTTTACCAACCTTACATCCGACAGAGGGCTAATATCCAAGATATACAAAGAACTCAAGAAGTTAAACTCCAGAGAGGCAAGTAACCCTATTAAAAAATGGAGTACAGAGCTACACAAAGAGGCTTATATTTCTAACTCTCTGTTGCAGATACTTGCAGTCTTACATCCCTGATTCTCAGGACAGTAGAGAAGAATCTTACCTCAGAACCAGTGTAATTTTTTCCTTGTTGATGTTTAGAGAGGCAGAGAATATAAACATCAGGAGTCTTGAGCTTTCAGAGCCTGGGATTTAGCTTTCGAGAGAATGGGCAAAATGCTGTCCAGTCTGGGAATCGAGATTGTGAAAATAAGTATTTTTATAAGGGCAGTTACCTTACAAGGTAAGAGTGTTACCTGATGCTAATATTTAGAGTAAAAAATATGCCAATGCAGTAGTATAGCACTTCTATTATTTTCATGTGCTTTTAGACCTACTGAACAATTCATCCTCAAAGAGTATTTATGTGACAGAGTCAAGAGCATCATTAGTTTAAAGGCAGTCTCAACTATATAGTCAGTTACATAAGACTGTCTCCACAAACAAACGTTTAAATCTGACAGTCTGGTCAATTTCAGCCAAGCGGACATTCTCTTCCTCAGTTAGATCACTGGTCCACCATCATTTAATCACTGCTTGAAAACATGTCGCGGGTATCAATCTTATGGAATTGACCTCTCAGACCCTCCTAGGCACAAGTGAAGGTTCCACCTTATCCTTAACCCCTCCCATATCTTCCTTTTTTGGAGACAGGCTCTGGCTGGCGTGGAACTTGAGAGCAGAATACACTCAAATTTGTAGAAAGTTAGGTACATAGTCAAATCTGTACAAGAGATGGAGGAGGGAGGATGATAAAATGTAGAGTCCATTACTAAAGTTTCATCATTTATAAACAGCATAATAATATCACCTATCATGCCAGATGGTAAAGATTAAAGGATTTGGACCAGAAAGCAGATATAAAGGTAATTGGCATACACCAACTGCTCAGCAAACATTAACCATTATTAATCATTGTTACATAAAATCATCTTTGTATTTAGTGCTTTCAAACACCTTGCTAGACAAAAAGAAATAAAACATTGTGGAGAAAACAAATATGCTGTCTCTCTTTGTGATGCTCAGAGTTTTGTAAAAGAAAAAAAAGAAATGAAATATTTGATATTAAATGATATGAATTAGATGAATAGATTCCTTAGAATGTATAGTCACAGAGGAAGAATGCATAGTCACAGTTGGGTGGGTAGAGATGTCTGCACAAATGGCATTGAAAGTTAGGCCTCATGAAAGGAGTCAGAGTGTTTTAAGTGAAACTACAGAGGTCCCGAGAGAGTACCTTATTCTAGGCACCACCTGAAGACCATCATGGCATCAGTGTTCTATGAAGTGCGGAGCTGATAAGGACTGATGGGAGTGGACCTGGGGAGGCAGACAGATCTCATATATGCAGATCTCATATATCACGGCATGAAGGCAGGGTTTTTGCTTTAATCTGGGAAACTACTGTGATGGGCTTGAGCAGAGGTCATTCTGGTGTAGACTACAGTGACAACAATCACAAAGAAGCACGGTCATTTCAAAACCCATTCTGCCAGAAAAGCTCTCAGTGTTTACAGTGAATCCTCTCTGAAGAAGAAGTAAAGCTTGGAATTAGGACTGACATTTGACTTTCTGGCTTAAACAAAGGAGTAAAACCTGGACCTGTTCAGAGAGGAAATCTCCGTGACAAAACCAATCTAGAGAAAGCATGGGACCAGTGGGAGAAGGGCAAGGAGAGGGGAAGGGAAGAAAGAGAGGGAGGGAGGGATAGAGAAAAAGTGGGTGGGGCCTCAATTTTTGAGAGAGAAAAAGAGTTTGCAAAGCACAAAATGAACTTTTTAGAAACTCAGAAACACGGGAAGATGTTTTAGCATGTTTCCACCAGTACTGTATCTGAAATGCCACGTGGAATCCTACAGTAGAGCAGCTACAGCGACTGCAGAAGCACCAGCAAATGCTATTACAACAGCGCGCTCGTTCTTCTCAAAGTTGAAGGACTGTCAGTATTCCCATTACAAACTCCAATTTTCAGGGGCTTATAACTTGGCTATTTTAAAATTACTTCAGGCTGAAACTTGCAGGCAATCAAACAATTTTTAAAAATAGACTTAATGCATTTTTTGTCAAAATCTAGTTAAAATATTGCCTAATTTTCCTGAGATAAAGTGACTTTTAGGTAATATATTGAGACAAATGTTTCATTAAAATTACTGTATTTTAAAGTTTCTGAAAACAATTACACTGATAATAATGTATTGGTTGCTGTGCATATTAGATATGTGGAATCATAAATGCTGCAGCAATGTTAAGACATTATGTAAGACTTGGAATATATAGTACTGTTTCAGATGAACTTCTTTCCCATAAGACCTTCTATAAATTGGTTATGATATTTCTGAGACTATGACATGTTCAAATTGGCACTTTACAAAGAGATATTTTATTACTCTACCTGCCAGAATTCAGCTTCAACATTGTTGTTCAATTAAGAATAAACCACCTTAAACTTAGATACAATACTTTGATTTTCCTTTGAAACAAGTTCTCTTATAGCTCTGGCTGGCCTTTCACTTCCTGAACATGACCCTGATTTTCCTTCCTGTACCTACCAAGTACTGAGATGACACACATGCTATACAATGTTTCCTTTTGATAATATAATTAATTGGTCAGTATCTGAATACCAACTTCACTTAAGACCTTCAATAAAGTCAGTCTAGACAGTGCTATAATTTAATTTTAGTTTTGTCCCAATGGTCTGTCTCATAAAGGTCTGCTTCCCTGAATGGGGATGTTAGAGAACTTCTTTTTTCTTTTAAATTTATCTTTTGTGTATATATCTTTGGCAGACATGTAAATCTGTATGTCAGAAGAGGGTGTCAGATCCCCTGGGAGTGGAGTTGTGACTTGCCCAGTAGGAGCTGGTCTTGAACCAGGTTGGTCTGTCAGAGTAGCAAGTGCTCTTAATCACTGAACTATAACTCCATCCCTGTTGTAGAACACTCAAGATATAAGATCTACAAGTTGGTGTTTAGGCCACTGGGAGTGGAGTGAGTATGGTCTACCGTCTTCAGGGGGTAAGTTCCCCTTCCCCTCTTTTTCACATCTCAGCTGGGATGTGAGGAGCAGATTGGCTTTGCCATATGCTGTTGCCATGACATAGCAATGTGCCCACAGTAAGAGGGCCAATTGGCCGTGGACTGAGTTCTCAACCTTGAGTCAAAATAAACCTTTTCCTCTTTGTAAGTTGATTATCTCAGTTACTTCTCCTGTGAACAGAAGGTGACTAACTCAGCCAGGAAATCTGACTGAAGTTACAAAACCACTCTCTTCCCTTGTGAAGAACATGAAGAAACACAGAAAATGCCTCGGAATAAAAACAATCAAGAATTTCATGCCAGAAAAATGGGGGATGCGCTGATGAACAAGAAATGTGCTCTTCCTTTAACAGATAGTATAACCAAAGAAGGCAGAGACACAGAAGGCTCAGGATTAGAGGGGAGTGGGAGACTGTGGGTGACTTTCATAAAAGGTGAGGAGATTCTTAGCATGAAAGGTATCATTAAGCTAGGCCTCTTCCCACATATGTAGCAGATGTGCAGCTTGGTCTTCACGTGGGTCCTGAACAACTGGAACATGGGCTATACTTGGTTATGTTCTTCTTCTACTGGGATGCCTTGAATGGCCTTAGTGAGAGAGGATGCCCCTAGGCTCGCAGAGACTTGATGTGCGTGGATGGGGGTTACGGGGAGGTGTGGATACGCAGTGAGACCCTACCCACTCAGCGGAGAAGGGGAGGGGGAATTAGGGGAAGAACTGTGGGACGGGGTGACTGGGAGGAGGCAGTGAGTGGGATATAAAGTGAATAAGTTAAAAAAAGATCTTCAGTGGCTGGACACAGAGGGGAAGAAGAGCGGATGGGTAGGGTAGCAAGGCAAGTGGAGGCAGCATACACACAATACGGAAACGGGGAATTGCATGACATTTATCGGGATGGTATCATCACAGTTTTCAGGAATTGAGTCACAGTTGCTCTACGGATGGCACTGTCTGGGCCTTTCTCAAGCGTTTCTTAGAAGTGTGGGAGCCGAGCATGTGAGCACTTTTTATGAATGTGCATAGATAATCTAAATAGTGAAATTAGTTGGTTGCAAAGTAAACTCTCCTGAATTGGCTCCTCATTAAGTGAATGGAGCTCAAGGAAGCAAGGTTCCTGTCAGTGGGGGCAGGGCAGGGGGATTTGTTTGTAGTTGCTTCTCTGTAGTGATAAAATAACTCCAGTCTAATATCATGAACAAAACAACTAGTAATAAAAAAGATGTGATTTTAAAAACAAGTACAGCACTGGCAATATAAGCTAAGTGGCTTTTTATATAAATTGCCTCTCCCCTTTTATTTGGATAATGCAGTCTCAGTTGTTCTTCTCTCTTTCCTCTATGGTTCCTGGGATCAAACTCTGAGAGTCTCTCAAGGCAAGTGCTTGCTCCCCACCCCTGCCTTTCCTCTTATGCAGCACTGTTTTGCTCCCATCTTATCTGTTAGTAAAATTCATGTTTCTGAAATGCCAGGCGTATCTCGTAAAGAACACCCTCCAACACATGCCAAAAAGCAAAACCCCGTGGTGTCCAATAAGTGCATTTTATAGTTTCACATTGAAAGCAAAATAATCATTACTTCAAAATGCTATATATTTTGGATATCTTTAATATTTAAATCCTAAATTATGGAGTGGGAGATAATTTGAGTATATTTCTCTCACACATGACAAGTAAAGGTTTTCTTTGAAAATTCTTTTTATTAATTCTTCAAGTATTGCTAACAATGTATTCTAATCTTTTTCATTCCTTACTCCTCCTCAAATCCTCCTGGCTCCACCTCCTCTTATCAGCTCCTCCCAGACTTGTGTCCCCTCTTTTATTGCCATTATTTTATTTTTAATTAAAATGTAACTCAAATATGACTTATCAGTATAATTTCTAACTACATTCTAAATACTTACCCTTAGAGTCCCAGGTAACTCCCACCCCACAGCAATTCCTTTTGGTAGCACATAGAGTCTATTTCAGAAAGATACAGCTGCTCAGTGTGCTAAGAACAGCTGGCAGTGGGTACCCAGCCCTCAATGACACATACACAACTCAACTCTTACAGTCACCCGCTAAGTCGGGTTTGTGCTCCCCATATACTCCTGGATGTCTGGATGTCAGGACATCTACTGGGGCATGGTTGACTTATGAGTGGTCCCTGACTCTTCCTTTCCAGAAGCTATCAACTGTCAATAGGACCCCAGTTAGGGGGAGGGGCTTGTGGTAAACCCTTTCTAACCAGAAAAGAAATTTAAAAAAATAATACATAAATGAATCAATTGCAAGTAATAAAAGTACAGTATTTTTGCCAAAAAATGATGTATTAAAATATTAAAATTAAATGAAAATTATATGGCACAGATGAAGGAAAGCTCTCAGAAAGCAAAATGCCCCTCCCAGGTAAAAATTCAATGGGAATATATCTGAAGAAAAGAAAACAACAATGGTCAGAGAATATAAGGAAAGATGTTCAGTGCCCTAGGATGTAGAATAATAGAAGCAAAAAGGCAACTAGCAGTTTTTACTCACAGTGTTCACAAAAAGCTGCCTGATAAAAGCCAGCTACGTGACCATCTTAGCTACTTTCCTATTGTTTCCATGAACACCATTTCAGTAACAGCTTGTAGAAGGAAGCATTTAATTGGGCCTTATATTTCCAGAGAGATAAGAGTCCATCATAAGTGAGACTATGGTAGCAGACAGGCATGGTGCAGGAGCAGCAGCTCAGAGCTTATACCTTGATTTATGGATGGAAGCAGAAACACATACTGGGAACAGCCTGAGTCTTCTGAAATCTCGAAGCCTACTTCCTCAAAGAGGTTCACAAATCATAGTCCTCCCTAAACAGTTCAACTAACTGAGAAACAAGAATTCAAATATATGAGACTGTGGGAGTCATTCCTCCTCAAGCCACCACAGTGACACTGGGATGCAAACTCTCTTATGTATTATTAAAAAGAGTGTGAATTACTGAGGGGCTTCTCAGAAAGCAAACTGTCAGGATTCATGAAAAGTGAGCAAATCCTTAGGAAAGGCTGACTTAAACATAAGGACACACAGCAGCTCATGAGGTGTGTTGTGTTGAAGAAGAATGGCTCCCATAGCCTCATATATTTGAATGTTTGGTTCTCAGTTGGTGGGCTCATGGCTAAGATTAGGATGTGTGGCCTTAATTGAGAAGGTGTGAACTTATTGGAGGAGGTTTGTCGCTGGGGTCAGGCTTTGAAGGTCTGAAAAGCCTAATGTCTTCTCCTGCTACTTCTCCAGGACCCTGCCTGCCTGCCTGCCTACTGCCAAGCTTCCTGCCATGATGATGTTTGACTCATTCTCTGACACTCTAAGTAAGCCCCCAAGTTAGTTTTCTTAAAAAATAAAGAGTTGAGCCAGAGGCATGGGATGGAGGAAGCTCCCAGGAGTCATTGTGGGTGACCTTAGCTGAGATGAGTAGAGATGGGGATATGAAACCTGAAGAGGTCACCTCCTGTAGCCAGGTAGGACCCCCCAGTGGAGGGATAAGGACACTAACCTACCCACAAAAATTTCCACCCAAATTTTGTCCCCTGTAAAAGAAATTCTGAGACAAAGATGATGCAGAGACTAAGGAAAGGGCTAACCAATAACTGGCCCAACTTGAGACCCATCCCATGAGCAAGTGTCAATCTCTGACACTATTAATGATACTCTATTGTGCTTGCAGAAAGGAGCTTAGCATGACTGTCCTTTGAGAGGCTCTTCCCAACAGCTTACTAAAACAGATGCAGAGAGACACAGCCAAACATTGGTCAGAACTTGGAGACTTTTATGGAAGAGTTGGGGGAAGGATTAAAGACTGTCCACCCTCTCAGAGAAGAAGGGGAGGGAGGTTGTGGGAGAGACTCTGTGTGGAAGAGGCTGGGAGCAGGGGCAGCAATTGGGATGTAAATGAATAAATAAATTAATGGAGAAAAAATAAATGTTGACTTGGTCATGGTGTATCTTCACAGCAATAACAACCTTAATGAAGAAATGAGGTAAGAGTAGTATGCATTCACTAACTAAATTTTGGAATGCAAAAGAAGATTATGTTTTCTATATTTGAAGAGAGTCAATGTCAAAGTAAAGAAATGAACTAATTTCAGTAGATCATAGTTGTTGCTACTTGGAAAAGAGAAATGGAAAGATGGTAAGTAAATTTATTGTTGAAGAACATGATAACACATTTTATAAAATTCCAAAATAAAGCAGCAATAAGCAATCTAGAGATATGTATATGGTAACATTTCATGCATAATTACATATACAGATTAATATTTGTATAATATATAAATTATACTACAAATACATAGTTTCTTTATGTCAAGTTTGAAATACCTATTATATTCAAAAGCTAATGACAACTGACATGTTACTAGCATAATTGAAATGTCAAGATAATATAAATTTGGGAGTCAACCATACTGTTGGGGCATAGACAGGTGGGTGTCTGTGAGTTCAGTGCTAGCCTTGTCTACATATTTCTAGGCCAGCTAGAGCTACATAGTGAGACCCAGTCTCAAAAACCAACCAACCAACCAACAAACAAACAAACAAAACCAACAACAACAAAAATATAAGTTATAGAACTTGTTAAGATCATCTAGGAGAAGAATGAGAGAACAGGTTAGGTATAAACAAGAATTGCAAATGTTATCTACTGATAGAAATTTAGTTGAATATGCATATTACCAATTGCCATATTGCTTTCAGTAAGAATAAGTAATATATATATACATATATATATGTGTGTGTATATATATTGTCTTGTTATATTTAGTATAAGTAACTAAACCTGAAATATAATACAAAATGAATTACATGAATATATGTACATATTTTGTAAAATGTATAGAAATATATATTTATTTATTAGAACATAATCCCTGAATTGTATAGAATAAAGGATTATTGATATTTTCTATTCTAATTTTTTTTTATGTTTGTACATCATTACTGCAGCTTAAAAAAATCATAACAGGCTTTGGAGAGGTGGTTCAGGGGATAAATTGTACAGTGGATAATGTTTTACAAGCATGAGGACCTGAGCTTGGATACCCAGAGTCCATGTAAAAGCTGGGAAGGCGTGACAACTGTCTGTGAGGGAGATGAGGAAGTTCTGGAGCGAGCAGGCTAGCTAGATGTACTGGCTGGTTTTGTGTGTCAACTTGACACAAGCTGGAGTTATCACAGGGAAAGGTGCCTCCTTTGAGGAAACGCCTCCATGAAATCCAGCTATATGACATTTTCTCATTTAGTGATCAAGGAGGGAGGGCCCAGCCCATTGTGTGTGGTGCCATCCCTGGGCTGGTAGTCCTGGGTTCTGTAAGAAAACAAGCTGAGCTAGCCAAGGGAAGCAATCCGGTAAGCACAACCCTCCCATGGCCTCTGCATCAGCTCCTGCCTCCAAGTTCCTGCCCTGTGTGAGCTCCTATCCTGACTTCTTTTGGTTATGAACAGCAATGTGGAAGTGTAAGCTGAATAAACCCTTTCCTCCCCAACTTACTTCTTGGTTATGATGTTTTGTGCAGGAATACAAATCCTGACTAAGACACTAGTCTAGCCTGAATTTGCTAGCTTAGGGGTCAGAAAGAGACCCTGCCTAAATAGAATAAAGTGGAGAGTGATTGAAGAAAATGCTTGACATCATTTTGGCCTCTACAAACATATGCATCCAAATGCCAATATTCATATATGTACACATGCACATAATACATATATGTTCAGAAATGAAATGTATAATAAAATTTAACATAGCAAAGATCTGGTATAAAATAATGAAAATTAATCAAAATTGAAAAATATTGTCCTATTAACAACCATAACCCATATATTATCTCTGAATGTCACAAAATTACTGTTTACATGGATGGTAGAGTTAACATGTACTTGTTGGGCTAATGTTACCTTGTTCAGCAGCATTTAGACATTTTATCTGTCTAAGGACTTACAGTTGTCAGCTATACCATGTTTTTCTTGACCCAGTATCATGGAATGAATTTCTGTATGATCTTATCAGAAGGGCCAGACTCTGTAAAATCACCTTGGCTGAAGATTTAAGGAAAGATGACTGATAATCTAATTCTATTACAAAGAGCACATATCCTGGTGGTTTCTAATCCATCTTCTATTCAAATCCCTTTGTTGTAATTGCTCTCACTCTCTCCTTGTTTTACCCTAATTATTCTGACTGGAGAAAATTCTCAATTAATCATGGACTGCGTATTTAATCTTAGGATTTCCTAAATCCTCTCTTTAAAATTCTATCTTTTACTGTGTATTCATAACCACTTAAATGTTTCCTATTTTTGATTGGATGATGAATGATGCCAGATTTAAAAAGTTCCCATTAAAATAGGCATCTTGGCATTTTTATAAATTATTTTTATGAAAAGTTTAATGTTAATGCATATATAGCATCAAATTTTTAATCATTTATGGATCTTAATCTTTTCTCCATCAACATGTATGACTAAAAGAATCTACAACTTATCCTCATAAAGCTTTATAATTAGTATGTTAATATTACATATGATTACAATGTTTATAATTTATAATAAATCTGTTTTAAAATAAAGCTTAAGACTTACACTACTCTGTACCCCACATTATTAGGTTGCACATAGAGTGTGAAAATTGTATTGACAAGAGAAGATTGAGTAGTTCTTTTACACAGAGAATCCTGAAATGGCCTAGAAAATAAGCTAAGAAGAGGGCACATAGTTCCTAGGCTAGCCTGGACTACATAGTGTAGGGAGATCTTATCTCAAAGTCAAAATAAATAAATAAATAAACAAATAAATGGCATATATCAAAATAAACAGAAATAGACCATGAGTCTAAGCACAGCTATTTTATAAACAGATGTTTTCAGAAAACCCCTAAGGTAATGGTGATTGAAGGTAAGGTATGTAGTAGCAAAACTAATCATAGCTTCAAGTTCCTCTGGGCCCAAGACGTTTTTATGTCACTGGAGGAGAATACTATTGACACTGACCTCATCTATCCAAGATACCAGGTATCTTCAGAGTTCAGCTATTTCCTGAACTTTTGTGTTTCATCACTGGGTTTCATCACTTAGCACTTGTATTCCTCCTTGTTTATTCACTTTGGAAATCAGTGACCTGTATGAATTCATACTCAAGTGTAGTTGTAACTAGATTCCACTCCACTTCCCTTCAAGAAACTTTGCCTTGGCAAACTCCAGGAACCCAATATCATTTCAAGTTAATTTCTGAAAATTGAGCAAAACCCAGAAAATTTTGCGACAATGTATGCTTATGTAAAGATAAACTAAAATTCATTGGTCATTAGAAGTCTATCCTCAGACAGTGTGGAAGTTGATTTAGGCAAGATCATTCCCATCTTTAATATTTGATGCTACAAGCTGACAACCACTTAACACAAAGTACCCTTGGTGAGTACATCAAGCCTTAGAAGATGGCATCTCATGCTAGACTCACAGATGGTTTGCACTGGGTCTCTTTGGCTAAGGTCTCATCTTAGAATTGCATATTAAACTTCGTCCATCCTTATGTATGTTTTTCTGAAAGTCTTCCTTTGCCTTTCTCATCAAGATCTGTTTGCTTATATTTATTTCAGTGTTTGTTGGGAAATTTTCTCTTTTGAGCTATTTTTATTTGGATTTGTGGTTTTGTTAATATGCTCAGTGACCAAATTCAGTTGGTTTTATTTACTGTCTCCCCCACTACCTCATTTCTTATCATATTGCTGTGGGACTATCAGAACTGGAGTAACAGATGGTTGTGAACCAAGATGTGAATGCTGGAAATTGAATCAGGTTCTCTGAAAGAGATCTTAACCACTGACCCATCTCTTCAGTCTGTGTTCTAAGTCTTTAAAACTTTTTAGTTGACTGAATGATTTCACCCATCTTCCCCTACAATTTTTATGAATTTAATTATAAAAAGTTCCAAAAGACCACAATTGTTGCTGTTCATGTGCTAATATTAAAAAAATCCTTTTAATATTAAATCCTCCAGACATCTTTTTCCACAAATACAAATAATTGGAGATGTACTTTATACAATATCTTTCCTATCTTTGATGCATTTTGAAAAATTCTTAGGAATCTGTACCTCTTCTTTACTGTGATGCATAAGATCTATTAAGGTCTGGTTTAAGCTTAGAAAGAAAACAGCTTAACATTTTTCACATCTTTAGAATTTTTGATTCCTTAAAATGTCAACATCTATAAAACTGGATAAAAAAGATGATCAAACCAGCTACCCATCCAGATGGCAAACCTCAGAAAACCATGTTTTATTGGAAACAAAGGTGTCATGCTTAGAATCTTCTGGTCCTTTATCTGAATGAAACCTTTTCATCTTCAGAACTTCTTATTCGTCCAGAAAGCCTGTTCTCTGCAGTGCTAGTTATCAAATTCAGGGACTTGCCTTGGCTGGTTATGTATTCAACCACTGAGTCCCACTCCAGCTCTCCAAAAGGACTTTAATACCCAAAAGAATAGACCAGGTTACAGATTTGAAAAATAGAAATAATATTTATTACAAGTGAGAGGATAAATCATAAATTGAAGCATGGGAATCACACAGAAAGGGGAAGACACACACATACATACACACAGCTGAATATAAATTTGGCTTAGAGATTTAGTAGCTGAGGACCAGCTATTTAATATACTTTGTCTATTATGGAACAGACCAATATTTTGTCTAATTTTACAACATCAGATGGGAAAGTTTCTCAGGTGTTCACAATCTTCCTGATGATAGGAACAGGATTCTGATTCGCAGAGAGGCTTAAAGGATGACAGCTGCCTTTCCATCCTTGCTCAGCAGAGCTCAGAGATGGGAAGGATTTCCAGGCTTATGGATGCATGAAAATCACTGATGTTGTTTTATTGTTCCCACTGTATCTTAGTTCTTTAAGGGGCAGATGTGCTCATTTATTATAGTGCTTAGATATTATGTAGCTGTTGGTAATGAAATTAATGGAGACACATATACCGAGATGAGCATGTGGGGGAGCCGGGCCTGTTGGTGAATGCTCCTCGGGAGCCATCTTTCCTCAGCACTAGGTAAACTGTGGGGTAACAGCAGGGCTGGCAGTAAACATGATGTTAGGCAGCCCGTGTCTTCACATTCACCTTGAACTCCATGTTTTATTTTTAATCTCTTTTGCATCCATGTCTCTCTGCCCAAATGACCAAATGACAAGGAGTGCACTTGCCTTTGCTACTGTCATGGATTCAGTTTTCTGGGGATCCCAGAAAGTGTCACATTTGGTTAGTGTTAAGGAAATAAACATAGGGGCTGTCCAAATGAGTGCCTACTATGTCAAATTCAAGAAGTTATACACTACAGATGGTTCTTCTGGGTAGCTCTAAGAGACTTTCTAGGAAGTAACGCTCTTCCTTCATCATCAAAGAATAAAACCCTTGTTACCATTAAGGTGGCATGTAGTTTCCTGTTTTTAACTGAAGAATGCAGGATTAGTATAAGGAGAGTGAATTCTTGTTTACATTTAGAAAGTCAGAGTAGTAAGGTTCTGCCGGTCAATGTTGGGCACAATGGTACGGAGCTATTGACTCAGCATTTGGAAGGTGGAGGCAAGAGCTTCAGGAGTCCAAAGTCATCCTCAGCTCCACATAGGGTTCCAAGTCACCCTTGCACCCATTACGAATAATAATTGTGTATGTAACTTTAGGCAATTCTATCAGCATCTATAGAAACCTTTTTACTTAGTGTGTAAAACAAATAATCCATCTTTTCTGACGCTAAAACCATGCAGGTCCTAACTAAGCTACCATATGGCCTTTACTTCCTTTAGTGGTAGACATCTACTTATGGGTAGAGTTCACATTTGCTTGTAATCCCAAATACCTATCACAGTGACTATCAGAATGTATTTTTAGCAACTATGCTCATTGGTTTAATAAATTAATGACAAAATTGGAAACTTTTGGAGGGCTAAATAAATGTAAGGTGTGAGGGAGGTAGGTGGAACTTTACCATGATGCTCTGCCTAGGGTCTGATAATTCAGGCCTGTAGCCTTAAGGACTTCAAGTTACCAGTCCCAATCCACAGAACACATTAGACAGTGCCTGGGTGTCCACACACCGCAGGCTTTCAACCATCCCAGGAGTCTTCATCCCAAAGGCTGTGGTGCTCCTTTGGATCATCTGGTACCCTGTGGCATACATTGTTCTCCATGTATAGCCATGCTGATGCAGGCCAGTGCCTGTGGGGAAGAAAAAAGGACAGATGAGTATTTGTTCTGGAGTACATTTTGTATGCAGCATCAGAAGGTTCTAGGTTTGCCTTTGACACGAATTCACCATCATGGTGCTGCCTAGGTTACTTAATTACTTGTATCCCCAATTCTCTATGGAGTAGGTGCTATTGTTATCTCTGGTTAGTATGAGGGCTTTGAAAAGAAAAAGTGGGGGACAGGCTGGTTTGCCGGAAGAAAGAGAAGAGTGTTTGCATTTTCTGGCTCTAGAGACCTGGTTCTTAAGAACAACAGTTTCCTACCTTTAGCTTCTTCTTCAGCTCCCATAGTTTCTAATTCATTTTTGAGAAAATGAATTTTGATGCTTTTTGCTCGGTCAGGAAAATCTAGTCTCCACCCACACCCTCCCAAGTTTTAACTGGACTTCCCTTTATGTCTTTTTCTTTGTGGGGTGGGGGAGGTGGATATAGTACTTCTAACTACAGAATTATGCAGAAAAAAGGGATTCCAGACGTTTAAATACTAAGAGAATTGTTATAGAAAGGCCAATCAAAATCACTAGCAATCACTATAGGTAAAAACTATAGGTGACTTAAAAACATAAGATGATCCCAAAGAAACTACTTTTTAAACCTCTAAGCATTTAAGTTGTTAAGTATTCTGATATCAAATTATGCTTGTTTTGTGAAACTGATGGCTTTATATTTGTTTCCTTTAAAATAGAGCCCCAGCAAATTGGTTTTAATACTTTAGCAATTTAATATACAATGAATATTTTCAAAAGCCAAAACCAGAACCAAGGTTACAAAAAGTGAAATTCAAGAGTACTTAAGGAACAGCAGTTTTTCACACCCGTTAAGTCTTACAAAGCTAGAATCCAAAGCTGTGTTAATAATAATTTGAGCTGTCCTGTAGCTGTATTATGCAGGAACTGTAACACTTAAGAACTGACACCAAGAGAAAGGTAACAACATTATAATAAACTCAGACAGTACACAAAAAGTCTAAAGACCTCAACTATAAAAAGTGAGAATGCCATTTTATTTCCACAGAAAGGAGGGAAGATACGTCAGTGAAATAAATCTGATAATCTGACTCATACTTCATTATAAGTGATTTCCCCAAATTCACAATGTTCACATTTGGTTGAACTAAAAAAAACTGCAGACAGGAACTTTTACTAGATGTAAGTAGGGTGCTCATGTTCCTTTCATAGAATTATATCTGTGCTTAAAGCACAGGAGGTAAAGGATTTGCCCTCGGGTTAGGTTCAGCAATCTTCCCTATCTGACTGCTTTACAAGAACCACAAAAATACTTATAAAACATAGGTTTTCTCGGCTCAGTCTTTAAAGTCAAAATAAAAATATTTAAACTCCATACTATTTCGCTTTCAGACTTTTTCTCCTGTCACTTTTAGAATTGCCTAGACAGGCTATAAAATTAAGCCATTTTACTAAGGGAAGTGTTCATCAAATTTAGCACGCCGTGGATTAATAATGAGAATGGGGTTATTTAAAGTACTCCTGTGCTCCACTTCCTTACTAACAGGATTGAATTTTATTTAGAATATAAGGAAGCACAGGTACCATATTTTACAGGCACCCAAGACTTGAGAGAATTCAGACTGATGAAATACAGCTCTAAAAATCATATTGCAAGTTTCTGAAACGTAATCAAACCATTTTGCGTTTCTCCCAGTTTCATACTGATAAGGGATGAGGTGTCAGATTAGCTCGTGGACCAACTATAAAATCACATTTCCTGCACCCCACCCCCGCAGTTAAACAAAAGAAACGGAAATACAAGAGTTTCATACTACATGCTTTCCAGGGTTAAAAGCCCATTAATAAGCACACTGCATCAGTTCTTGGTCAGGGATGCTCACTTTTAAGATAAACATTGCCAGAAGAATGTCCTCAAATGAAGATTGGTCACTCCCTTTGCCAGAAACGGTGAGGTAAAAGAGACAGCTATGTCCTCTACTTGCATAGGAGATCTCCCTTTCTTTTCTGACCTTCCGAAGAAGGTGGAGGGGAGAATAGGCAACGCTCAGTCCTCCATGGCAAAGTCTTTGGTCTTTTCCTCATGGTCTCCCACTTTGTAGCGCAGAAGTATGCGCAGACGCCGGGGGTTGTCCCTGGAGGGCAGCAGGGTGATCTCTCCAGAAATGTCCGTATCCTGTTCCACTGGCACCGGCTCATTCAAGTAGAGGAGCGCCTGCTTCCAGTGTGTGGCCGGGTGAAAAGGCGAGGTGGACAGCACCAGAGGTTTATCCGAGTCCCCTCCAGGAAAGGTCACTTGAAACCAGATGGCAAAACCGTGCAGAGGCGCGGAACCATAGCAGCTGCAGCGGAAGCGCCCGCCCACACCAGCCTCCAGCTCCTGCTCCAGGCCAGCGCGGGCCAGCTCGAGCTGGGCAAAGCGCTGCGGCCGGGCCAGCACGTCCTCTCCGGACAGACCCTGCACCACGATCTCCGAATGGCTCATGAGGCAGCGCGTGGCGAAACTTTCCATGCAGCTCATATCCACGCCATAGTGCTGCTTCACCTGGCTCCAGAAACCCAGACGCCATTCTAGCATCTGGTCGCTAATGGGGGCCACGAAGAGCTCCGCGGAAGCTGGCAGGAGGAGACCACCCTCCTTCAGCCATTTGGTCCGCGCGTGGAGCACGGAGCTCAGCATGGACTCGTGCAGAAGTCCGTAGCCCATCCACTCGCTTACGATGGCGTCCACTTGCTCCGGCAGCTCCACCGTCTCCACGGGGCCCGGCAGGACGTGCACACGATCCTCCAACCCGTTGAGCCGCACCACCTCCCGGGCCTGTTGCCAGATGGCGCTGGCCTCCACAGCGTACACGCGCCGGGCCCCGGCCTGGGCGCAGAAGATGCTCAGAATGCCGGTGCCCGCGCCCACGTCCAGCACGGTCTTGCCTCGCAACGCGGCCCAGTTCTTCAGGATGCCTAAGCGATAGGCGTCGGTGCGGACGCGGTCGGCGATCATCTCCTCGTGGACCGATACGTCGGAGTAGCACTCGTAGTACTGCTGGTCCCGCTCGCGCTTGGTCCTCCGGGGTCGTGGAGGGGCTGCCTCCGGCTCCCCGCCATTTTCCTCCTCAGCTCCCTCCTCTCCTGCGCCGCCGCCCACCGACTCAAGCTTCCTTTTCTTGCTCAGCGACATCTTGGTCCCGGCAGCCGACCCCCAGCATGCGTTGCTGCGCGGTGCGGCGCGCAGGCTCAGAGTCCCAAGGCCTGCTGGGAATTGTAGTCCGTTCTCTGCTTCCCGGCTCCTGTGGTCAGAGATACCCAGAGTTATCTTGAATTATAGGGCACTTTCTTCTGTTCCTCTAATGCCTTGACACACTGTTTCACTAAGATCACACTATTATCCTGAGATCCTTTCAGTTCTTGCCCTTTCCTTTTACCCCTTGTAATAGGGTTCTCTAGAGTCACAGAACTTATGGGTAGTCTCTATATAGTAAGGGAATTTGTTGATGATTCACAGTCTGTAGTCCATCCCAACAATGGTCATTAGCAGTTGTGAATGGAAGTCCAAGGATCTAGCAGTTGCCCAGGCCCACAAAGCAAGCAGGAGAAGAAGACTGAATCCTTCTTCTTCCTACATCCTTATGTAGGCCTCCAGCAGAAGGTGGGGCCCAGATTAAAGGTGTGTACCACCTCTCCTGGATCTGGGACTTCCTTGTCCCAGGCTGACCTTGAACTCAGAGATCTCCTTGCCTCAGCCTCCAGGGATTAAAGGCATGTACTACCTAGCCTGAGCCTAAGATTTTCATGATCAATATGCCCCAAGATCCAGGTCAGAAACCTGTTGTCTTCCAATTTCAAGATCTGGATCACAGGTGAGCCTTCCAATTCTGGATTGTAGTTCATTTCAGATATAATCAAGTTGACAACCAGGAATAGCCACTACACCCCTCTTTTGTTTGTATGTATTCTTGAAGCATGTACACCACTTACAACTACATTTCTATGCTCCCCTCACAGGATCCCCACCTCCACTACTGAATTATGGTGGCACAGTTCTTGTCCCTTCCCTGAGGCTTGTAACTCATCAAACTCTCTGTTCTAACCAGAGTTAGGATACAAAGAATATATATGGGGCAAAGTGAAAACTGAAAAATACAAGATCTTGGTTCTGAGTTCAAGTGATCTCCAATGTACTGAAAAATCCAGGACAAGTATTGAAGAACTGCTGTGACCATGAAATGTACTATCAGCCACCATTGTGTGTCTGGAGAATAGTTTACTTGGTCTTGAGTACTGTTCTGAAAATTCTGTAATTCACACTAAAGAACAATTAACATCAGTGGTATGATATTCTCAAACCTATTACCAGTGTATTTGGTGACCAGTTTATATATACACACGTACATACACATAAATCCATGTGTCTATATATAAACATTTGCTTGAAGAAATGGTGAAACTCATTTTTTGACTACTTTTCTAATGCAATTCACTTTTTTTTTTAAAAAAAAAAAAACCCTGATATATCTCCTTGTAAAGGCAGAATTGATACCCATGGGCTCAGTTATTTTATTTTATTTTTCTGTTAGTTAAGAAGAAGCTTGACTGACAATGAATTAATCTTTTCATTGGCCCTAACATAAAAACAATAATTTAAAGAATGTGTGCTGGTGTCTGGAACAGGAACAACAGACAGCACTAGCTCCTCTTCCAGAAGACCCAGGTTAGATTAGAAGTACCCACATGAAGGCTCCTAATTGGCTTTGACTCCAATCCCAGGGGACCTGTGGCCTTCCTCTAGCCTCCAGAAGTATCAAGTATGTATATGATGTACAAACATAGAGACAAAATAAAATTAATAAATGAAAATATGTTAAAATAACTTTTCTTAATAAGAATAACATTTTTCAAGCTTAAAAACTGATCACACGAAAGAAAATGGGCTTTTATTTGTATTTGTATGTCTGTGTGTGTGTGTGTGTGTGTGTGTGTGTGTTAAAAATACTTGTTTAACCACACTAAACTTCCAGGCAATAGAATTTCTTCCCCCTTTCTCTCTATTAGTGTCACTAATAAAATTGGTTTATTAATGTGGAATCCTCAGCTGTACTTCTAATCTCAAGACTCTCAGTCCTGCCTCATTAGAATCCTCCAAGGATCTTTATTGAAATACCTATTCTAGGGTCCACCTCAACCAAGTTAAATGAGAATCACTCAGGAGAACTCAGACATCTAGTTTTCAAAGCTCCTGGGGAATCCTAAGAGAAACTAGGTGATTATGGCTAATTTTGATTTAATTAAGTCTTATATCATTTTTTTTTCGATAGTCAGGGCTCAGCAACTTAGAACTGGAAATTCATAAAGTAGTTATTCTTTCTTTTTGCCTTGATTTCATATCTTATGTTAATGAAGTAACACCTAGAATAGAACATGAGATTAGTTATAAATGTGAGAATCTGATAATACATCAGGCTTTCCCTTAGCCTATACTTCTCCCACCCAGTTCTCAAACTACCAGTTTCCCTTTTGGATGTGTTCAGTGTTTCATTTTTCAAAAGTTAATTAGTCAATTAAGTCTGTTATTATGAACGTATGCTACACACAAGTGTTATGGGATGTTTGTAGAGGTCAAAGGACAGCTAAGGAAGTTGGTGCTCTTTATCATGTGGTACTTGGGATCCAACTCCAGTCTGCAGGCTTGGCTATAAGTGTTTTTCCTACTGAGTCATCTCCCTGACCCAGAATGTGTTTATTGTTAACCCAATTTTTAATTTACTTCTTTGTAGTTTCTTGTAAAAAATACTCTAAATAAAAGTTTGTCGGTTCATCTCCTTTTCTCCATTTCTTACTAGCAAAGTCCAATTCTACAGAAGATTAAGGTATCTTTCTAGCCTGGCAGTCTCCGATGTAATCTCACTGCAGCTAGTCACACCCCCAATTAACCTGTTCTCTATATAGTTGCTAATGTGGGTTTTACAAAAATCCATGTAAAATCACATCACTTGCTAGAGGGGTTTCCCTTTCTCTGACTGGGAGAATTAAGTAACCTCAGATGACTTATTATCCCATCCTTTCTCATCCCATTCCATCCTTTCCTATCCTATTCCTTCCCATCCTATCTGTATTAGTCAGGGTTCTCTAGAGTCACAGAACGTATGCGCAGTCTCTATATAGTTAGGGAATTTATCAATGACTTACAGCTTGTAGTTCAACTCCCCAACAATGATCAGCAGCAGCTGTGGATGGAAATCCAAGGATCTGGCAGTTGCTCAGTCCCACAAGACAAGCAGACAAGGAAGAGTGAGTGAGTCTTCTTTCAATGTCCTTATATAGGCCTCCAGCAGAGGGTGTGGCCCAGATTAAAGGCTGTAGGTCTCCAGCAGAGGGTGTGGCCCAGATTAAAGGTGTGTGCCACCACACTTTTAATCCCAGATGACGTTGAATTTGGAGATCTCCTTGTCTTAATCTTCTGGAATTCATAGCCACTATGCTTCAAGATCTACATGCCAAGATCCAGGTCAGAAACTTGTATCTCTGAGCCTCCAGATTAGGATCATAGGGGAGCTTTCCAATTCTTGATTGTAGTTCATTCCAGATATAGTCAAGTTGACAACCAGGAATAGCCACTACACTATCCCATATCATCTCATGCTAGAAAGCCTAACTTCCCAGTGGGTTCAAGATATACTGCCCTTCTTATACCAATACATCTTTTCTGGCTCACATACTCAGGAGTAGTCAAATTCTGGAAAAGAATTCTGCCATTATCACTTCATATCAATGGTTTTGATGTGATTGGCCTTCCTTGGTGACATGGTATCTGTTCACATCAGTAAAACCCAAACTAATACAGAAGTTGGTACCAGGAACTGAGGTATTGCTGTGATAGGCCTGGCCATGCTTTAGTTTGGAAGAAAATGAATTTTGGGACTTTGGATTTGGAAAGCAGTGGGATGCTTTAAATGGGATTTAATAGGCTATCCTAGTAGGAATATGAAGAAAATTTGGTAACTTGAATTGTGTGGACCTGGCCCAAGAGGTTTCAGAGGAAAATTTCAATATGTGGCCTACCAACTGTTTTTGTAGTATTTTGGTGAAGAATATGGCTACTTTTTGCCCTTGTCTGAAGAGTCTGTCTGAGGCTAAGGTGAAGAGTCTCAGGTTAACTGCATTGACAAAGAAAGTCTCAGAAACGCCCATCATAGAGCTTATTCTCTGGTTAGGTCTTATGAAGAGAATTTTAAACAAATGTAGCAAGCTGAGAAAGGAAAAATATAAAATATTTTCAAGTATTAAAGGGGCACCAGGAAGTAAAATAGAGCTGAATCCTGTGTTCAATATTAAACACAATTAATTATTAAATTGAATTAAGGGAGTGATGACCTTGGGGCCATATCTCACCCAGCTAAATTTAGGTCCAGGCATGGTAGTACAAGCCTTTAATCCCAGGAGGCAAAGGCAAACAGATCTCTTCTGTGCTCAAGGCCAACCTAGAACAGAGCAACTTCTAAGTGAAGAAAAAAATTAAATACAGGTTCAGTGAACCACACCTTTAATCCCAATGTTTAGAAGACAGGGAAGCAGATCTCTGATTTCAAAGTCAGCCTATAGAGCAAGTTTCAAGACAGCCAAGATTAGGCAGTGAAGGAATTGGAAAACAGAAAACTGGTGATAATGTAATAGAACGAAGGAACCATGTTCCAGCCCCAGCAAGCAGCAAAATTTGGTATCTTTGGCCATTTGACTTCTTTAGAATTAAGAAATAGAAGGGTCTACTGGTACAATTGATGCTGGTTAGCTGGAGCTAAGAAATTAGTGGTGATTAATAAGAGACAAGCATTACTGAGGTGAAATCTTCTGGGAAGTGTTTCTGAGAGCATAAAGAAGCTGTGCTCCAGAGACAGCCAAGGTTGTACCTCATGCTGCAGCTGGACTTGGTAATGTGTAAGAGTCACCCAGGTGGTACTGGTTTTGAAGGCATGAAGGGGTCATGAAGAGCAGCTGAGACTTGGTACTGTGAGAGGCCATGGAAGGTCATTGGTTAAGGTGCAGCCTTAGTTTTAGTTGATGGTCCAAGACTGAAGGGGTCATGCAAAGGAGTTGAGGCTTGGCACCACAAAGAGAACCCATGAGAGGCTATTTGTGAAGCCTACCTACAGTGGAAGACCCCAGAGTATTGAAGATGCTAATACCATGGGCTGACCACCAAGAACAGCAGCAACAGCAGCAGCAGCAACAGCAGATTGCCTAGAGTTCTACAGACTGTAGATCTGTGACACAACCTTTGGAGTAGCCCAGAAGACCATGTATGGATCCCAAACATTGGAACAAGAAGCTGTAAAGTTGAAGTTGATGTGGAGACTCCAACATGTTAAAGATTCTAGAGTCTTAGGATACCTGCTGAGGAAAACTGCTAACAGAGAGTGGAACCAGCCTAGGGGAAAGAAGTTTGTTTCAGTCAACAAAGATGAAAAAGGAGTTGGAGATGTGAAGACCACTTTGACATCAGACAATGAGATGCAGAATTTGGAGTTCTCCCAGCCTGGAAAAAACGAGATAATAACCTTATTGCATCCTGTACAGTTTTAATCTTGAATTTCCTGATGTGTTTTACCCCCACAAATGCATATTTCTTATTTCTCCCTGATATAAGGATCTACAGTCTAAAAATATATTTAAAAACCTACTATAGAGATTGGACAGATTTTCTCCATGATTTCAAGAATTTATTGTGAATCTCAAACTGTGTGGTGAAGAAGGGTAAATCAGCATTGTAGTGGCTATTCCTGGTCGTCAACTTGACTAAATCTGGAATGAACTAAACAAGAATTGGAAGGCTCACCTATAATCCTAATCTGGAGGCTCAGAGATACAAGTTTCTGACCTGGAGATCTTGATATATAGTGACTATGAATTCCAGAAGATTAAGATTAGGGGATCTCTGAGTTCAAGGTCATCTGGGATTAAAGGCACGGTGGCACACGCCTTTAATCTTGGCCACACCCTCTGCTGGAGACCTATATAAGAACATTGGAAGAAGGAAGATTTGACTCTGGCTTTTCCTGGCCTACCTCGTGGGACGGAGCAACTGCTAGATCCTCGGATTTCCATCCACGGCTGCCTTGTGGGACTGAACAACTGCTACATCCTTGGACTTCCATCTACAAGTACTGCTGACTACTGTTGGGGAGTTGAACTACAAGCTGTAAGTCATCCACAAATTCCCTAACTATATAGGGACTACCCATACGTTCTGTGACTCTAGAGAACCCTGACTAATACAAGCATTAATATGAAAAATATTATAAACATGACTTCGATATGACTATTCATTAAGTCATAAAGTCCTTGCCACTCTGAAATTACTCCAAAGCTTCCAGCATCAAAAAATGGGACCTCATAAAATTACAAAGTTTCTGTAAGGCAAAGGACACTGTCAAAAGGACAAAGCGGCAACCAACAAACTGGGAAAAGATCTTTACCAACCCTACATCCGACAGAGGGCTAATATCCAATATATACAAAGAACTTAAGAAGTGAGACTCCAGAGAGCCAAATAACCCTATTAAAAAATGGAGTACAGAGCTAAACAAAGAGTTCTCACCTGAAGAATATCGAATAGCTGAGAAGCACCTAAAGAAATGTTCAACAAACATCCTTAGTCATTAGGGAAATGCAAATCAAAACAACCCTGAGATTCCACCTCACATCAGTCAGAATGGCTAAGATCAAAAACACAGGAGACAGCAGTTGTTGGTGAGGATGTGGAGAAAGAGGAACACTCCTCCACTGCTGGTGGGATTGCAAGCTGGTACAACCACTCTGGAAAGCAGTCTGGCGGTTCCTCAGAAAACTGGGCATGACACTCCCGGAGGATCCGGCTATACCACTCCTGGGCATATACCCAGAGGCTTCCCCTGCATGCCATAAGGACACATGCTCCACTATGTTCATAGCAGGCTTATTTATAATAGCCAGAAGCTGGAAAGAACCCAGATGTCCCTCAACGGAGGAATGGATTCAGAAGATGTGGTATATTTACACAATGGAATACTACTCTGCAATTAAAAACAATGAATTCACGAAATTCCTAGGCAAATGGTCAGAACTTGAAAATATCATCCTTAGTGAGGTAACCCAATCACAAAGAACACACATGGTATGTAGTCACTGATAAGGGGATATTAACCCAGAATCTCAGAATACCCAAGACACAATTCACATATCAATAGATTTCCAAGAAGTTGGAAGGAGAGACCCCTGTTCCTGGAAAGACTGGATGTAGGGGAATACCAGGACAGAGAAGCGAGACGGGATTGAATGGGGAACAGAGGGAGGGAAGGGGGCTTATGGGACTTTCGAGGAGAGATGAAACGGGAAAGGGGAAATCATTTGGAATGTAAATAAAAAATATAGAAAATAAAATAAATGAAAAAAACAACCAAAAAAAAAAAAAACCAACCAACCAACCAAACAAACAAACAAACAAAAAAAATGAAAGCGGCACTCTGTCAAGAAAAATATCCTTTGTAGAAATAACAATAAAAGGCAACTTTTGTGTTTGGATAGGAATGCCAAACATAAAAACCTAGGTATATGTTATATCCTTGGTGTATATACTGTCTTTTAGCCCCATGGTCCAGCTATTAATCTCAATAATAAAATAGGTGAGTAACAAGTTGATAAGTTTCCAGTGATGCTGGGATGAGTCAACATGATTCACTTCTTAAAAAAACAGATAATGAATTTTATTTATGTAGTACTACAGGGATATTCTGACGTAACTCCACATTATCAAGTTAGTTCATATTTATTGACCTCTTAGAGTATAGAATATAGGATATTAACAGTTTTAAGTAACCATATTGGATAGGCTATTCCTACTATTTCTCTTATAAACCAGACCACCAAAAAGGACACAGTAGGAAAACAGGAATGTACTTTACAACATGGGGAAAAGCCCTGTGTCTGTGCCTGCGTGACATGAGCAATATGCTCAAAGCCCTAAGCATAGTAAGGTAGAGGCAGCTGAATGAAAATCAAGTATTAAAAGTAATAACTATCACTTAATGAGGAAGCTCCTTCCCTTTTGAAGATCTTTCCTAAGAAAATAAGGATTAGCTTCTCTCAGATGTTCATGCTCTCACTGTATCATAGTTTGTTGCTGAGGTCTTTAAAGAGTGGAGGAGTAATGAATGGTTGGGATGGGATATAGTGGGAGAGTGCTTCCTTGCCCAAAACAAGGCAGAGTTCTATCCACCACACTGAAAAGAAAAGAGGAGGGAATTTTACCAGTGTTAATCGGGTGATTCTGTATAGTCTGTCTTCTTTAAATCAACAGCAACAGCAGCACACCCGGGTTTTTGACTTAGACTTCTTAGATGGCGTGATACAAACGAAACTTTGAGAACCACCACTTAGACAACTTGAAAAGGACCAGAAGTGTCACCTTTTTTAGGTTTCTACAAATTTAGCAGCCAGCACTTCTATTATCAGCCGCAACAACAATACATTGAAGTCAGGAGCTGAGACAATAATTTTACTCCTCTGGAAGGCTGCAATCAATTGTTTTGTGCAGCCAATAATTCCCTCCTGATCTCATGAGATTGTTGGAAGAATTCCATTCTTTGGAGCTGTATACTTGAGGTTTCTCTTTCATGGGGACATCTTTCATCATGGATCTTCTGCTGTGACTTCCTCATCATTTCTGCTGTGACGCTTTCCCTGGGCTTTCTCAGAATGACTAGCTTATTTCTTCAAGGTTATACAAGACAGGCTCCTTATCCCTGGTACTTTCTAGTTCTAGTGAAGGGACAGAAAATGCAGCCTAGCCCTCCAATGGCCCCCAATAAGTCAGAAATTTAGAAATACCTTCTTACTCCTAAGTAGCCATAAATGCCTCAAATTCCAGACCCTGCTCTCTGCCAGTGAAGTGGGTAAAAGGTCACACTTCTTGCTATTCAAGAGACTGCTTTCTGTATAGAACTAGGTGAAAGGGCATAAGACAGGCCTTTGAATACGTGATCCTGGCCTAGTAAGATAACAGGAAACGAGCTGACTAACCGCTTATCTGGCTTCTGTAAATTGCTGCTGGGGCCATAAAGGGAAGATAACACGCTGAAACCGCTTATCTGTAAATTGATGGCGCCATAGAAGGAAGATAACACGTTGAAACCTCCGGTCCTATCTAAACTGTAATTTGTTACCCCCACTCAAATGCGAACCTCTGAGACTATAGGAAACTGGTTGGTCCATGAAGCACGGACTTAGATGTTTTAAAATGATTGGCCTAGAAACTATAGAATGGTTCAAATCAATTGGCCCTCACCTAGCGGGCTCTGGATGCTATGAAATGATTGGCTTGCAAGGCGCGGGCTTTGTTGTAACCCTATAAAAGCTGCCCCAATTCTGCACTTGGGGTCCACAGTCCTCTACCCCTGCGTGGCGTACGACTATGCACCCCAGCGCGCTTGGCATTAAAGTCCTCTTGCTGTTGCATCAAGACCGTTTCTCGTGAGTGTTTCGAGCTGTCACCTTTCCTGAGTCGGAGCGTGGGGGTTCCTCTCGCTTTGAGGGCCTTTCACTAGTTAGCCTTCCCCTAGCTCAGGATAGTCTCACATTCAATAAACTCAAATTTGATTTGGGACCTCAACTGTACCCTTAAAATAAACATTCATCTGGAAAAAAAAATGACTCAGGGTAATGTGACTAAAGGTTTGTTCCTATTGAAGGGGACAAACATAAAATATCTACACAAAGTGTGTTGGAGTTCCAAAGACCAGCCTCAGCTTGGAGAAGGGTTCTGAGGGAGGGATGCCTGGGAGTGGTGAAACAAACAAATGGAAGTCAAATTGTGGGTTTAAGCTGGAGACCTATATTCTGCTGAGATGGCTTTCCAGATTGCTTGCTTGTCATGCTCTGCTCTGCTCTAGACAGCTTTTTCTCGCTGTTCTAAAAACTCTCTGGTTGATACAGCTACCTTTCTGCTCAAGAGAGCTCTCTCTGCTATTAAAAATTCTGAAAGCTCCCTGGATATCTCATGGGTTTTCTGATCAAAGTCAGAAACACTGCTTAAAAAAAAAAGTTCTTGAATCTTTTGACCAAGTCAGAAATCCTGTTAGAAAAATTCTAAAAGTAATTCTTGAGTTTTCCAATCAAAATCAGAAAGCCAGAAAATTTTTAAAAAGAGCTGTGTTTGATCTTCTCTGGATAGCTGCTAGAAAACATTCTAAAAGAGCTATGCCAGCTCTCTAAGTAATTCCTAAGATTTCTGACCAAGGTCAGGGTCAGAAGAACTCTTTTTGCTCTCCAGAGATCTCCAGACAGCTCAGTCTCCCTAGAGAAATCATTCTAAAGAAGAACTGCTATCACTTTTTGCTAGCTCATGCCATGCAGACCAAAAGCACAGTTTTTTTAATTTACATATCAATTCAGTTATTTATTCCAGGTTCTCTCTTGATTATCCTAGGAATCAGCATCCCGTGATTGATTCCCCAGTCCCTTTATTCTTGGGAGGTGGCAAGCACATTTTTTTTTAAACATTCAAAAGAATTCAGAGATCTGCCTGTCTCTGTTAAGTACAGAAATAAACTACCTGAGTGGGACTCCACCCTGGAATTACTATTTTGACCACACCAAGATCTAAATTTCCTGTGTTCCAGGCTTACCTTGAACTCAGGAATCTGCCTGCATTTATATCTGCTTTGTTTCTGTATCTTTGTGACAAGCTGGCTCATGGTGTAGCTGCCTCAGTTCCTTTAAATTTGTGAAGCTCCTTAAATAATTCATATTACATTCTTATATTTTTTTGCATAGGTGAGGAATTATATATTTGTGAATTCAGGTTTTTAGAATCCTTTCCCACAGCTTTAAGGGTTGTCCCAAAGGTCCCATTGTCTATCATTTTGCTGAGACATTAGCCACACCTTCACCTCCCAGACTCATGCTGTCTTTGACTATCATGGAGTCATTAACCTTAACAGGGAAGACATTCCTCAGAGGGATGTGAAAATAAGTACATTTTTATACAAACGAGCCTTATATCCACAGCAGCCATCAACACCTGTGGACACCCATACCCTCTGGCCTTGACCCAAGGGTAGGGGCCACATCAGTCATTTTGTCCCCACCAAGGCCTTGTTGGATTCAGCATTTCTCCCTTTTTGTTTTTAATTTGAGGAAACAAATATTGACCTTGAGTGTTTGCCTTGGTTGATGTAGACTAAAAGAACCAGTAAGAGAGAGCTAAGCTGTCTGGAGAGGGAGATCTCTGGAGAGTGAACACATCTCTTCAAGATATTTTTTCTAACAGGATCTCTGACTTAGAAATCCTAAGAATTATTTAAAGAGCTAAGACAGCTCTTCTAGAATGTTTTCTAGCAGTTTTCTAGAGAAGGGTGTCTGAAAACAGAACACAGATCTTTTAAAAAAATTTTTTCTTGGCTTTCTGATTTTGATAAGAAAGCCAAAGGATTACTTTCATAATTTTTCTAACAGGATTTGTGACTTGGTTGGAAGTTTCAAGAATTTTTATAGCAGTTTTCTGACTGTGGTCATGGTTAGAAAACCCATGAGCTATCCAGAGAACATTTAGAATTTTTACTAGCAGAGAGGGTTGTCTCAGCCAGAAAGAGCTGCCTTGAGCAAACTATAGAGTCAAGAGCTATCTACAGAGAACCATCTAGGAAAACCATCTCAGTGGAACCTAGGTTGCCAGTATGGAGCCATGATTTGTCTTCAAGTTGTTTGTTTTCACTGTTGCCAAACACCCTTCTCTCAGGAGCCCAGACCTAGCCAAGGCTGGTCCTCAGCATTGGAGATGCTGTAGTGTAGCTCCTGTTACATGGAAATAAGTAGGTCTGGTACATGAATTTCAAACTAAGTTTTGAACAAGCTATGTACTACCTCTGACCTGAAAATTGTTGTGCAGCTTACTGTTCTGTTTGCTCAGTTGCTTTTGAATTTCTGAACCCCATTAATAAGGAAAGTATGTCCCCAGCAGTCACTCCTTTACTAGCTTGGGTCCCAAAGGATGATTCCTGGAATGAAGCCAGACTGAGTTGAGGACAAACTGACCCAGAAGAACATAACAGGCCAAAGCCCTCCTGTAATAGAAGCAAGGAACAGAAAAATGATCATTGTTTGAGCACTGGGTTATTGAGGTTGTTAGCATAGCAGAAACAAATCTGGTTAATGCAAGGCTCCATGCACAGTGAATTATCAGAGAGCCATGACCAGGTCCAGACAAAACGTTGCCAGCATCAGTTCTTCATTTTGTTCTTCTAATGCTAACCTCTTTCTCTTTTTCAGAGGTAAGCATCTCAAGAGTAATATAAAAGAATCGGTGACCTGGTTTATGAACTTACCATACATAGTGTGTTCATGTATTGTTCCTTTTCCTCACCATTAGAGTCCTTTGATTTATCCATGTGATTATATAAAGTAGAAACTTCCACTTACAGTGCTTTACTTTATTTTACATTATGAAAACACCAACTTTATTAACCATGTTTCTGCTGCACAGATTCTCTTAGATGGATATAATTTTTCCTGCAAGGAATTTCACTTATTTATGGAATTTTTTCTTTATATTTATTTCAACCTTTAATATGTGATAATATATTTATAAACAGCTTAACTTTGTCATATACTATAAGTTGTGTATTCTCTCTGTGTGAAACATTGCCTAAGTTTTTTTCTTTATATTCAAAATTCACTCACAAATAATTACTGAATACCTGATACTACATTGCCTCTAAAAAAACAGGAGTAAACACAGTGGGTAAATAAATCTCCAGTGCTATGGAGATGATATTTCTTTGAGAATTAATTCTGTCCATTACTTTTCTGTTGCTGTAGTAAGATGCCATGAGCAAGGCAACATATAGAAGAGTTATTTGGGGTTACAGTTCTAGAGGGCAAGTCCACACTGGCAGGGAAGGAATGGCAATGGAGAGGAAGGGCAGGAAGCCAGCTTATCACATTCATGCACATATAGGGGGCACAGAAAGTGAGAATGATATGGCCTGAGAATATTCACTCTTAAAGTCTGACCCCAGTGATATACTTCCTTCTGCAAGACTACACCATCTCAAGGTTCCATTAACCTCAGACAGCACATCTGGGAACAAGTGTTCAAATACGTAAGCCTATGGGTACATTTCTCATTTAAACTACTACAGGAGTAACATTGACCTAATCACAACTGTTTTAAAACATAGAACTAGTAGGTTATACACATAACAAACCCAACTTGTTAAGGTTTGACTAATGATTTTCAACTTCATGATGGTGATGATGTAATAATCTTTTATGTTATTTTTTTATGTTGTTCTTGAGATGCTTCTGAAAAAAGAAGAGCGGTTAGGATGGGAAAAACAAGATGAAGACTATTGATGGCAGTGTTTTGTATGAATCTGGTCACAGCTTTCTAATAATGTAATAAATGGTGTCAGTAGAAACTGTACTAAAATTTTGGATTTTGATATTTTTCTGGGCTAAAATGTACAGTATGATGCTTTCCTGAGATACTGGATCATGATAACCATCAGTAGCTCTCAGTGGGTCACATGATCATGAAAGTCAACAGCAACCCTTGGTTGAATAATGTTCTTAAGCTGTGCTGTTCAGTACATTAAGTGTACTAAATACATGTTTAAATTATGATGCTTTTAACTGATGAATTTTTACCAGGATCTAACTCTATTTTAAGTCAAAAGAGAATCTGGATGGACGATAGATGAGGGAATTTACTAGGGCATTTGGTTTACATGATTGTGGAAGCTGAGAAGTCCTGTCACAAGTTAGTCCCAAGAATTCTAAAACCATCAGTTCAAAAACCTCAGGACCAGAGAAGTTGATAGTTTCATTCTCAATTTGAGACCAAAAGGCAGAATACTGAGGGTACTATTAATGCAAGTCTGGAGTCCTGAGGTCAGAGAATTTAGGACCTATTATCCAAAGACAGGAGGAATAATGGGTCCCAGTTCCAGGAGAGAGAAGACAAATTATTTCTCTCTTTTATTCTACCTAGGCCCCAAATGATTGAATGACATTCTGCCCATACTGTGGGTGAATCTATCACACCCAGTCTGCTAACTCACAAGACAATCCTCTTGGGAAGCATTCACATGGACATGATCATAAATAATGCATTTCTAGTTTTCTAAGTATGCCTGAATCCGAATAAATTGACACCTAAATCCCACCACAAAGCTTTCTTGAGTACCCATTCTGTACTTCATTTGCTTTCAGCAAGCACCTTAGTTATTTTGTCATTTTCTTTGGTTCAATGACCTCCTACTTTTTTTTCTAGAGGGTCTGAATCATTGATGATCCTGCCTGAACTGAACTGTTACAACTTCACTGACTGACAGTAATCACAGAGAATACTAATACTATGAGAATTATTATTATTATTATTATTATTACTTATTCACTTTACATACCTCTCACTGTCCCCTTCCTGATCACCCCCCTTCCACAATCCTTCTGTCATTCCCTCTCCCCTTCTCCTTTGAGTGGGTGAGGTCCCCCTGAGCATCCCCCCATCCTGGCACATCAAGTCTCTACACAGCTGGGCACATCCTCTCCTACTGAGACCAGAAAGAGCAGCCCAGCTAGAAGAACATATCCTATGTGCAGGCAAGAACATATCCCATGTACAGGCAACAGCTTTTGGAATAGACTCTGGTCCAGTTGTTCGGAATTCAGATGAAGACCAAGCTGCACAACTACTACATATGTGCGGGGAGGCCTAGGGCCAGTCCATGTATGTTCTTTGTTTGGTGGTATTGGTGGCTCAGTCTCTGAGAGCCCCAAGGTTCCAGGTTAGTTGATTCTGTTTGTCTTCCTGCTTAGTTCCTATCCCTTTCGGGGCTCTAATTCTTCCTCTTTTCTTACATAAGAGTCCTCCAGCTCCATCCACTGTTTGGCTGTGGGTGTTTGCATCTTTCTGAGTCAGCTGTTGGGTAGAGCCTCTAAGAGGGCTGCCATATTAGACTCCTGTATGCAAGCATATCAGAGTATCATTAATAGTGCTGGGGATTGCTCATTGGATGGGTCTCAAGTTGGGCCAGTTATTGGTTTGCCATTCCCTCAGTCTGCTCCATGCCCAGTCCCTGCATTACTAAGAGAATAAATTTTGGGTGGAAAGTTTTGTGGCTGTGTTGGTGTTGCTATCACTTCATTGGGGTTTTTGCCTGGCTACAGGAGGTGGCATCTTTAGGTTTCATATCCCCAATTCTATGAATCAGAGCTAAGGACACTTCCATTGATCTTTGGGTGACTCTCTTATCCCAGGTCTCTGTATCTTCCTGGAGATGCCCCCTACTTCTCCACCTCCATTAGTTAGAGATGTCTTTATCTATCTGTAATTCATTGTGGAGCAGTAGTCCACCTTTACCATTCAACATTGTCATGCTCTTTTTCCATGTTGACTCAGAGGCAGAGGGGTGCGATAGTCTTTCTTAACTTCTGGTTCAATGGAATCATTATTGGTTTTTTTCTGAGAGCAACATTCCTGCCTGTGGAAGAGAATCTCATTTTTATTATTTTTTATTATTTTCTATATTTTTTATTTACATTCCAAATGATTTCCCCTTTCCCGATTCCTCCCTCCCTGAAAGTCCCATAAGCCCTCTTTCCTCCCTCTGCTTCCCATTTAACCCCCTCTTGCTTCTCTGTCCTGGTATTCCCCTACATCCAGTCTTTCCAGGACCAGGGGTCGGAAGAGAATTTCAATGAGGGACTGTCTACACTGATTTGGCCTGTCATCATATCAATGAAATATTGTCATAATTAAGTTAATTGATATGGGAAGACTCAATCCAGTGTGGACAGTGCTATCTCCTATGTAGACAACCCCGAACTGTTTGTAAATGGAGAAACAAAGCTGAGCACCAACGCACAAGTAGTAGTGAGTTCATCTCTCATAAAATTGAGGACAATTCTCTTGCTATAAAAATACCATTCCTACTCTGTCTTGCAGACATTTAATTTATACTGAATTTTCTAGCTGCTTTGAACAAATACCCTCTTGGTTTTCTGATGAACACTGTTATGTTTTCTAATTGATAGGCCTTAGGGTATTGTTGGGATAATGTACTGATCATAATTAAGAATTCAATTAATTTTCAGCTTCATGCATATAAGCCCATTGTAAAGTGCTATGAAATAACAGATAATTATTGTTGTTATTTGGGGTGTCTGTTTTGTCAATATAGGCAACATGAGAAGATACCCAGATTACAGAATCCCCTACAGTATTCTTCTCTTTCATGTTCAAAGAGTTAAAGGATCTTCCCAAGAGTGTGAAGCAGATTTGATACCTTTGTCCTTATATTCTAAACTGTGGTGTTTAGCCTCCAGTTCAGGTGTTTTTACTGACAGAATTATCTTCTTACATTCCTTTTACTCAATAAGATTGATGCTTTCTTTAAGGGAATGTACCACTTTATATCTTTTTTTTGTAGGCTTTGGGATTAGATCAGAGTTTTTGTGGTGCATTATTTACTATTCAACTACATTTAAAAGAAACAACTAACACCCTGAAATTATTAACTCTGAAGAAGTGCAAATTGATAATCCTCATGCCCAATTATAGGAATGGTCCATTATATTCACATGATAGTGATACTCTTTAAGTGCTATATGGTGAACAAAAGTAACATGGCAAGCTAACAGAATTTTAGCCTTTAAGTTGAGAGAAAAGAAGAAAAATGGCTAGAAGGCATGGTTAATAGCTCAAGGCATATCCTATAAGCCCTTATTTCAGTGTCAACTTAGCAAAGGCAGATGAACTTGCACATCTATTTGATTAACTAGCTTTAAGAAGTAAAATTAGCTTTTATAGGCTTTGGAAAGAATTTCTTGTAAGAGGAATAAGAGGGTAGTTTTTAATGGAGATAATCCCTTAAGAAATGGCTACTTAGCAGTTACAAATATAGAAAAGCAAGATAAAGTTGAAGTAAGCCTGATAAATCCTCTTTTACTCATTGTCTTCAGTTTAATACACACCTCAGATCTGGATAGACATGTTAAACAGTCACCCTGAGATTTAATCTTTATGTAGTTTTCTTCATCCTCTTTTCCTAAGACTAATGATGATTGATTACCTCCTTCCCTACCTATCAGATGTGGACAAAGTCACCAAAGGGAACTATTAGGCAGAGTTCTAGCTTGTGAACTAAGATGATAATTCATTAGTGAGACTTCCTGTGCTCTATAAATGGTGACTATTGGGTTTGTCTGGACATTCAAAATAACTTGATAGACAAGCATGTCTGGGACTCCTTCCTACTGATGTTGATTCTATAGATCTTGAAGGAGTTGGGGCCACAGTACCAGTGATCTTGGTGAATAAAGAAAATTGAAAACCCTATTTCACTGGCAATTCAAAATACATTTCATGTATAGGTGGGGGCATCTGCTGAAAAAATTAAGTTTGTTTCAACATTTATTTCAATTCATACTATTTCATACAAATATTACTTCATTTTCTAAGTATCATTCCCATGCTTTATAATAAAAACCACAAAATCATGGAAGCAAAATGAACTGAGTTCAGATATAACTAGTATTAGCTTAAATTATTAAATAAAAGCTTAGTCATAGTCATATATTACTTGAGTTCACAATTGGAAACAGAATTTCATAATTTCTTTGAAAACTTGTTTTTCTTCTAATTGGCATTATTTATTTACTAAGGGGTAATTCTATCCTTTCATTTCTACATTACTGAAACAATTTTATGATTTTTCCCACTCTGTGGTAATGCTTTGTTAGCAGGAGGCTTCAGAATGTTGGTAGTGTTCTTTGGGGTCACGTGTTCTGGGGACATATCAAATTAGTATGTTACCATTTCACATATGCATCCAATTTAGTCATTCCACAAACATTTCTTGGGTACCTGCTAATAAGTGAGTCACTATGCTGTGATTTAATGATATAAATACCCCTTTCTGGAGCAATTTTACACACTAATATGGGAGACAAATACACAAAAATAGTAAACCAAGAGGCATCCAAATAAAAATAGAGAGTCAAAAAGATGAATGTAGGAAATATGAAGAGAGTGTGTCAGAGATACTTTCATGTTAGCATTGGCAAAGTGGGAAACATCCAGCACAAATGTGAACAAATACAAATGGGAAAATAATGTACACACACACATACACACACAAACCCACACACAAACCCACACAAACACACACACATGTGTGTGTGCGTGTACACCATACACACAGTTACTTGTTTCCATAAATATAGTATCTTTTATTGCATCTTTTTTCTTTTTTATTGTATGTGGGTGTATGGGTGTGTGTGTGTGTGTGTGTGTGTGTGTGTGTGTAGCTGTACATAAATATCTACACACAGGTATACCCACACAAATACAATGTGCACAAACACATACCCCCCTCAAACACACATACATGCACACACAAACACAATTACTCATTTGGGTAAATGCATTATCTTTTGCTGCATCTTTTTTTTTCCATTTTTTACTATGCATGTGTATGAGAGAACAAGAGAGAGAGAGAGAGAGAGGTATTTATGCATATTGTATGTATGTGGATATACATGTATATAGACTTTTATGCACAACTACACACACACATATATACACACACACTTACAGAGGCCCCATGCTACTGTTAGTAAATCATCCTTATCATCCTTCATGGTTCTTCAACCTGACTCACTTGACTCACTGAGGTAGGCTCTCTCAATCAAACCCTGAATGCACAGGAGCTCTGGGGATCACTCATCTCTGACTTGTGAGGCTGGAATTACAGACCAGCCACAACACCCACCAGGTATCTGTTACTGTATTTTCAAAATGAACAATGTGATTTTGAAGATCTCTTTGTACAGTTTATCTTTCTATTGAGAAGCTTCGATCTTCCTGTTTTACTCTCCATTTTTCAAGGTAGACATTAGACTGAAAACCCTCTGACTTCTCATCTGAGAGACATATACTGAGTTCTCAACTTCTGTTGAGTGTGCAGGCTAGGAAGGTGGAAACTAAATGTTAAATAAGGAGATTCCCCCAGCTTGTCTGCTGACATTATGGAAGGACCAGCCATTCTGTGACATTTCTACAGATCTTCTTACACTAGCCTTATTTGCATCCGCACCTTGGGAGGAGAGCAGATATGCAGTGTAAGTAGGGTGACTTATTGATGGCCTCAATCCCAGGTTGCTTCTTGCCTTTATGTGGCCGCTGCTGGTTAACTTCAGCCAGCTGTTATTTGCCTTCAGGTTTGTAAATGGTACTTGTTTTCCTCTACTCTTCTGTTCTCTTTGTCCTTGTGACTTTGAGTTTTGAAACAAAAGATGAAATAAATGAAATAAAGCAACTCCTCCATGGAATGGTTTCAAGGAGAATAAATGAACTCTTGTACTAAGTCATCTACTTTACCTGCTCTCAAGTCTGCATTGTTATAGGACACTGTGCCAAGCACTTAACTCATAATGATTCTAAGCTGCAGGCATTATTATCATTGTACTACTTTTCAGATTAGAGTTCTGGGCTTAGAACTCAATGTTCAGTGGTCTAAGAGCCAGAAAATGCTTGGACTCCAGATTTTGGAATCTGTATGTTGGGTCACAAAGGGTTTGTGGTCTATGGTGGTTAGAGTTACTATGAATATATGTTCCCTGTTGCTCGGCATGACACAGTCAGTACAGATTCCAAGTTAACCTTGATGGTTTCCACAGAGAGCTGCGGCAAATGAAAGCTGCCCATGGAGCATGATCTCAGCAGCATGATCGGCAGCAGGGCTGGCCAGCTCTCTGATTGGGCTGTATTCTGATCTATCTATAAAACTTGCATTTTGATCTATTTTTGGTATTTTGTTAATTTTGAAATATGAGCCAGCTGCTTTCAAAGGAAGATACCAGAATGGAGAGCAATAAAGATGTAAACATGACTTTTATGGGCAAAACCAGACATTTAGTAGCACATTTTTGAAACTTGAGTATTTGACAGCTGTTTTGCAAAAATGGATGACCTGCTTCTTTGTCAAGGAAGGCTCACAGGTAACTAACTGTGATATAAGGCATGGGAAAGCTTCTGAGAGCACATTGCACAACTGAATTAACTGTCTCATTTGATTATTGGCCACTTCTAAACATCTATTTTCTAGAATATTATTTTGCAGGAAAACTAGGTGTAAATTACCATGTCTGACTTTTTTACATAGTTGGTGTTATTGAGTTCATAGCTTTATGTGTATAGCTAGTTAGGAATGTATATATACACATATATATGTATATATGTGTGTGTATATGTGTGTGTGTGTGAGAGAGAGAGAGAGATGAATAGGAATAAGATGGGGTAAAAAATATGATACAATATCTGTGGGAGAAGAGAATTAATATTTGTAAAACTTAAGTACATTGAATTTAAAACGTAAGAGCAGTATCAAATAACTGAAAAAAAAAAAGAAAAGAATCCTCCACATCTCCTCCAACAGGCTTTCATTAATATGTAAATCTGTGACCCAGTGAGTGGTTTAACAAAGCTGCTTGTTAAGCAATGAATATTTGTATTTCCTTCAGATTTATATGATGGAGTCCTGAACCCCAGTGTGATAGGGAGCTCATTAGAGAGATGTTGTGCCAATAAGATTTGTAGTTCTCCTGGTGGAATTAGGAACTATGTAAGAAAGAAAGGTGTGTGTGTGTGTGTGTGTGTGTGTGTGTGTGTGTGTGTGTGTGTGTGTGAGAGAGAGAGAGAGAGAGAGAGAGAGAGAGAGAGAGAGAGAGAGAGAGAGAAAGAGAGAGAGAGTGAGAGAGAGACAGAGACAGAGAGAGACAGAGAGAGAGAGAGAGAATGATTCATGCATTCATGTGAGGACGCAATCAACCAGAAGTAAGGCAGAGATGGTACTCACAATCTGGTCTTTGAATTATGAAAAGTTTCTTTTAACTATGTGAGTCAGCCTGTTGGTGGAATGGTGCTACAGTTCTCCATACTGAAAATACACTCCCACATTGTACTTCTTGCTCTTCCTAACTTAGACCACAAACATGCATTAGTTTTCTCACATGGTACTTCCATTTTCAAGCACAAGGACCTCTGCTCTCCACAATCCTTTCTGTCCTGCTTTGTAAAGGTAAGTTGAATATGCAGGCTCACCCACTAGTCTTAATATTGATATAGTTTGGCATATTTTGAACACCTTTTTAAAAATCTGATACACTCCAAAGTGACCAGACTACAACATTTATTGTAGTGTATATTTTTTTATTTCCTATGGTCCATGAAGGAAGAGTGTGTGTTGTTTCTGTAGCCTGGATGGTTTGATAATCAAATGCTATTTGTTCTTGTTGACCTTATTCTAGCTATTATTTTTCTTATCTCCATCTTTTAGGTGAACCATTCCTGAGTCCATTGATTTTTATATTCATTCTTTTTAGCATATTAGTTTGTCTTTTCTTGATTTCAAATTTGGTCCAGTATCTTTTTAAGGATCAACAGTGGAGAAACCTGTTTCTGTTACATCGACTTATCTCAATTAAAAAAAAAATGCTTCACATTTTATATTGCTCTCTGACTCTAAGATTGTGCCTTCAATACTTTCACAATGATTTTCTGCTTTTCAGTAAGAAACTCACATTGGATCTTGTCATGGACACAATTGGTGCCCGTGGAAACACCACAGGCTCTACTGACATGGTTTTTCATTTTAGATAATCTCATAAGGACTTTAGGTCTCACAGCAAGAACTCCTTGAAGTCGGCTTGAGTACATATCACATACAGATGTTGGTGCATAGATATAGACATATAATTCTATAACCATGGGTTAAGAACAACCTAGTTTTGTTAGAGACTGTATTATAGGAAAGCTTAAGATAGAATATCAAATGCTGGACCATTGTGATTGCCTCTAAATGCTGTCCCTATTCATCACACTTTAAAGGTGGAGACACTGGAACCTTGAATGTTTCACCAAAGAAATCTTCAGACACTAAATGTAAGGAGGGTTTTCTGGCTGTTTCCATTCTTTTTCTGTTTCTGTCACCCACTATCTTGATTGTTATTTCAACAATAGTGCCGTGTTTCTGCTCTGTTCCATTTGCTTTTGGTGTCAGCAGGAAGACTTCCCTTTCAAGTATCTATCTATTTGCTCCTATTATGTGGAAATTATGCTTAAAGTGACTGTACACCATTTACTCATTCTGCAAGTGACATTGCTTAGTTTCAGTGGTTGTTTTTGATGCTACCTGCCTTGTTTCATTTGAAATTCTGACAATTTTGCAGGCCATTAGTATTCAATAAGTAAGAGTAACACACATACACACACACACACACACACACACACACACAAATATATATATGTATATATATTTTCCAGTTTCCATCCCTATTTTAGCACAGTATTCATAGAGTAAAAATGAGAAAAATAATACTATTCTTCCTCTGGTTTCATATTTTTATCTATAAGTTATTCGATGAAGGGGCTTAAATGAAGTTAATTAATTAATTGCATTTTAGGGATACAGTATTGATGTGATTTTTCTCTTGAACTATTTTTTTTACATTTTATTTGGTCCTTTGGAAAGGTGGTTATAATTTTGACATTTAGAAATAGTATAAAAATGTACAGAAATATGCAGTGATGCATCTCATTTGCACATTTCTACTCCTTTGCTTAGTTATCATTACTCAACTCTATTGGTAACTATGCTGATTAATTTTGAATATATCATCCCAGCATTTTTAATACACATGTGACATAATCTGAATGTTTGTGTCTCCAAAACTAGAAATCAGTTATACAATGTGATGGTATCAGGAGCAGGGCCTTCAGAATGGGATTGGACTAGGCCTGTGGAATGTTTATCAATGTGATTAATCCTCCATTACTAATTCCACATGCTAAGTCACCATAATTATAACTATCTAAAAGAATTTCCAGAGAAAGGATTCAGTATAATTATGTTCCAACAACTCAAAGAAGACTAAAACAAAGGGCTGAGGTAAATAAAGAAGACAAGCCAAGAGATGGAATTGCTGAAGAACAAACAGAAATGATTCTGGAAACCAAAACCTTAGTAAGTAAAAATCCTCAGTGGAAAGCATTGCAAATAGAATTATTTGAAAACAGAGACACGGATAAAAGGCACGGTATAGCAAGTTGATCATTCAGTAAAGAAGAGATTTAAAAATAGATGTATGGTCAGAACAGGGGAGAGTTTTGAGAAACATGGAAAGCTATAAACTTTAAATTATTGACGTAGAAGAAAAAGAATGCCAAAGGGTTTAAAAGAGATCACAGAAAAAGAAAAAGCAAAACAAAACCTAAATTTATAAAAAGAGATTCTCATCATGATATTAGAGACCCACAGAACAACAATTAGACAGGATGAGAAAAAATGTATCCTAACATATTTAGATAAACTATTAGAAACAATAAAAAAGGTTATTGAGTGTCTGAAGAGATGGCTCAGCAGTTAAGAGCACTGGGTGCTTTTTCATAAGACTCTGTTTCAACTATCAAGTACATGGCCACTCACAAATATCTCTAACTCAAGTTCTAAAGGTTTGGTCACCCCCCGCCCCCCGATGTCCACGTGGTACCAGCCATGCACACAGTGCACAAACACACATGCAGGCAAAATACCCTGTGACCTAGGCAAAATTCTGTGACCTAGAAAAAGGCAAGTGTGTTAGTTAGGATTTCCATTGTTGTGATAAAATACAATGAACAAAGAAACTTTGGAGGAAAAGAATTATTTCAGCATACAATTCCAAATCATAGTCCACAATCAAAGGAAGTCTGGGCAAGTATCCAAGGCAGGAACCTGGAGTCACAACTGATGCAAAGGAATACTGCTTACTGGCTTGCTGATTCTTATGCAATTCAAGGCCACCTGCATAAAGATGGCACACTCAAAGTGAGTTGAGACTTGCAAAAAAAAAAATCACTAATTAACATAATACGCCCACAGACTAGGCTTTGGGCAAATCTTGGTAGCTTTCTTATGTAAACAAACAAATGTAATAGAAAGAAATCAGGAAAATAATTTTATTAACCATAGCATGAAAAAAATTATCTTGGGATAAATTGTTTAACAAAGGAAGTAAAAGGTTTGCACAATTAAAAAATATAAAAGGAAGAAGAAAAATACTGGATAAGATATTAGAAGATGGACCAACTTCCATGATCATGGATTGATAGGATTAATATTGTGAAAATGGCTATCCTACCAAAAGCAATTTGGGGAGAAGGGTTTGTCTTCCCTGGATGATGGAATACGGATGGTAAATTCAAATAAAACTCTTTCTCCTCAAGTTGCTTGTGGTCATGCTATTTAATCACAGCAATATAAACCTTAACTAAGGCATATTGATAGCAAAAATGCAGCTCATATACCCAATGGAATATTATTTAGCTGTAAAGAAAAATTAAATTTGCAGGTAAATGGATGGAGCTAGAAATCATCATTATGAATGAGGTAATATGGACCCAGAAAGAGAAACATCACACATTATATTTTAAGTTTGGATGCTAGCTTTCAATCAGATATGTGTGTTTAGATTAGAGTTCTCATAGATGACAAGGGACTCATAAGAGACCATGGACAGGTTAAGAGAAGAGAAGCAGAATTCAGTTGGTCTGAGGGGCATGGGGAAGAGGAACAGTGGAACAGTTAGAGTTAGAATGAAGGATAGAAGGGCAGAATAAAAGAGTGAATATAAGAGGTATAACTAACACTATAGCCTGTGAACACAAGAGATGAAAATCTACTAAACACAAGCATTCTAAACCATGTACATATATAAAGGTTTTAAATGGAGTTACCATATATATATATATATATATATATATATATATATATATATATATATATATATGGAAAGAGAGAGAGAGAGAGAGAGAGAGAGAGAGAGAGAGAGAGAGAGAGAGAGAGAGAGAGAGAGAGAGAGAGATCACAGACTATTGCCATTGTACCTGGAATACAAATTTTTGGTAATACTTCACTACTGAAGATACCACTACCTTGATTTCTGGAGAATAAATATACCAAAATGGTATTAGCCTGGAAGCTACCTTCCTACAAACTAGCTTTTACAGTGCTGCAAGGTTCTAGGAACAGTACCTAGAAAGAAAAGCCATCAACTGTGTTGTCCATCTGTGAACCCTGAAATTTTGAATAACAGTTGTCTTAGTAATATATACCCACTGATTCAATTGTAGCCTGAATGAGAGTAACTAATCACCTTCTGGTGGAAACTCATGTCTGGTACTGCTAACTAGGCCCAAGTCCCATAATTGGCTGATGCAGGCCACATTAATATTTTGTTAAATGATCACAGTCATAAACTGCCCCCTAAGTTCTAGATTAGTGTATCTCTCAACCCTGATTAGAGACTCTTCTTTTTTACAATATTCTTTGCTTAATACTAAGACCTATAACTGGACAATATGCAAGGAATATCAGGTTATGAAGTGGTCATCTCTATATGGGATGACTTTTTGTACCTCTTTGCAGAAGGTTTCACATCATCACAGAAGAGGGATAGAAAGATTTTAAGATTCAGAGGTAGTAGATACCTGTAGTAAAACAACATTCTTTAGATAAGACACCACCATTCTACAAATGAACTCAAAGCAGCTGTGATTGCATGCACAAGATCTGGAGAAGATCAAGCTAGCCAAAATCTGAGCACAGATAAGAGATGGTTTCATAAAGCTCTATACTTATTTGAGGACATATTTGCAGTTGATGGCTTTTGGTAAAAGGAAAGTCCATTTCCTTTAGGATTGTAGCAGTTGAGAGTTTATTCATATTTTACTATATATTCCTAAATCCCTGTACATATAGATAGCACTATCTGAACTCAATAGATTTTTACAAAAACTAAATACAATTTGGAGGGAAAATGGTGGTTAAAATAATGGAGGCATTGGAGGGAGTGGGGGATGCATTTGATCACAAAATATTATATGCATATATAAAATTCTCAAACAAAGCATTCAATTTTTAGAATTCCTTGGATAGGAAGGACTTCAGAGAGTATAGCTACTGTTTGCTGGAGAGAATGATGTCTGTTGCTAAAATCATTTTATGTCATAAAAGAGATACACTAAGTTATGTAAACAGCCTTCTTTATTATTGTCCTTCCCAAAGTCTGCAATTCTGCAGATGTTGGTCACTGTTTGTTCAGTGCTAGTGTGGTTTTCCCAATCAAATACACAGCTACATAGTGTAAATCCCAGGGGTAACACTATCTCAGAGTACCATCTGCTGTAAGGTAAGTTAATAATGCAAGGTTAGCACATCATTCTCTAAAGGAGCCAGTGCATTGTGCCAGGGTCAGATCTCACCATTTCATTCAGACATGGGCTGATATATGGTATGTTGCTGCCAATAACTGGAGTTTTGCTATTATAAATTGTAACAATGATAATTGAAAACTACAGTAAATAACCAGTTGTTAATTTTGTGCACCTTACAATATGCCTGGTAATATGATCAAGATTTTGATAGTACGTTTATAAAAACAATAAGAAATTATGTTAGTTTTATAAAAGAGCCTACTAAGGCTCGAGGAAGTTGGGAAAGATGCAAATGCCCCACAGTAAGTGTATGACCAGGATCTAACATAATGTATTTTCTTTTGAACAACAACAACAAAAACAGAACATGTTATAAATAGAACACCACTTCATGTTAAAAGTCTTGGAGATATCAGGAATTCAAGGCACATATCAAAACACAATAAAAATAATATATAGCAAACCAACAGCCAACATCAAATTAAATGGAGAGAAACTTGAAGCAATTCCACTAAACTCAGGGACAAGACAAGGCCGCACACTCTCTCCCTATTCATTTAATATAGTACTCAAAGTTCCAGGTAGAGCAATTAGACAACAAAAGGAGGTCAAAGTTATATAAATTGGAAATGAAGAAGTCAAGGTATCACTATTTGCGGATGATACAATAGTATAAATAAGCAACCCCAAACATTCTACTAGAGAAATCCTACAGCTGATAAACAACTTCAGCAAAGTGGCTGGATATGAATTTAACCCAAACAAATCAGTAGCCTTTCTTTATACACAGGATATAGGAACTAAGAAAGAAATTAGGGAAACAGCACTCTTTACAATAGTCACAAATAATATAAAATATCTTGGTGCAACCCTAACCAAGCAAGTAAAAGATCTGTATGACAAGAACTTCTAGTGCCTCAAGAAAGAATCAAAGGAGACCTCAGAAAACAGCAAGATCTCCCAGGCTCATGGAATGGTAGGATTAACATAGTAAAAGTGGCCATCTTGCCAAAAACAATCTTCAGATTCAATGCAATCCACATAAAAATTCCAACTTAGTTCTTCACAGAGATGGAAAGAGCAATTCTCAACTTCATATGGAATAACAATAAAACTCACGATAGTGAAAAATATTCTAAACAATAAAAGAACTTCTGGGGAAATCACCATCCCTGACTTCAAGGTATACTATAGAATAATAGTGATAAAAACTGTATAATATTGGTACAGAGACAGACAGCTCAATCAATGGAATAGAATTAAAGACTTAGAAGTAAAGTCACACACCTTTGGACCCTTGATCTTTAAGGAAGAACCCAAAACCATAAAGTGGAAAAAAGAAAGCACATTAAACAAATGGTGCTGGTCTTGCTAGTGGTCAGTATGTAGGAGAATGTAAATTGATCCATATTTATCATCTTGTGCAAAGCTCAAGTCTAAGTGGATCAAGGACCTCCACATAAAACCAGGCACACTGAAACTAATAGAAGAGAAAGTGGGAAAGAGCCTCAAATGCATTGGCACAGGGGAAAATTTCCTGAACATAACACCAATGGCTCAGGCTTTAAGACTGACAATTGATAAATGGGAACTCATGAAACTGAAAAGCTTCTGTAAAGCATAGGACACTGTCAATAAGACAAAATGGCAACCTACAGATTGGGAAAATATCTTCACTAACTACATCTGATAGAGGGCTAATAACTAAAATATATAAAGAACTCAAGACTCCAGAAAACCAAATAACTCAATTAAAAAACGGGATACAGAGCAAAAACAGAGAACTCTCAACTAAGGAATCTTGAAAGGCCAAGAAGCACTTAAAGAAACTTTCACCATCCTTAGTAACCAAAGAAATTCAAATCAAAACAACCCTAAGATTACACTTACACCAATCAGAATGTCTAAGAACAAAATCTCAAGTGACAGCACATGTTGTCGAGGATGTGGAGAAAGGGGAACACTCCTCCATTGCTGGGGGGACTGCAAACCAGTACAGTCACTCAGGAAATAAATCTGGTGGTTCCTCAGAAAATTGGAAATAGTTCTGCCTGAAAACCCAGCTATACCATCCCTGGTCATATACCCCAAAAGATGCTCTACTATATCACAAGGACATGTGCTCCACTATGTTCATAGCAGCTTTATTTGTAATATCTAGAAGCCAAGCCGGGCGGTGGTGGCGCACGCCTTTAATCCTAGCACTTGGGAGGCAGAGGCAGGCGGATTTCTGAGTTCGAGGCCAGCCTGGTCTACAGAGCGAGTTCCAGGACAGCCAGGGCTATACAGAGAAACCCTATCTCGAAAAACATATATATATAATGTATATATGCCAAAAACAACCCAGATGTCCCACAACTGAAGAATGGATACAGAAAATGTAGTTCATTTACCCAATAGAATACTACCCAGCTATTAAAAAGAGGACATAATGAATGTTGCAGGCAAATGGAACTAGAAAATATTATCCTGAGTGAGGTAACCCAGACCCCAAATGCCATACATGCTATATACTCACTGATAAGTGGATATTAGCCAACAAGCTCAGAATTCCCATGATACAACTCACAGACCATATGAAGCTTAACAAAAGGAAGGCCCAAGTGTGGATGCTTCAGTCCCACTCAGAAAGTGGAAGGAAATAATCACGAGTGGCAGAGGGAGGGAGGGACCTAGTTGGAAGAGGGGAAATAGAGGGTAAAAGGGGATATAGGGGGTATAGGAACAGGTATAGGGGAGACAGGAGAGAAGCCCAGAGGGCCAGGAGAATAAATAGAAATATGCAACAGTGTGGAGTGGAGGACAGGGGGAACCTCTAGAAATTCCTGAACACCAGGGATGTGAGAGGCTCCCAGGACCCAATGGGAATGAGCTTAGCAGAAATGCCCACAAGTGGGGAGATGGAACCTGAAGAGACAAACTCTAGTAGACAGACATGGTCCCCAAGTTGAGAGATGGGGCCACCCACTCATCTCAAAATTTTTTATCCAGAATTATTTCTTTCTAAAGGAAATACAGGGAGAAAAATGGAGCAGAGATGGAAGGAAAGGCCATCCAGAGACTGCCTCAACTTGGACTCAGTCTCATGTACATGCACCAAACCCTGACATTATTGCTAATGCCATGTTGTTCTCGCAGACAGGAGACTGTTAAGGCTGTCTTCTGAGAGGCTCTACTACCACCTGACTGAGACAGATGAAGATACAGCCAACCATTGGACTGAGCTCAGGGACCCTTACAGAAGAGTTAGGGGAAGGACTGAAGGAACTGTAGGGGATTGCAAACCCATAGGAAGAAAAACAGTATTAACTAAGTAGACCACTCAGAGCTCTCAGAGACTAAGCCATTAACCAAAGAGCATACATGGGCTGGTTTGCTCCATATGTAGCAGAGGACTGCCTTGTCTGGCTTTAGTGGGAGGTGATATGCTTGGTCCTTTGGAGGCTTGATGCCCCAGAGAAGGGAGATGCTAGAGAGGTGACAGGGAGTGGATGAGTGGTTGGGTGAGACCCTCTTAGAAGCCAAGGGTGGGGGGGCAGGAAGGGGGACAACATTTGAGATATAAATAAATAAAATAATTAAAAAAACATGTTACATAATCATAAAGAAAGTATGGTTCACTGTTATCATCTTTCTGTCAAGCAATAATCTTTATCAACTATCATATGTCATCTCTCTATCATCTACTATGTATTGTCTATCTATTATCTAGATAGATCTGTCTGTCATCATCATGATCTATTTTGATCTTGATATTATTTTTATAATCACTTATTTAATAAAATAATGTCTTTTTTCTTTTCTAAGTTTTTTTTTATTTACATTCCAAATGATTTTCCCTTTCCTGTTTCCTCCCTCCCCGAAAGTACCATAAGTCCCCTTCCCTCCCTCTGTTCCCCATTCAACCCCCTCTCGCTTCTCTGTCCTGGCATTCCCCTACATCCAGTCTTTTCAGGACCAGGGGTCTCTCCTTCCATCTTCTTGGAAATCTATTGATATGTGAATTGTGTCTTGGGTATTCCAAGTTTCTGGGTTAATGTCCCCTTATCAGTGACTGCATACCATGTGTGTCCTTTTGTGATTGGGTTACCTCACTAAGGATGATATTTTCAAGTTCTGACCATTTGCCTAGGAATTTCGTGAATTCATTGTTTTTCATTGCAGAGTAGTATTCCATTGTGTAAATATACCACATCTTCTGAATCCATTCCTCCGTTGAGGGACATCTGGGTTCTTTCCAGCTTCTGGCTATTATAAATAAGGCTGCTATGAGCATAGTGGAGCATGTGTCCTTATTGCATGCAGGTAAAGCCTCTGGGTATATGCCCAGGAGTGGTATAGCAGGATCCTCCAGGAGTGTCATGCCCAGTTTTCTGAGGAACCGCCAGGCTGCTTTCCAGAGTGGTTGTACCAGCCTGCAATTCCACCAGCAGTGGAGGAGTGTTCCTCTTTCTCCACATCCTCTCCAACAACTGCTTTCTCCTGTGTTTTTGATCTTAGCCATTCTGACTGGTGTGAGGTGGAATCTCAGGGTTGTTTTGATTTGCATTTCCCTAATGACTAAGGATGTTTGTTGAACATTTCTTTAGGTGCTTCTTAGCCAAAAATAATGTCTTTTAAATAAAGTTTCCAAATCATGAACCATCATTAAATTCTCCTGTATTTGTAAAAGTATGCAAAAGCATTCATTAAAAGTCATAAGGATAATGTTGCTTCATAATAACCTTTAGATTATGTATAATCTATGGTTTATTTGAATACTGAACATATGTCAGAATGTAACACTTTGTGTGCTTTTTATGGAGAAGATATTATTTATTTTACTTAATATTTTAATTATCATTATTTAGAAAGTGCCTTTAAAACCAACACAAGAGATTTTATCTTTATTTTTAATGAAGCAAATTTACTCTTCATTATTCAAATTAAAATCATGAAAATTGATATTCTAAAGGCATTTGAAATCATACAGTTAATACCATTAATTTGCTTGCAATTGATAGGAACTCATCACTAAATATTTTGACTTGAATCATACAGAGAAGCATCCTGAGAGTAGTAGTCTTTTTATTGATATGCAGCCTGCCTCTACTGGGATATGGTCTTCATGAAAAGTCATTTAGACCATTTAACAAGAGAGCAAACCCATTAAAAATATGCAAACTCTTGGAAAACAAAATACTGTATACTAATTAAGCCTATTAAGGCAATTACAGAGTGCTATAAATGATGCAAAAATTGTATGGGGCTTCTCCTAGTACCAGCGACAGAAAACTAAGGAGTTCCTATTTTTCTAAATAGAGATAAAGAGTATGGGTGATTAATTTCAGCACTATTGAGTTAATTTGCAGTGAGTTAACAGCAGAAAACATTTCTGTGGGTACAGAATAATCATAGAAGATTGTTGTTTTGTCACTCTGTGGCAATATGGCTACTTATCAAGGCACGCTTCAGTCATCTGGGTCAAACAAAGGCTACTTGTTGGCAAGAAAATGGAAAGAGAAAAAGTTTTGTGAAATAATTTGTAGTCTTCAACTTTAGTTGAATCGCTCAGGTTTCCCTGTCTAGCCTGTAAAGTTGGGAAGTTTCTTAACTGCTGCCTTTTTACCTTTCGATGGGTGATCAAAACATTTTGACTTGTGTTTTAGAAGACAACGGGAGGCTTTCTAGCTGGTAATAGGAATGTCAAATCTATTCTCTGAGAGGCAATGATTAGTGAGTGGTCCTATAGGAAACCTTATCATTTAGGAACCATGAAAAAACCAGATGGAGGGCAATAAAATCTTAAAGAAAATGTAAATATGGATTTGTGAGAGACTCCTTTCTTATGCTTAGCAATCCCTTAATCAATGTTTGTAACCGCTCAGTGCAACTTCAATAGAAACAGCTATGCTCTACTCTTAGATGAATGATTGAAATGGAAAAGTAAAGAAATTCTCCCAAGGCCATCTAGCAAGGTAGAAAGAAGGATTAGATCAGGACACAGATTTCCAGTATCCTAGTTTGATACAGCTACAATAAGGTAATTCATGACAAAATGCTATTTTCCCCCAATCTAGGCTGTCCAACATATTTTTTAATTGTGTGTCGTTTACAGTATCACACATTGTAGAAAATAGATTTAATATTATTTACCAAATTACAACAGATGTGCAAAGTCAGCCAGGGCTGCATAAGCGTGAAGGAAGGGCAATGAACAGCATATGTATAGACACAACATCTATTAGAGTCTTCCTTGGTGGTTTTGCCAGGGATGGAAACCATCAACAGAACTGCTTGAGGCTGCAGATTCTCACGCACTGTTCACCTCCAGAGCTCATCACAGCAGAACAACTTATTTGCTTTGGTATTGCATTAGTGATTGTCATCTCCATTTAATGGCTTCATAAAGAAGTATATACATTTTAATTGGCATATGTCCCATGACAGAATGGTGTATAAAGATAAAAAAACTAAATAAAATTAATAGCCTGTTTTAACCTTAAAAGATCAAATCTTTATGTATCCCACTTGCAAAGAATCCCACATAGCAGACTGGGTTACTTTTTACAAAGTTGTTACAATACTTTTCTTGAAAGTGGGTATTTCTTAGTGAATGCCTTTTTAAAAGTAATAACTTTCACCTGACAATGAATAGTTTAACAAAAATGTGAAATAAATTCTGTATGGAGTCCATTGTTTGTTAGCTATGCATTTTAGTTCTTGTCTATTTTTAGATCGTCTTTCCCATTGAGTTTAACTTCTATTTTTTATTGAAAATAGTTTTTTATATATAGTATATTCTGCTCACATATATTTCCTTCTTCATTTCCTCCAAGATCCTTTCCATCCATCTGATTCCACACCTTCTTTCTCTCTATATTTAGAAAACAAAGATGTCAATTGAATAAAACAAACAAATCAGAACAAAATCGAGAAAAACAAAACCAAAGAAAAGGCAGGTGGAACATATGAACATGAAGAAATACACCCACTCCCTACATCCGACAGAGGGCTAATATCCAAGATATACAAAGAACTCAAGAAGGTAGACTCCAGAGAGCCAAATAACCCTATTAAAAAATGGGGTACAGAGCTAAATAAAGAATTTTCACCTTGGAAATATCGAATGACTGAGAATCACCTAAAGAAATGTTCAATATCCTTAGTCATCAGGGAAATGCAAATCAAAACAGCCTGAGATTTCACCTCACACCAGTCAGAATGGCTAAGATCAAAAACTCAGGAGACTGCAGGTGCTGGCAAGGATGTGGAGAAAGTGAACACTCCTTCACTGCTGGTAGGATTGCAAGCTGGTACAACCACTCTGGAAATCATGCTGGTGGTTCCTCAGAAAAGTGGGCATGATACTACTGGAGGACCCTGCTATACCACTCCTGGGCATGTACTCAGAGGATTCTCCAGCATGTAATAAGGACACATGCTCCACTATGTTCATAGCAGCCCTATTTATAATAGCCAGAAGCTGGAAAGAACCCAGATGTCCCTCAATGGAGGAATGGATACAGAAAATGTGGTATATTTACACAATGGAATACTACTCAGCTATTAAAAACAATGAATTCATGAAATTCTTAGGTAAATGGGTGGAACTGGAAAATATCAAGTGAGGTAACAAAAGAACACACATGGTATGCACTCACTGATAAGTGGATATTAGCCCAGAAGCTCAGAATACCCAAGACACAATTCACATATCAAATGATGCCCAAGAAGAAGGAAGGAGAGGCCCCTGGTCCTGGAATGGCTCTATGCAGCAGTGTAGGGGAATACCAGGACAGGGAAGAGAGAGGGGATTGATTGGGGAACAGGGGGAGGGGAGAGGACTTATGGGACTTTTGGGGAGGGGGGATCAGGAAAGGGGAAATCATTTGAAATGTTAATAAAGAATATATCTAATAAAAAAAATACACCCACTCTCACACACAGAACCCATAAAAAACATCAAATCAGAAGACATGAAATTGATAAGCAAAAGACTAGTGAAGTAAAAATGCCCCAAGCACTATGAGACAAAACATATCTGAACATACTGTTGAGTACTTTTTGTGTTTCCCATTTAATTCTGGGCCTGGAACCTCCTTTAAGTGTGGTTTGTATACCCAGTGAAGCTCCTTGGGAAAATTTCAAAAACTAAACTTAAACTTTGTTGTGAGTGTCAACTGAAGATAACTTCTGGGTTAGAGGTAGGGGGTTGTGTCCACTTTCCCTCTAGATGCTGGAACCTCATTTGAGCAGTTAGCATGCTATAGTAATAAAACATGACTAATAGGGATGATAAAGATATGAGGACTATGTGTAAACCAATGTAAAAACAAACAAAAACCAGAACTAACATTGCTTCCTCCTCATATCTTTATCAATTGTTTAATAGTATCTTCATATTTAATGAAAAGACCAGCTATCAGTGAAGGATAATTGAAAAAAAAACTTCCTGAGGAAATGAAATCTTTTCAGTCTTCCTATGAGCAAATCAAATGTATTGTTCACCAGTTTAACTTCTAGGCCATGAACCTTCAAGTTATGATTGACAAGTTTTTGCAAGATGACCATGGTTCCTTAGTCCTGTAATATATACTCTAAGATATTTAGCAATTTAAACTACTGAAATACTTTGATTCTGGCAAATTGTATTGAGAGAGACAGGAAAGCTTAGAACTGCATTACTAAATTCTCAAAAATATATAATAGATTTATAATATATATATTATATATAATAGATGGGATATTTTTAATAAACACAAAGATATTTTATTCAGGAACTGAAATTACCTTAATGTAGTTAAACAATATTCTCAAGTGAATGATGAAAAATGGTAGTTGATGAGCTTTAAAAAATAAAACCAAATGGTTAAAGAACTAACTCTTTTAATACTTTATAGTTACAGTTATCCCAGGGAAAGTTGAAGACCACATAAACATGCCAGATGAATGACTTTGATTTTATTTTATTTAAATTTAATTTTATTTGCATGCATGTGTATGCCAATGTGAGTGAATGCCATACGTGTGTAGGTACCCATAGAGGTGAAGTTAGGGCATCAAATGCCTTGGACTAGAGTCAAAAATAGTTTTAAGCCATTCAATGTGGTACAGAGAACTGAGATTAGGACCTTTAAGAGCAAGCAGTATGTGCTCTTAACCACTGAGCCAGCTCTCTAGAGTGCGCACATCTCCTTCCAATATTAAATTACCAATCTATTTTAAAATAATACACAATTCTTATATCTACTCAGATACATTTCAGAATAGCGGATTCGATGGAAAGAACAAAGTAGATTCTCATGGGTACCTCGTATACTCCTTATGGGCTAGATCCATTAGCTCATCCTAAAGCTTATATATTCTTGGTATTTTATGGTGGTGGGGATTCAGGGGATTGATGGTGATGATGATGGTGGTGGTGGTAGTGGCTATAGAAATGAGAACCTGAGACTTGGTGCACACAGAGACCTTTGCATTTAATACTAAAGTGTTGACAATGAAAGCATTTGAGCAGAGTAAATTAAGGGCATATGGCGGAAAGAGAGCTTAGATAATCTGCTTCTAATCAACACAAAACTAGGCTCAAGCCTGTGCCTATAACAGCTATCTTTCAGAATGTCTTAGATGGAAACTGTGATTTTAGAAGTGCCTACTAATGAGTATTGGAGCTCCTTGCTGCTCTTTAAGCTTCTTCTGAGACAGAGCATATGTATAAAATAGAACCTGTCAGTAAGCATTCCAACAGATTCACTCTCTCAGCCAGACTTTCGGAACATATTCCTCGGGTGAAAAACTGTTGAGCCATCAGGAAGGTCTTACTCTGTCAACACATTTCAGCTAATTAAATGTTTGTGTGCCTAGCAGACATATTAAACAGTGTGGGGGGCAGTTGTTTTCCGTTTCACTTTCATAACTTTTTGTCGCGGCTCATTCGCTAATCAGCTTGAAGCAGCATTCTCACAAACGCAGGGGACTGCCGGCTACTCAAAAGTGTGAGAAAGTGGCTGCTCTGCTCAAAGATGTGCCTAGCTAAAGAAAATTAATGCGAATATCAATTCAAAAGTAACATAAAACACAGAATGTGGCTTTATTTTATTAATTCAATGGTGCAGTCTTAAAATTTTTATTAACAAAGTAGACATGACAGATATTTAAAAAAAAATATTTATTCTTCTCTCATATATTACATCCCCAATACAGTTTGCTCTTCCTCTGCTCCTCCCAGTTCCTCCCCTATATCTCCCCTCTTCACTAGATCCACTCCTCCTCAGTTTCTCTTCAGAAAAGGGCAGACCTCCAAGAAATATCAAGCCAATATGTCATAAGCTGCAATAAGAGTAGGCACATACCCTCATAATAAAGACTGGAAAAGGCAACCCAGTAGAAGGGAGGGGGTCTGAAGAGCAGGCAAAGAGACAGAGATTTAAAAAGTCAAGTTATTTATTAACAATCTGAATCAACTTTAGAGTGGAGAGGAGAGTGGAAGATGGTAAAGGAGTTCAGGGGATGGTACCTCAGAGGGACTGGAGGGAAGAGAGGGAATAGAGAAAATGGTATAATTCGATTTCAATTAAAAATATTGAAAAAGAGTCAACTAAACTCAGGATTTTTATAATTAAGCAATAATTTTCCTTTTTTTTCTTGTGTATTCACTGGGCTTCTTAAAGGCATTTTTTTTTTTGGTAAAAGTATAAAAGGCAGTTTAATTCCTGATTATTATTTTATTCATTTTTCTCTTTCCAGACAAAACACTTTTATTAATTTTAAATATTTATCATTTATATAGTCATGCAATCTATATATCATCTATCTATTGCCTAAGCTTTCTACGTTTCTATCTTAATGTGTACTATGTATTGTATTCATCACGATTCTAAATAATACATTTATCACTTTAAAACTGATTTTATTTTTAACTGGGACATAAAAGCCAAGATATTTTCTTACAAGTATACATTATATAGTATTTAAACCAAGTTAAAAACTAATTTTCTGAACAGTTTTCACTTTTATATTGTGAAAACACCTAAAATTCCTTCTCTTAGGTTTTTTGAAATTTGCAGTCCACTATCACTGCATAGGAGTACCTCAGAATTTCTAATTTATATTTCACTGCAGCTGATTGCTCATTAATCAGCTTTCTCCATCCATCCTCTGTTCTTCTCTGCCCTGTCTCTTGTAACCATTTCTCTTGAGTTGATCAGATCTACTTATGAGCGCTATCATGTGGTGCTTCTCTTTCCATGTCTGGCTGATTTCACATCATATTGCTCTCCCCATGCTGTCGCACACCATCTCATGCTTTTCTGTGGCTGAGAGACAAGTTTCAGTGTAGGTGAAACACATTTTTATTTTATTCATCAGTGGACGGACACTTAAGTTGCTTTTATTTCTGGACAATTATGAACAGAGATGCAATTAATAAGAAGTACAGGTGTTCCTTTGACATAGCAATTTCATTTCTTTTGGACATATACACAATGGTAAAATATCCCAACGAATGGTGGTTCTATCTTAACTTTTTTGAAGATTATGATGGCTGATACTGTCAACTTAACAGAAGCTAGAATCAGATGGGAGATAATCCTCTGTCTATACCCTTGGGAATTTACCTGGTTTAATTTAATTGAGGTGGATGAATCATCTTGACTGTGGGTAGATTATTTACTGAGTTGGAGCTATTAGACTATGTAAAATAGAGAAAAGGTATAGCATTCATCACTTTGCTTCTTGACTGTGGATGCAATGTGGCCATCTGTCTCAAGCTCCTGATGCCTTGATTTCTTTGTCATGATGGACTCCACACTGATGGATAAAGCATGTCCTGTAAGTTGCTTTTGTCTGGGTATCTTATCACAGCAATAGTAGAAGAACATAAGTCAAGGATCTTCCATATTGTTTTTCATAATTGCTATACCAAAGACCTTCTCACTAAAGAGCTCGCAAGGATTCTCTTTTCTCCACATACTTATAACCACTGTGTTTTGGATTTTAGATAGTAGTTATGATTTCCTGGAGTGAAGTACTGTCTCCCTATAGTATTGATTTCAATAATTGTTAATGATAATTATTTTTTTCATATGATTTCTGGTCAATTATGTCTTTCTTTGGGAAATGTCACCTTACATTTTGAATTTTTAGTTTGAAAGCTTTATTCATATATATATATATATATATATATATATCGATTAAAGAGAATCAGAATTTAGTTGTGTCATCTTTAGTTCCTCTGATCAACTCATGTGTGCGCTCACCCCCCCTCCCCCATACACACTCCTACTTAACATCCTCCCTTGCATGTCCTTAAATATAGATACCATTTTTTTTTGGATGGGGTAGACATCAGTAATCATATTATTAAGACTTCAAGGCTTAATTCATGGCTTTGCTCTAGAGGAAACTAAATTACCAGAATGACGCTGGTGAGAGACCCAGAGTCACTCCAGTGCCTGTTTCTCTGTGTAATAGTCCCCTTCTCCCTATTTCCCATCATAGTTACATGCTGCTCTCTGCTGTAGCAGGACTTTACTTTCCCTTGAACTTGGCAAGAAAAGTTTTCTCATAGCATTTTTCTGCTGTTCTGTCCGCAACTCCTGCATTGTTTCATTGTTATTGTTCATTTCCTTTTTATTTATTTATTTCTTTTTTAGCTTGGAGTTTGGATTATCTGATAAATCCTTTTAAAACCCCGTTTTTTTTTTGTTCCTATTTCCCATTGCTCAGAGACAGTGTTACCAATTGACTTTTGTGTATTTTAGTTCCAAAAGAAGACATTGTTTTTTTTTTGTTTGCTTTGGTTATTGTTTCAAAACTGCTTCTAAAAATTTCAAATTTTATCTATAGACAATATAACTTTATTTGTCTCTCTCATGGCGTAATACTTTTAATTTATTGTTTTATTAAATTTTTGTATACCCTACAAAGAAATGGGTTTCACTGTAGTATTTACATATATAACTTTTGTACTTTTAGAATGTATTTTAAAAGTTCTCTTCACTCCATTTGGTCACCGGATTCTTCTCCCTGTTTATTGATTTTTTTTATTATTTATTTTATTTTTTTTTAATTTACATTCCAAATCACTTCCCCTTTCCCGTTTCCTCCCTCCCCAAAAGTCCCATAAGCCCCCTTCCCTCCCTCTTTTCTCCATTCAACCCCCTCTCCTTACTCTGTCCTGGTGTTCCCCTACATCCAGTCTTTCCAGGACCAGGGGTCTCTCCTTCCATCTTCTTAGAAATCTATTGATATGCGGATTGTGTCTAGGGTATTCCGAGATTCTGGGTCAATATCCCCTTATCAGTGACTGCATACCATGTGTGTTCTTTTGTGATTGGGTTACCTCACTAAGGATGATATTTTCAAGATCTGACCATTTGCCTAGGAATTTCGTGAATTCATTGTTTTTAATTGCAGAGTAGTATTCCATTGTGTAGATATACCACATCTTCTGAATCCATTCCTCCATTGAGGGACATCTGGGTTCTTTCCAGCTTCTGGCTATTATAAATAAGGCTGCTATGAACATAGTGGAGCATGTGTCCTTATTGCATGCAGGTAAAGCCTCTGGGTATATGCCCAGGAGTGGTATAGCCGGATCCTCCGGGAGTGTCATGCCCAGTTTTCTGAGGAACCGCCAGACTGCTTTCCAGAGTGGTTGTACCAGCTTGCAATTCCACCAGCAGTGGAGGAGTGTTCCTCTTTCTCCACATCCTCGCCAACAACTGCTGTCTCCTGTGTTTTTGATCTTAGCCATCCTGACTGGTGTGAGATGGAATCTCAGGGTTGTTTTGATTTGCATTTCCCTAATGACTAAGGATGATGAACATCTCTTTAGGTGCTTCTCAGCCATTAGATATTCTTCAGGTGAGAACTCTTTGTTTAGCTCTGTACCCCATTTTTTAATAGGGTTACTTGCCTCTCTGGAGTTTAACTTCTTGAGTTCTTTGTATATATTGGATATTAGCCCTCTGTCGGATGTAAGGTTGGTAAAGATCATTTCCCAGTTAGTTGGTTGCCGCTTTGTCTTTTTGACAGTGTCTTTTGCCTTGCAAAAACTTTGTAATTTAATGAGGTCCCATTTGTCTATTCTTGATCTTAGAGCATAAGCTATTGGAGTTCTGTTCAGGAAATTCTCCCCTGTGCCCATATGTTCAAGGTTCTTCCCTAGTTTCCCTTCTATTAGTTTCAGTGTGTCTGGTTTTATGTGGAGATCTTTGATCCACTTAGAATTGAGCTTAGTGCAAGGAGATAAGAATGGGTCAATTTGCATTCTTCTGCATGTTGACCTCCAGCTGAGCCAGCACCATTTGTTGAAAAGGCTATCTTTTTTCCACTGGATGGTTTTAGCTCCTTTGTCAAAGATCAAGTGACCATAGGAGTGTGGATTCATTTCTGGGTCTTCAATTCTGTTCCATTGATCTACATGTCTGTTACTGTACCAATACCATGCGGTTTTTAACACTATTGCTCTGTAGTACAGCTTGAGGTCCGGAATACTGATTCCCCCAGAGGTTCTTTTACTCTTGAGAATAGTTTTAGCTATTCTGGGTTTTCTGTTATTCCAGATGAATTTTTGAATTGCTCTTTCTAACTCTATGAAGAATTGAGTTGGGATTATGATGGGGATTGCATTGAATCTGTGTATTACTTTTGGTAAGATGCTCATTTTTACTATATTAATCCTGCCAATCCATGAGCATGGCATATTTTTCCATCTTCTGAGGTCTTCTTCAATTTCTTTCTTCAGAGACTTGAAGTTCTTGTCATACAGATCTTTCACTTGTTTGGTTAGAGTCACGCCAAGATACTTAATATGGTTTGTGGCTATCGTGAAGGGTATTATTTCTCTTACTTCTTTCTCAGCCTGCTTATCCTTTGAGTATAGGAAGGCTTCTGACTTGCTTGAGTTGATTTTATATCTGGCCACTTTGCTGAAGTCGTTTATCAGCTGTAGGAGTTCTCTGGTGGAGTTCTTTGGGTCGCTTATGTATACGATCATATCGTCTGCAAATAGTGATAGTTTGACTTCTTCCTTTCCAATTTGTATCCCTTTGACCTCTTTTTGTTGTCTAATTGCTCTAGCTAGAACTTCAAGTACTATATTGAAAAGATATGGAGAGAGAGGGTATTGATTTTTATCTCAGTTATATATTTATTATGATCTCATTAGTTATTTCCCTTAGACGTATGAGGTGACTTATTTGTCTCATATTCAAGACAGGGGAAAGAAACTCTGACTAGAGTATAGAAACCTGAGAAGAATTTCTCTGTGATCTTCATTGTGGGATAATTGTTAGGCATTGGCATGGGGAAACTGTGATCTTCATGGCTTTTATTGTGGGGTAGTTGTGTTCTGTAGAGAAAAATCCCACAGCTAGAGATAAAGCAGAACTCTTAGTAGTACAGTTGCATAGCATTCCATCTGCAAGCTCTGCAAATATGATTGGTGTGGATCTGCCCTGTTCCATTTATGACTGCTATATGATGATGTCTCCTGATTTCCAATGTGCAAGCCTAGTTGCTTTGTCCTTCCTTTTGGAATCTTCACCACTGTGCAGTGGTGGCAGGAAGCAGTCTGCTTGCTGTTGCTTTGGTGAAGTGTTTGGAGAGGAGAAGGTAATTAGATATGTGCAGCTTGATTCCTCTGCTTGATGTCTTAATCTTCCCCAATTTATTCTTCAGAGACCAAAGAAGGAAATCCTGTGATTATCCACTCTGTGTTCAGACTTGTTGGGGAAGCCGCTGTATTCATGTAGTCAGATCGACATTTGTTAAGATCCAAATATAGTCAAAGGGCAAAATAGGCCTTCTGAAATTAGAAAATGACTGCATGTGACTTCATCCTACATGCATGTTATTGGAGATATTTGAAATTGTCTAACTAAAAGTATTTTTAAAGATCTATTCCACCATTCAATAAAATATTTTAAAATCTGAAGATCACAGACTTTCCTTAAACTTCAGTAGTATCCCATCATATTTTTTCCCTGAAGGGGATTTAAATTATATGCATCTAAGAAAACTATGGAGTTAAGTCAAAGCATTTTAAATCTTTTAGAATTAAAAACCACATTAATTTCCTAATAGTGGAGGCTGCTGTTGCTATTAGAATAGCTAGCCATCAAATAATTTTTACCACTTGTAATTTTATGTTAAGATTATCTTCTTCCAATTTCCTCTAGGTATCCAAATTTCCTTTGGTCTTTAACAGGGTTTCTCCATGTTATTTTACATATGAATAAAAGGATGCACTTGGAAGGAATTTTGAATCCTATAGACACTTAATCATTATTCTACAGTACTGTCTCCAAAGGTAATTCTGGATCATAACGCACCTGGCCAAATGTCTGAAAGAATTTCATGGAGATTAGGATATTTTGGATATTTTGATAGGGGATTTTGGATATTCATAATATTTACTTTAGAACCCAGAGATTAGAAGCAATCAAGCAGAAATTGAAGAGAGTAACCCAAGAGAGAAATGTCAAATCTCTGAAAATGTTCTACACACTAAGTCAACATTATTAATAAACATTCATTCCCTTGGTGGCACCCAGAGCTTTGTTATCATCTATTGTTCTGGTTTTCAAATTTGCTTGGCTTACCAAAACATAAGTTACCTATAAAATGACATTCCTTCAACATCAGATATCTAGGAACTTTGAGGTCTCTGTTTGAGAAAGTATAAGAAAGGCATTTTCTCCCTTTTCATTTTCTTTACTTCCTTTCTTCTTTGAGGTGAGGGATCAGTATTGGTCAATTAAACAGTCACAACATCAGAAAAAATGTTCTTTCACAGTGATTCTTTGCCAGGGATTGTATAACTGCTAGAAAAGGAGTGATTGAGAAGCTATTTTGGTACTTTTTATTGCTGCATTAGTAAACAGGGAAGATTTGATTGGAATTTAGTGATTGAAGGCAGATTAAAAAAAAAAAACAGAACCATGTTAGGAATGGTCTAGAATATCATGGGACCATCTTCTCCAGTTCCTGATCTAGCAGTCCAATTATAGCTCGATGCAGGAATCCATTTCTGGTATTGAGTCTACCATGGGAGTGAAAGCAGGACATTTGGTTTCAGCTTGCAACAGGGAAGTTCAGAGAAGACATTATGGTGAACATCCATGTAAATTCACTGGCATTGGGAGATGACATGATAGAAACTGTCACCTATCCACTTATGCCACTTTCCAGTATTGTTTGACAAAACGACTCCAGTTCTTAGTTTAAATCTATTCAAATGTGGAAAAATTGGTATTTTCCTTTTTCTTTTTTTTAATTAATTAATTTATTTGTTTGTTTATTTATTTTTACACTCCAGATTTTTTCACCCCCCCCCCAAGTCCACCCTCCTACTGTTCTACATCCCATACCTCCTCCCCATCCCCTGTCTCCATCCCCACTCCCCCATACCACCTGACCTCTAAACTCCCTGGGGCCTCTAGTCTCTTGAGGGTTAAGTGCATCATCTCTGACTGAACACAGACCTGGCAGTGCTCTTCTGTATATGTGTTGGGGGCCTCATATCAGTTGATGTATGCTGCCTGATTGGTGGTCCCATGTTTGAGAGATCTCAGGGGTCCACATTAATTGAGACTGCTGATCTTCCTACAGGGTTCCCCTCCCCCTCAGCTTCTTTCAATTTTAATTCAAGCACGGGGGTCAGCAGCTTCTGTCCTTTGGTTGGGTGCACATATCTTCATCTGACTCTTTCAACTGTTTGTTGGGTTTTCTGGAGTGCTGTCATGCTAGGGCCCTTTGTGAGTGTTCCATAGCATCAGTAATAATGTCAGGCCTTGGGACCACCCCTTGAGCTGGATCCCACTTTGGGCTTGTCCCTGTACCTTCTTTTCCTCAGGCTCCTCTCCATTTCCATCCCTGTAGTTCTTTCAGACAAGAACAATTATGGGTGAGAGTTTTGACTGTGGGATGACAACCCCCTCCATCATTTGATTCCTTGTCTTCCTGCCGGAGGTGGGCTCTATAAGTTCTGTCTTCCTCTCATCTAAGGTCCCTCCCTTTGAGTCCTGAGGGTCTCTCACCTCTCAGGTCTCTGGTGCATTCTGGAGGGTCCCCTAAACTCCTACCTCCCGAGGTTGCCTGTTTCCATTCTTTCTGCTGGTTCTCAGGGCTTCAGTACTTTTCTCTCACCCAATACCATATTAGGTTCCCCTCTTCCCCAACACCCTAGTCCTCTGTCCCTTCTAGGTCCCTCCCTTCCTCCCCACTTGTGATTACTTTCTTCTCCCTTCCAAGTGGGACTAAAGCATCCTCACTTGGGCCCTTCAGTTTATTGACATTTTTGAGTTCTGTGGACTGTATCTTGGGTATTCTGTACCTTTTTTTGACTAATATCCACTTATTAGTGAGTATATACCATGCATGTCCTTTTGGGTCTAAGTTATCTCATTCAGGATGATATTTTCTAGTTCCATCCATTTGCCTGCAAAACTCAGATGGGTATAAAACTAAACTGAGGATTCACAATAGAGGAATCTCCAATGGCTGAGAGGTACCTAAGGAAACGTTTTTAGAAAAGTCCTTAGTGATCAGAGTAAATTAAAATGACTCTGAGATTCCACCTTACACCAAGCAGAATGGTTAAGATCAAAACCTCATGTGACAACACATGTTGGCAAGGATGTGGAGAAAGAGGAACACTCCTCCATTGCTGGTAGGATTGCAAACTGGTACAATCACTCTGGAAATCAGTCTGGAGATTCCTCAGAAAATTGGAAATAGATCTACTGGAAGACCCAGCAATACCATTCTTCGGAATATACCCAAAAGATGCCCCAACATGCCATAGGAGCACATGGTCCACTATGTTCATAGCAGCCTTGTTTGTGATAGCCAGAAGCTGGAAACAATTCAGATGCCCCAGGACAGAAGAATGGATACAGAGAATGTGGTTCATTTATACAATAGAATACTACGCAGGTGTTATGAATGAAGACATCCTGAGTTTTGTAGGCATTTTTCATCAAATAGAATTTTTTTTTTTTTACTCTTGAGTAACAAAACAAAACAAAATATACTTACCATGACTGGATATATTACATTACAGCTATTTTCCTATCATTTGGGAGTCTGAGGCAGGAATATTACCACAAGTGTTAAGCAACTGGGACTAATAGTTCTAGACCAGTCTCAGCTATAAAGATGATGCATAAATAAATAAATACATAAATAAATACTTTCTTTTAAGACAAAACAAACAAACAAACAAACCTAAAGAATACAAAATCTCTGTGTTAGTTTCTTTTCCTGTTGTTGTGACCATTACTTGACAGGAAACAACTTAAGGGAGGAAGGGTTTATTCTGGCTTACTGTTTAAGAAGGGTACTGTCTCCCATGGTGAGGAAGGCTCAGTGATAGAAACAAAAGGCAGCTGGTTACACAGCATTTACTTTCTGAGGTTGTGAGGACATAGGAAGTGGGTTGGCCTATAAAGTTTTGAGGTTTATCTCCAGTGACATACTTCCTCCAGCAAGATTTGATCTACTAAAGAATGCCCCGAACTCCAAAACGGTAACATAAGCTATGGCAAACTGTTGCAACACATTTGAGTCCATGGGGACACATTTCATATTTAAGCCACAACAGTAATTATTCTTAATTATTTTGTGCTGACAAATCATCATTGTGATTCATTCAGATCAGGGTTTCTCAGCAGTGACACTTTGAAACATTTTGTTTTACAGTTGATTGGAAAGGAGCTATCTTATACATTATGAGATACCTATCAGCTTTTATGAGTTCACCTTACTTGATGTCAAAAGAAGTCATAAATTTTGAAAAAAAATTCTTCAGAGTCTGTGAAGTGTTCCTTGGAGGAGGCAAAAGTTATATTTTGTTGAGAACTACTGGTTTAGGTGTGTGTATGTGTGTGTATGTGTGTGTGTGTTTAAATATGTTGTCATCTTGGATGGTATCATGAATTCTAACATTTAACTGAGCTAGCTAGCTGGATACCATGACATTTTAAATGTTTTTCACAGTTGCTACTTTCTAGGATTCCTGGTGTTAGCAGCTTCTCTCTGTATGCCAGCAAGAGGATCTTAACTGATCATATTCCTTATCACTTTGCTCATTTTAGTTGTGGACCAAAGCTTGAAGGATGATGATGAGCATCTGTAAGTTATCTGGCCTCATCTGCATGAAGAATATCTTTGTCTCACTTTGCAGTCATTTACTGGCTTGGTAGTGTGACTTCGGTTTTTTTATCTCTCAATTCTCAGCTAGCATCTATTTGTCATTCTGGCTGGATGAAACACATCATCCTCTGGTGGATTTTTGTGCAATGTTAATGCTACAAAGACTTTTTAAAATTTAAATACAGTAACATATTTTCTCCTATGTTGTTTGACATTTGCTAGTTCATTTTTGCTGAAATTGGTCACTAGACTGCCTGATGAGACGTCATCTCTTCAAAGAGCGTCATGACCCTTCTCTACTTTTTGTAAGTGAATCAGTGATGCTATTTTGTGCTCTATTAAAACATGGGAAATGTCTTTGCAGGTAACAACAAAGTAGGTGTACACAGAAATATTCCAAATAACATAACAGGACCTTTGTCTTCTTTGCTTTTGTTTATGCATGGGAACAGAATCATATGACAAAAGTTTAGATAAATTAAAATAACTCTTCCCAGGCCAGTTTTCCACATCTCATTTCCATTTTCCACAACAAAAGATGGTAGCTAGCCTTCTACTGACTACCTCTTTGTCTTCAGTTTAATTTGAAAAATATTGTAGAATAAAAATTGTGTTACCCAGTTTTTTGGAAAGACAGTAAATCCTTAGAGCAGGAAAAATAATGCTTTTTCCAAAAATCTAGGCATTGTGACACATACTTATAACACCAGGATTCAGGTGGGATGTAGAGGTGGGTAGATTAGAAGTTCAATGTAATCCATAGCTAAATGATGAATTTTATCCAGGCCTAGGCTGCAAGAAACACTGTGTCTTAGGGTTTCTATTGCTTCAGTGAAACATTCCGATCAAAAAACAAGTTGGAGAGGAAAGGGTTTATTTGTCTTACACTTCCATATAGTTGTTCGTCATCAAAGGAAGTCAAGACAGGAAATCAAACAGGGCAGGATCCTTGAGCTGATTCAGAGGCCATGGAGGAGTGCTGCATACTCTTCTCAATGGATTGCTCTGCCTGCTTCCTTATAGAACCCAGGACCACCAGCTCAATGACAACACTACCCACAATGGACTGGGTCCTCCTTCATCAATCACAAATTAAGAAAATGCCTTATAGCCAGACCTTACAGAGGTATTTTCTCATTTGTGTTTCCTTCCTTTCAGATAACTCTAGCTTGTGTCAAGGTGATATAAACTAGCCTGCACATACTATATAAAAAAAAAAAGACAAAACTTGTTCTTTAATGTTAAACGCATCTGTAGCATCAGAAAAATCTAAAGTAAGGAGAGAAAATTATGGACATACTTGCATAGAGAGGAATAGTATTCATCAAATGTCCTTGTGCTCTCCTGTACTTTCCAACCTCCCTTCTATCTTACATTTCTAGATACTAAAGTCTAGACATGCCCACTATAGCCTGAAGAAGATAATTAAGTACCACTAAGCTGTCCCACTTATCTTTTCTGTTATAGTGACTTCAGAACATTCCTTTTCTAGTTGACATGACTCTACAATGGGGTAGCCTGCATATCTGAATCATCAAATGAAGAACGCTGCAACTTCTGACCTGAGTCTTTTTTTTTATTATTTTATTTTTTTAATTTACATTCCAAAATCACTTCCCATTTCTCGTTTCCTCCCTCCCCAAAAGCCCCATAAGCCCCCTTCCCTCCCTCTTTTCTCCATTCAACCCCCTCTCATTACTCTGTCCTGGCGCTCCCCTACATCCAGTCTTTCCAGGACCAGGGGTCTCTCCTTCCATCTTCTTAGAAATCTATTGATATGCGGATTGTGTCTAGGGTATTCAGAGATTCTGGGTCAATATCCCCTTATCAGTGACTGCATACCATGTGTGTTCTTTTGTGATTGGGTTACCTCACTAAGAATGATATTTTCAAGATCTGACCATTTGTCTAGGAATTTCGTGAATTCATTGTTTTTAATTGCAGAGTAGTATTCCATTGTGTAGATATAGCACATCTTCTGAATCCATTCCTCCATTGAGGGACATCTGGGTTCTTTCCAGCTTCTGGCTATTATAAATAAGGCTGCTATGAACATAGTGGAGCATGTGTCCTTATTGCATGCAGGTAAAGCCTCTGGGTATATGCCCAGGAGTGGTATAGCCGGATCCTCCGGGAGTGTCATACCCAGTTTTCGGAGGAACCGCCAGACTGCTTTCCAGAGTGGTTGTACCAGCCTGCAATTCCACCAGCAGTGGAGGAGTGTTCCTCTTTCTCCACATCCTCGCCAACAACTGCTGTTTCCTGTGTTTTTGATCTTAGCCATCCTGACTGGTGTGAGATGGAATCTCAGGGTTGTTTTGATTTGCATTTCCCTAATGACTAAGGAAGATGAACATCTCTTTAGGTGCTTCTCAGCCATTAGATATTCTTCAGGTGAGAACTCTTTGTTTAGCGCTGTACCCCATTTTTTAATAGGGTTACTTGCCTCTCTGGAGTTTAACTTCTTGAGTTCTTTGTATATATTGGATATTAGCCCTCTGTCGGATGTAAGGTTGGTAAAGATCATTTCCAAGTTAGTTGGTTGCCGCTTTGTCTTTTTTGACAGTGTCTTTTGCCTTGCAAAAATTTTGTAATTTAATGAGGTCCCATTTGTCTATTCTTGATCTTAGAGCATAAGCTATTGGAGATCTGTTCAGGAAATTCTCCCCTGTGCCCATATGTTCAAGGTTCTTCCCTAGTTTCCCTTCTATTAGTTTCAGTGTGTCTGGTTTTATGTGGAGATCTTTGATCCACTTAGAATTGAGCTTAGTGCAAGGAGATAAGAATGGGTCAATTTGCATTCTTCTGCATGTTGACCTCCAGCTGAGCCAGCACCATTTGTTGAAAAGGCTATCTTTTTTCCACTGGATGGTTTTAGCTCCTTTGTCAAAGATCAAGTGACCATAGGAGTGTGGATTCATTTCTGGGTCTTCAATTCTGTTCCATTGATCTACATGTCTGTTACTGTACCAATACCATGCGGTTTTTAACACTATTGCTCTGTAGTACAGCTTGAGGTCCGGGATACTGATTCCCCCAGAGGTTCTTTTACTCTTGAGAATAGTTTTAGCTATTCTGGGTTTTCTGTTATTCCAGATGAATTTTTGAATTGCTCTTTCTAACTCTATGAAGAATTGAGTTGGGATTATGATGGGGATTGCATTGAATCTGTGTATTACTTTTGGTAAGATGCTCATTTTTACTATATTAATCCTGCCAATCCATGAGCATGGCAGATTTTTCCATCTTCTGAGGCCTTCTTCAATTTCTTTCTTCAGAGACTTGAAGTTCTTGTCATACAGATCTTTCACTTGTTTGGTTAGAGTCACGCCAAGATACTTAATATGGTTTGTGGCTATCGTGAAGTGTATTATTTCTCTTACTTCTTTCTCAGCCTGCTTATCCTTTGAGTATAGGAAGGCTTCTGACTTGCTTGAGTTGATTTTATATCTGGCCACTTTGCTGAAGTCGTTTATCAGCTGTAGGAGTTCTCTGGTGGAGTTCTTTGGGTCGCTTATGTATACGATCATATCGTCTGCAAATAGTGATAGTTTGACTTCTTCCTTTCCAATTTGTATCCCTTTGACCTCTTTTTGTTGTCTAATTGCTCTAGCTAGAACTTCAAGTACTATATTGAAAAGATATGGAGAGAGAGGGCAGCCTTGTCTAGTCCCTGATTTTAGTGGGATTGCTTCAAGTTTCTCTCCATTTAGATTGATGCTGGCTACCGGTTTGCTGTAAATTGCTTTTACTATGTTTAGATATGGGCCTTGAATTCCTGATCTTTCCAAGACCTTTAGCATGAAAGGATGCTGAATTTTGTCAAATGCTTTCTCAGCATCTAATGAGATGACCATGTGGTTTTTTTCTTTGAGATTGTTTATGTAGTGGATTACATTGATGGATTTCCTTATATTGAACCATCCCTGCATCCCTGGGATGAAGCCTATTTGATCGTGGTGAATGATCGTTTTGATGTGTTCTTGGATTCGGTTGGCAAGAATTTTATTGAGTATTTTTGCATCGATATTCATAAGAGAGATTGGCCTGAGATTCTCTTTCTTTGTCGGATCTTTGTGTGCTTTTGGTATTAGTGTAATTGTGGCTTCATAGAACGAGTTGGGTAGTGTTCCTTCTGTTTCTATTTTGTGGAACAGTTTGAAGAGTATTGGTGTTAGGTCTTCTTTGAAGGTCTGATCGAATTCTGCACTAAAACCATCTGGACCTGTGCTTTTTTTGGTTGGAAGACTTCCAATGACAACTTCTATTTCTTCAGGGCTTATAGGACGGTTTAGATGGTCTATTTGATCCTGATTTAATTTTGGTACTTGGTATCTGTCAAGGAAATTGTCCATTTCCTCAAGATTTTCTAGTTGTGTTGAATACAGGTTTTTGTAGTAGGATCTGATGATTTTTTGAATTTCCTCAGTTTCTGTTGTTATCTCTCCCTTTTCATTTCTGATTTTATTAATTTGGATACGATCTCTGTGCCCTCTGGTTAGTCTGGCTAAGGGTTTATCTATCTTGTTGATTTTCTCAAAGAACCAACTCCTCGTTTTGTTGATTCTTTGTATGGTTTTATTTGTTTCTACTTCATTGATTTCAGCCCTGAGTTTGATGATTTCCTGCCTTGTACTCCTCTTTGGTGTATTTGCTTCGTTTTATTCCAGGGCTTTCAGATGTGCCATTAAGCTGTTAGTGTATGCTGTCTCCCGTTTCTTTTTGGTGGCACTCAGGGCTATGAATTTTCCTCTTAGCACTGCTTTCATTGTGTCCCATAAATTAGGGTATGTTGTGCCTTCATTTTCATTAACTTTCAAAAAGTCTTTGATTTCTTTCTTTATTTCCACCTTGACCAAGTTATCATTGAGTAGAGCATTGTTCAGCCTCCATGTGTACGTGGGTTTTCTTTTGTTTTTGTTGCCATTGAAGACCACCCTTATTCCATAGTGATCTGATAGGAGGCATGGGATTATTTCTATCTTCTTGTATCTGTTGAGGTCTGATTTGTGACCAATTATATGGTCAATTTTGGAGAAGGTACCATGAGGAACTGAGAAGAAGGTGTATTCTTTAGCTGTAGGATGAAATGTTCTATATATATCAGTTAGTTCCATTTGGTCCAAGGCTTCAATTAGATTCACTGTGTCCCTGTTTAGTTTCTGCTTTCCTGGGCGATCCATTTCAGAGAGTGGGGTGTTGAAGTCACCTACTATTATTGTGTGCGGTGCGATGTGTGCTTTGAGTTTTAGTATAGTTTCTTTTACGAATGAGGGTGCCCTTGCATTTGGAGCATAGATATTCAGAACTGAGAGTTCTTGATGGTGGATTTTTCACTTGATCAGTATGTAGTGTCCTTCTGTGTCTTTTTTGATGACTTTAGGTTGAAAATCAATTTTATCTGATATTAGGATGGCTACTCTGGCTTGTTTCTTGGGGCCATTTGCTTGTAAAATTGTTTTCCAGCCTTTTACTCTGAGGTAGTGTTTGTCTTTGACACTGAGGTGCGTTTCCTGCATGCAGCAAAATGCTGGGTCCTGTTTACGTATCCAGTCTGCTAGTCTATGTCTTTTAATTGGGGAATTGAGACCATTGATATTAAGAGAGATTAAGGCATAGTGATTATTGCCATCTGCCATTCTTGACACTATCTTTATGTTTGAGTGGTTATCTACTTTTGGGTTTGATTCAAGAAGGTTATTATCTCATTTTTTCCAGGGTGTTGTTTCTCTCCCTGTATTGGAGGTTTCCACCTATTATCCGTTGCAGGGCTGGATTTGTGGAAAGATATTGTGAAAATTTGGTTTTATCATGGAATATCTTGGTCTCTCCATCTATGGTGATTGAGAATTTTGCTGGGTATAGTAGTCTAGGCTGGGATTTGTGCTGTCTTAGTGTCTGCCTGAGATCTGCCCAGGATCTTCTGGCTTTCATAGTCTCTGGTGAGAAGTCTGATGTGATTCGGATAGGTCTTCCTTTGTATGTTACTTGGCCCTTTTCTCTTACTGCTTTTAGTATTCTTTCTTTGTTTAGAACATTCGGTGTTTTGATTATTATGTGATGGGAGGTATTTCTGTTCTGGTCCAGTCTGTTTGGAGTTCTGTAGGCTTCTTGTACGTTCATCAGCATCTCTCTCTTTAAGTTAGGGAAGTTTTCCTCCATAATTTTGTTGAAGATGTTTACTGGCCCTTTAAGTTGCAAATCTTCACTCTCATCTATACCTATAATCCTTAGATTTGGTCTTCTCATTGTGTCCTGGATTTCCTGGATGTTTTGGGTTACACGTTTTTTGCATTTTGCATTTTCTTTGACTGTTGAGTTAATGCTTTCTATGGAATCTTCAGCACCTGAGATTCTTTCTTCCATCTCCTGTATTCTATTGTTTATGTTTGCATCTATGACTCCTGATTTCTTCCCAAGGTTTTCTATCTCCAAAGTTGTCTCCCTTTGTGATTTCTTAGTTGTTTCTACTTCCTTTTTTAGTTCCTGGATGGATTTGCTGAGATCCTTCACTTGTTTGTTTGTATTTTCCTGTATTTCTTTAAGGTATTTTTGCATTGCCTCTTTCAGGATTTCTTCCTGATGACCCACGTTCTCCTGCATTTCTCTGAGTGATTTTTGTGTTTCCTCCTCATGGGAATCCATCTGTTGATCAATTGTCTCCTGCATTTCTTTAAGCAGTTCTCGTGTTTCCTTTGTCAGGGCATCTAACCGTTGATTCATTTCCTTAAGCAATTTTTGTGTTGCCTCCTTATGGGCATCCGTCTGTTGACCCATATTCTTCTGCATTTCTTTATGCCAATTTTGTGATTCCTTTGTGAGTGCATCTACCCGTTGATTCATCTCGTTAAGCGATTTTTGTGTTGTCTCCTTGTGCGCCTCCATCTTTTGATCCATGTTCTCCCGCATTTCTCTAAGCGATTTTTGTGTTTCCTTTGTAAGGGCTTCTAACCGTTGATTCATGGTCTCCTGTAATTCTTTATTAGATTTATTTGTGTCCTTCTTGTGATCCTCTAATAGCATCATGAGAAGTGATTTTAAATCCAGATCTTGTCTTTCGGGTGTGGTGGGGTATCCAGGATTTGCTGCTGTTGGAGAGTTGGGTTCGGATGGTCCCACATTACTTTGATTTCTGTTAGTAACATTCCTACGTTTGCCTTTTGCCATCTGGATACCTCTGATGTTAGTTGGTCCTGCTGCCACTGGCTGTTGGTTGGACCTCCTGTGAGCCTGCAAAGCTATTTCTGCCCGCCCTGGATTGCCAGGATTCCCCTGGCACCGATTTCTGGGGCCTGCCTGCTCCTGAGTGACTTTGGAGCCCTAATGTGCCTTGCCCCAAGTGATCTTATATTGGGGAGGCCTTGCACATCCAAAGGCTCAGCCTAGTGGATTCCTGGAGCAGAGGTCGCCAAAGGGAGGCTGGTAGGCTCCTGCCCTGTGCAGGGGTGTGTGATCTCTCCTGGGGGGGGGAGGGGGCGTCCCTCTGCCAGGCAGAAGTCCCACAGCAGAGCTGGCGCGCTGGTTACTGCAGATCAGCCCAGCACTTGGGAGCCGCAAACACACAAGCCGCCCGAGACCCAAGCGATATTATGCCTGTCTGTCTCAGAACCTGGCTGTCCCAACCTCCCAGTCACTGGAGCAAAGATGGCGGAGGGCACTCTCTGTGGTGCCCCTCACCCTGTAGACGCGATGGCCCGCTGATCTGGCACCCAGACGACCACAGCGCTGACCCGTTCTCGGGCACAGACGGAAGCCCCAACAGGCCGTGTCCCAAGTGATGTTATATTGGGGATAGGGAGCTTGGGGTACCTGTCACTTCAGCGCAGTCTGCGGGAACAGAGGTCGCGGAAGGAAAGCTGGTAGGCTCCCGCCCAGTGCGGGTCCCTCTGCCAGGCAGAAGTCCCACAGCAGAGCTGACGCGCTGGTTACTGCAGATCAGCCCAGCACTTGGGAGCCGCACACACACAAGCAGCCCGAGACCCAAGCGATATTAAGCCTGTCTGTCTCAGAACCTGGCTGTCCCAACTTCCCAGTCACTGGAGCAAAGATGGCGGAGTGCAATCTGCACACTCTCCATGGCGCCGCTCACCTGCAGACGTGATGGCCTGCCGATCTGGCACCCAGACGACCACAGCGCTGACCCTTTCTCGGGCACAGACGGAAGCCCCAACAGGCCGTGTCCCAAGTGATGTTATATTGGGGAGAGAGAGCCTGGGGTACCTGTCTCTTCAGTGCAGTCTGCGGGAACTGACCTGAGTCTTAATGAAGACATGTTAATATACAACTGTTTCCCCTAAACCCAAGATAATAACTAGCCTTAAGTAACTGGAAAATGAGGAATAAGTTAGAATTGAGACATAGATAAGTGTGGATGAGCAGAGATGCCATTAGTTCAGTTTGTGATTTTCAGGGATATTTAAATAATGTTTACTTTGGACAAAAATGTATGATTGTCTTCTAGCCTTTTGCTTGGCTATGATGTGTGTGAAGAGAACATAATTGCACTGTTATTTTTCCCCTAATATAAATTCCTAGTTAAAGATCGTTTCAAACTCTATTGTTACATTTAAATCTTAGGTAAATGTAGCCAGTTGGTAAACTGGTAGCTCATTTTGTGAAGTACTTAACCAGAGGAAATGACTGCTCTTATAGAAGTTGACCTTAGATAATTACAGAGACAATAAGAAATTGGCAGGTATTGAGAGATTCAAATCCTCTATCTTAAAAAAAAGAACAGAACAAAACAAAAGAAAAATATTTACACCATATTTTACAATGTCAGGAAGGGGGATTCCCTTATTTTGTTGTTTTCAAATGATGACTGGGAGAACTGGCAAATGAACTGTGTCTGGGAAGAGGGCCACCTGGCTTTTGTACACCAGACAAGGAAGAATAAGTGAAGCCAAAGGGTTTCCCCCATAAGGAGCCAGTAGGAGGGAGGAGGATTCTTGAGCAATGGGAAAAGATCAGGCATCAGACTCTGGAATCTAGCCTAGACACATGATTTGGAAAGCTTGATTTCACACTAAAATTGAGCCAAAGCTTAGTGGAAGCTTTAGATGTTAGTAAATGTCAATTGAGCTTCAGACATCAGGAAAGAACCTAATAGAAGAAGAAACAGAACTTTGGTAGTGATGGTAGCTGGTTGGCAACTGCTACTTCTATGCACCACAAAGTGCCATCTGTCTGTAACTCAGCATTGACTGAGCTCAGACATGCAGGGTCCATCTTTAATTCGTGAAAGTTGAAAGCTTTTTCAATACTCTTCATGCTGAAAATGACAACAAGTTCATCACCAATTTAAGAAATATGGAGAAGAGGTGACTTTTCATCCTTTGGCATCATGGTGGCTAATTTCACATGTCATCTTTGTGGAGAGTAAGGATATCTAGATAACTGGCAAAACATTATTTCTGAGTGTGTCCTAGAGAATATCTCAGGAAAAGATTATCATTTTAATAATTAGGTTATGTAAACAGGATGTCAGTCTTCACCAACATGGGCAGTTGTTAATCCAAGGTTGGGATGCAAAAAAAAGGCAGTGAATGGGTGAAATTTCTCTTCTCTGAAGTTTGGAAATCTATCTTCTCTTATCCTTAGACCATGGACCTGTTGGTTTCCTGATTTAGAACTCTCCAACTTGCCTTCCTGGTACTCAGACTTTGGAATACACACTGGTTTATACTACTGGATTTCTTCTTTCTCCAGCTTGTAGGTGGATCTTAGAAGGATCTAGAATCATGTGAACCAACTGTCACATGCAAAATGTTCCTCTTAATCCATCTTATTGGTTAAATTTCTCTGGAGAACTATTGCTAACTCAAATAATTTGTCATTTATTTTATTCAATATCTCACAGTCCACATTTGTACAAGTAATTAAAATTCCAACATATCCTATTATTGAGCATTGGCTAGAATATGTTTCCTGACAATGAGCTCATTAGGGTTGGATACATTGGCTCATTAAGAACCAGTTTAGAGGCTGTGGGGCTGATGATTTAGCTAAATAGGTAGTGATTGTCTAGTGTGTATAATGCCTTCATTCTCTAGCACTACATACACTCTAATGGTAACATATGCTCGTAATTTGAAGACTTGAAGGGTGGACAAAGGAGAATCAGAAGTTCAAGGTCAAGTTCAGTTACATAGTGGAGTTGCATGTCAGCCTGAGATATATGAAACACTGCCTCAAGTGAAGCAAATCAAAATAAAACAAAAATCTGTGTTTGATAATTTCTGAAATGTCTTTCATTTTTGGTCTTGATCTTCATGTTTTGCATAGTTGGGGGCTTTTAATATTTTGTGCAATTTGGGATATTAGATCGATGGAATTTTCTTATGAGTCATTTATGTCTTTTCCCAGGAGTACTGCTTCTAAGCTTCCCCAGAAAAGTCCCCAAAATACTACCGATCCTGCTTTTAGAGAGATATTCTTATCTGTCCCAACTTGAAGATCTTCCTTATACCTGGAGGTTGTGACTCAAGTCAAGATTCCAGAGATCTCCTTATGAGGCTCTGACTCCAAGAAACTCTTGGAACATCTGCCTCTGTACTTACTCAGGAACAAGATAGTCAGAAAAAAACTTAAAAAGGTAAACAAGATTTGGTGGTCTAGAAGATTTGGCTGCAGATCAAATTAAAAGTCTCTTTCTACTATAAACTCAGGCAATTATGTGGCATATAAGATTGGGGGTTGCATAGGCTATGTACCTTCAAGAAAAGATAAAGCAACAAAGTCAGATAGACTGCAGGTGTCTGTGCCCTACACAAGGACTTAAATTGATGGACAGAGAATGGTGTTGATAAATGGTAGAAGAATGTAGTATTAAGACCTCCCTTTCTTAGAAAAGTTATCTCATACAGGGCCACTGTGGTGTTGTAAGACCAAGGAACAAAAAAAAATGCCACCATTAGATGTATAAATAAATTCTACAAAGATATAAACATTGCAATATATCAAAAGTTGAAAAACTGCAGCAGTTTTGGTCTCAAGAATTTTCTTCGGTCCAATGAAAATTGGCATTCTGACCATTAAGCATTAATAATACACTCCTCTTGGGACATGAAAATTTGCCCAGGCTAACATGAAATTTTTCTTTCTGTCTAGTGCTCTCGAAACTGCAAGAGCTACCAGTCTGAAGATGGGCTGTCATGCTTTGGCAAATATGCTTCTAGATTTTTAAAAATTGGGCTATGGGGTTGATGGCTGAAAATGATTGTAAAAGACAACCCTGTTCTGTCACTGCTTATCAGTGATTACTAAGAGGAAGTTAAAACATGTGTCTAGGGACAAAATTGATAAAGGAGCACCCCAACTGTCAATCAGTCAGGCTGTGAGGTTCCCTCCTGAGCCCTGAGCCTCACTCACTTCACCAACTCCTTATCTACTCTGCTGGACAGGGCCATTGCCAGGCTGGTTCCTGGCAAAGAAGCAAATGTGATTCAGCATAACTTAGGCAGGTTGATTTAAACTTCTGGAGTCTGACATCAGGCAGATGTCAGTCTAGACATATTTAAGTACAATTTTGGAAAAAAAATCTTAGTAATAATTATCCCAATCCCATGTGCACAGTAACACTTAAGGTCTGACTATATCAATTCTTTCTTTGCAAAGTACATGTCACTTCTACCACGAAGATGTGTTTTATAGATTAAGGGTCAAAGCTCTGTGTGGTCTCAGACTGAGATAGAATAGAGTTTAGCAGGTTATGAGGTACTTGTGACACTTTCCTTAAGGATGGGTTCTGTTGACTCTGAAACAAAGTTAAAGACTAAGGTCTAGGGAGGGTTTGGGATAAAAATTCTGGAGGGTTTGGATGAAGACTGGCCCTTCAGATAGCAAAAGTCATCAGGTTATTAACAATGTCCATGCCCATCCTTCTGGGTGTGAAACAGATATGCATATTCTTCATTGAGGAGAAAACTGCATGATTAGCACTCCTCATTTCTCCAGTGCCTTTCTACATGTCTACGTTCATCCAGATAATCCTCTTCCTTCCTTTCCTTCCTTCCTCTCCCTCTCTCTCTCTCTTTCTTTCTTCCTTTCAGAATACATGTATTCCTTTATCCTTCCTCTTCCTCTGTTTGATATTCGTTTGTCCCATCTCATGGTCCCTTTCTAATTTCATGACTACACACACACACACACACACACACACACACACACACACACACACACACTCATACACACATACACACTTTAAATATAGGTTTCATATATGAGAGAAAACACGGTAATGGTTTTTCTCGCTTACTTTATTTAAGATAATGATATTCAGCTTTGCCAGTTTTTTACTATTTGTGCAAATGTCATGATTTCATCTTTCTTCACAGTTGAATAAACTTTCCTTACATATATGTGCTACATTTTCTTCTTCCACTCATTTGTCAATGAACATTTAGACTTGGTTGCAGTCACAGGCTATTGTAGATTGTGTAGTCATAAAAGTGTGCAAATATCTCTGAGGTATGTTGAATTAGAATCCTTTGGTTATATGCCTAAAAGCATAGATAGACCATATGGTTATTCTATTTTAAGAAATGTTGTTGGTTTTTTGAGACAAGGTCTTACTACATAGTTATGGTTGGCATGGAACTCACTATGTAGACAAGATAGATTGAGAATTCAGAGATTTGCTCATCCCTGCCTTCCTAGCTTAGATTAAAGATATGCACCTCCATACCAGGCTGTATTTTTAGTTTTTTGAGAAAATTCCATAGGGATTTATATAATGGACATATTCTAACCAGTATAGTATGAGGATTCTTTTCCCCACACATGCTTGCTAGCATTTGTAATCATTAGACAGTGGCTTTTAAGACAAAAAAATTAATAATACTGTTAAGTTACTAAGAATATGTTTGGAAGTAGAAGAGATAGAATAGAAATCATGAAACTGGACTTAGTTACTTGAGTTGATGTTTTTTATATATAGTTGACCACTTTTAAAAGATGATGCCCAAGTAGCAGTCATTCATAAAGCACAGAATATACATTCTTAGTTTTTACCTACTCAAAGTTATTATCAGTAAGATTACTAAAACCTAATATACAAATTAATTCTTTATAACTTTTAGACATTTGAAAGATTTTTCTCAGTTGGAAAACATCTTTTAAGGTATGTAGATGGAGTATGTAAAATTATGATCAAAACCATATAAATTATGATAAAATTACTTGATTAAATACAAATATCAAAATGTGTGACTTCTATAAGTTACAATAGGAAGGTGTCACGGTTTGAATATGTTTGGCCCAGGGAGTGGCACTATTTGGAAGTGTGGCCATGTTAGAGTAGGTGTGACACTGTGGGTGTCGGTTTTAAGACCCTTATCCTAGCGGCCAGGAAGCCAGTATTCTGCTAGCAGACTTCAGATGAAGATTTAGAACTCTCAGCTCTGCTTCTGCCTGCACCATGCCTGCATGGGCACCATCATGTTCCTGCCTTGATGATAATGGACTGAAGCTCTGAACCTGTAAGCCAGTTCCAATTAAATGTTGTCCTTTTAAGAGTTGCCTTCATCATGCTGTCTGTTCATAGTAGTAAAACCCTAATTAAGACATAAGGTTAAAAATACAAGCTGTTGCTTAATAGATCATTTTATTGAATACAGCAGGAGAAGATTAGAATATGGAATTTACAAAGAAGTCTTAAAAACTACTATTTTAAAGATTAACAGAACAGACTTTAATAAGCTGTTTAACCCTCTGAGGAAGTTTAAAATATGAAAAACCAGGTAAAAATAGTTCCATCTTAATTATCAAAAGAAGAAACAGAATAGTTTTAACCTATTAGATTTCTAAAATGAAAGAAATTTTAAAGTTATAGGTAATGGGAGCCCTCATTCATGAGGCACCAAAGGGTATACTGGTAAATACTTCTTCAGTGTCTATCTAATACTGTATGGTCAAATTTAATATGCATATGAAGAAGAGTATCTACTGTGCATTTCATTATATGTGTTTGTGGTATCATGTTCTGTTAGTGCTTAAAAGTTAAAAAAAAGTACAGTTTCTGGGGCAAATTTGGTTCTGTCAACAAGAGGCCTATGAACGAGTAGCAGGGGACCTCATAGCATCTCTCATAGCTGCTTCCCTGTAGCTGATAGGGCCAGCAGTGGAAAGATGTTTTTCTTTTATTCTAATTCCATGGGGAGGAAATAAGAGAACACAGTTGGTCTGAGCTGTCATTTCTTGATATTGGAATCACAGGCACAGGACTTGGTGATTATGTGTGAGAAGCAGCTTAAGATAAGCCAAGATGTATCATGTATCTGTTATTACTTTTAACTTATAGAGATATAAGTTATGACTAAACATGTTAAAAATCTAGTCAACTATTAAGTTTGGTATTAATGCCACATCTTTATGAGCATTCCAGAAAATATTATTTATGTACGTGAATAGTAGTCTCCTTACTATGTACTTCTACAAACATGAACTCATTAAGGTATAGTAGTAAGAAAAAGAAACCATCCAATCTATTTTAAATAGAAAAATATCTTATTCAGTGTGAAAATGCTTGCAAAATCATTGAAGATACTCAACATCTGGTCTCCAGACACCTATAAATGGTTCATAATGGTATCATTGAATGAGCTCCAAAAAGGACTTTCAATTTGGCTCCAATCAGAATTTGGGAAGTCAATGGGTCAATAGAGGATCTATTGAATTGTAGTACCACTCTTAATGAGGGGCAATACAGAAAAAGGAAATGGTTGAACTTGAAAGTCTGATATTAATTGTCAACTATCAAAAACATGGAAGAATCCTTAGTACAATTCATCCTGAGGTCTGGTTGATAATTACAGGGCTGCCCTTCATTGATTTAGATAGTCTAAGTCATTATGAAAGTTATGAGGCTACAGCCTGAAGTTTCTATGAGAGATACGTACTATTGAATATCCAGTTCAACAGCTCAATGTAACTCATTCATTTCTTATGATAATTTTCAGTTTCATTTTCTGCAAACAACAGAATTTTATTCCTTATGGTTGTACACAATCCCATATGGGCAATATTTTCTAGCTAACATACAGATGTTTGGATTCTACAACTTAGGTCTGCAGTAAACATTGCCATGTGAGTATCTTTTGTTGTATGTTGAGTTATTCCTTCAACATTATTGGTGAATATTGCTGTGGATAATTTGAATAGTTTTCTCCTTCATGCAAAACTTTGAAATAATCACTAAAATCTTTGAGGTAATATGCTGGGATATAGATTGGGATTACATTAAATCAGTAGATCAAAAAGATAGTATCCTGACCACACTGAGTCTTTTCATTCATTCTTGAACTTGGGCTGTCTCTAAATTTATTCAGATCTTTGATTTCTTTTTATCAGAGTATTGTAGCTTTCTAAAATGTTTTCTTTTTTTTTTTTTTTTTTTTTTGGTTTTTCGAGACAGGGTTTCTCTGTGTAGCCCTGGCTGTCCTGGAACTCACTTTGTAGACCAGGCTGGCCTCGAACTCAGAAATCCTCCTGCCTCTGCCTCCCAAGTGCTGGGATTAAAGGCGTGCGCCACCACTGCCCGGTTGTAGCTTTCTATAGAAAGATTTTCTTGTGTTTTGCCTAGGTAAAATGGGGACAGTATAATGCTTGAATTGGACATTTTCAAGATCCAGCTAAGTAGTGAATATTTAGAAACATCTTGGAATGTGGTGCCTCTGTAAGATTTACAACAGAATATTAATTATCAATCCTGCAAAATACTTTAAAAAGGGATGCAATTTTCAACCATAAATATTGAATACAAGTTTATTTGTTAAATCAACACATTTGTTAGTGTTTGGAACCAAACAAAATAACGAGGCTTGATCAGCTAGTGCTATACAGTGATTGACATTCAACACTCATTTCTGGCCTCTACTACAGAGAGATAGAGAGAGAGATAGATAGATAGATACAGAGAGAGATAGAGAGAGAGAGAGAGAGAGAGAGAGAGAGAGAGAGAGAGAGAGAGAGAGAGAGAGAGAGAGAGATTTAACTTACTTCTCCAGACTTTATCATGGATCAAATATTCTATATAGAGGCTCTTGGTGCTTCACTGGAGCTCTTAGGCTCACATTAATAGGTCTCTGTTGACAGCTGTGTTCACCTCAGATGTGTATTCAGGCCAGGGGTTATGAGGCCTTTATTCATGCTTTAAATACTGCTAGACCAGCCCATGCCTTTGTGGCTATGGAGAGATGCTACACTCACCTAGATGATCCCAGGTCTTTGGAGCCATTTGCTTTCAGGGAGAATGAATGTGGTTCAGTCAAGACTACAGGGTATCCTGACACAAGACAGCCTTTGAGGGGTGATTCTAGAATTACATCATACCTTACTAATATACGTCTGGCATTTTGAGATATGAGCTGACAGGGGTTCAGCATATCTTTTGAATCAGCTCTAGCCTGGCAAAGTTATAGTTCCAGCAATCTGGAGGCAGAGACAAATTGATCACTGCTTCCAGGGCAGCCCATACTACATAGCTAGACACCAATCCAACTTAAAGCACAAAATCAAAAACTAGAGGAAAACAGTCTCTGTCAGTGCCTTTTCTGTTCCTATGCTGCATCAAACTGCTGTGAGTTATGTCAGATTTGAGCTTACTATGTAGTCATTTTGGATTTGCTGCTGATGTAATATACCAACTCCAAGAAATAGAAACACTGCCTAATCTGTCAAAAAACTATGTGAAAAATTCTAGTCTCCTATCTAGCATGGGAACCCATTTATTTACCTAGCAATATTTTAGGCTAGTGTGCAGAGTAACTAGTTTCATAGTATGTCTTCATATGTAGGTTTCATACTTTTTCTCATTTTTTCCTCTTTCCAGTTACCGTCCTCCTATCCAGCTGGTTCTCATTATTCTCCCCCATTAAGCCCAATATCTGCTTCCATCTTTTTCTTTTAATTGAAGTCTCTCTCTCTCTCTCTCTCTCTCTCTCTCTCTCTCTCTCTCTCTCGTGTGTGTGTGTGTGTGTTTATGCATGTCACATCATGAGTGTGGAGGTCCAAAGATGATCCGTGGATGTTCATCCTCACTGTCTGTCTTGGTTAGGGTTTTACTGCTGTGAACAGACACTATGACCAATGCAAGTTTTATAAAGGACAACATTTAATTGGGGCGGACTTACAAGTTCAGAGATTCAGTCCATTATCATCAAGGTGGGAGCATGGCAGCGTCCAGCCAGGCATGGTGCAGGCAGAGATGAAAGTTTTTTATCTTCTTCTGAAGGGTGATAGCAGAATACTGGCTTCCAGGCAGCTAGGATGAGGGCTGTAAAACCTACACCCACAGTGACACACTTCCTCCAACAAGGCCACACGTACTCCAACAGGGCCACACCTTTTAATAGTGCCACTTCCTGAGCCAAACATATATAAACCATCACACCTTCTATAATAGGGTCTCTGTTATTCTATGCTGTTGGCCTGCAGGCTTCAGAAGATTCTTCTGTCTTCACTTCTCATTTTACAGTAGAGGTTCTGGGATGACAGATACAGGCTACCATGTGAGGCTTTAATTGGGTTCTAGGCATTCAAATCCAAGTCACATGATTGTGTAGCAAGCGTTTTGCCCACTGAAACATACTCAGTATGACTCCTGCTTTCTTATTATAAGCTTCTTCTGCCTGCTCTGTATCTTACTGACCTTAAGACCTCTGCAATAGTACCCTTTGAAGTCATTGACAGTTGACTTTTCTATGTTCTTCTGAGAATCCTGGTTAGTCAAAGCTGATGTCTCCCTTGAGATATTATCATTGGTTGTGCAACAGTCCTGTGTAGCAGGAAAGGCCTCCAGATGGCATTGTTAAACTCTGCCTTTCCTCTCTCATTTGTAGTTCTTGGAATGACTGCAGAATGTACTAGAAATGTAACAGTTTTATCCAGACAGAAGAATATGTTTTGAATAACCTGGGCTATATCTTTTTATCTGAGAACACGGTGTCCTGCAATGCTTGTACTCAGTGAGGCAGATTGTACCCAGAATATATAAACCCAGGATGCAGTGCTTTCAGGGTTCTTCAGCTATGGTGCAATGATAGAGATGAGGAGATGTGACTCCATAAACTGTGGGAATATTTTCTGCGTCTTAAGGGAGCCATTCATGAGTGACTTAGATTTAAGCATTTATTCTTGCTCCTGTCAGCTATAAATCTATTTTGGATGCTATAGTATACACATATTCTGTCTCACCTGCTCATAGACAAGTGTTAGAGATACTGAGGTTTGGTTTTGTCCTTATATTTCTCCTCATCATAACTGGACTGTTTTGACAGTTGGTTCTATAGTGTAATGTGGCCCTACTTGGTCTGGCTCTGACAAATTCCTCTACACTGTCATCAATATTTTTATGTTTCATAAATTCATTTCAAAAATTAAACAGTTTATACTAATTTTAGGCTTTTTAGAAAAATTATACAGATAGTACATAGATCCCCTATATACCTTTTCCTTCCTTGTTGAGATTTCTATTATTGTGGTTTCTTTTTAGTGTTATCTCTCTCTTGGGAATAATGTTAATAAGCTCTGATCCTAAGGAAGCATATAGAGATGTGTCAGTCAATTGATATATGGTAAGAGAATACCCAAATTTATAGAACAGGAGTATATTATTCATGGTTCCTAGGCAGATTAGGGATGGTTAGAGGTTAGCAGGCGGTCTAAGGATGTCAGTGATTGGAAGTACTGAGTGTGGAGAGAAAGAGAGTAGTAGGAACCTGTTGCAGGATATTTGATCACACTATGAACCCTGAGATTGTGTTGTTTACTGGAAAGAATCTATTTCTAGTTGTAGTGTAGCACATCCCTAGAACACACCTTTAATCCAAGAGCTATCCACTTATTGAGAAGAGGATTAAATAAACTCAACCATAGGTCAAGAGGTGGAGCAAGCAACCAGTTGACAGGGAGTGAACATAGGGGGGAAAATTAGAGAGTAAGAGGAAGTCAGGAGGAGAGAGAGAGAGAGAGAGAGAGAGAGAGAGAGAGAGAGAGAGAGAGAGAGAGAGAGAGAGAGAGAGAGGCACCATACCATTAGTAGAAGGGAGGGGCATTAAGTTTGAGGAGTTTTTGAGATGGAACTTCCTTTTGGGATGTCAGCTGATGAGAAAGATCAGCAGGGTGCTTCCTCAGCCTCTCTGAATTAGCAGGCTTTCACCCCAGCATCTGGCTCCTGAGTTCTCATTGGTAAAATTGAATGACTGAGATTTTGTTAACAAACAACAGGAACCTGAAGACTATCCTTTGTTATGAAATATGCATGTTATTCCCAAAGCTTTCCTTTTGAGTTGTGTTATGACAAAACACCGAGGAAAAAGCAACATCAGGAATAAAGAGTTTATGTTGGTTTATAGTTCTAGAGTTCAGTAAATTATCACAGCAGAATTCATGACAGCCAGAGACTGTAGCAGTTGGTCTACTGTATCTGCCACCAGGAAGCAGAATATCACAGACAGTACTTCCTTCTTTTTATCTTTTTACTCAGTCCAAGATATCTATTCACAGCATAGTACCTTCCACATTTAAAGTGGGCCTTTCTACCTCAAAAACCCTAAACTAGAAATCTACTCAGAGATAAATCCAGAAGCTCACTTCCATGGTGACTCCAAATCTGATCAAGTTGACAATTGAAATTAATCATCATATTGTGTATCATAAACTTGATAACCACCTACAAATCTTTTAAACATTAATATTCCTCCATTTTTTAATGCAAAATGAATTCAGTTCATCTTCAAAAGTCCCCATAGACTAAATTTCCAATGTTGACTTAATGTTCAAAGTCTGAGTTTCTTCTGAACACTCAAAGCACTCTTTTAACTGTGATCCCCTATGAAATAAATAAATCAAATGACACACTTCCAATATACATTGCCACAGAGTAAACATTCCAATTCACGAAGAAATGAATAAGGATATAAGAGAAAACTATTGGGGCTAAAGCAAGACTGAAAGAACAAAACAGACACAAAATACTGGTGTCTGGAGATCCTGGTCAAACCCTTGGGGCTCCAATGGACTTGAGTAGTTTATGCCCCCAGTTCTGCTGACTAGAACATATATCCACTTCTTTTGGCCATCTTTATTCCATTCCTGCAGTTTTTTTTTCCAGTGGATATGCCATGGTCTTGGAACCTCAATCACCATGGTGTTTTCACTGCAACTTAGGATTCATCATTCCAGCTTTACTTAGTGGTTTCTCAGAGGTTCTACTACATATTGACTTGCTTCAGCCATTGTCTGAACCTGTAAAGAGAGACTGAAGGACTATCTCAATCATCTTTTATGTATAGAAAAAACAGTACCACATGGATATGCAGTCAAGTTTTGTTGCCTGTGTGAGATGTAGCCTGTCATCCTTGAAACACAGCTGCAACTGTGGCTGAGTCTGCAACCTCACTTTCCTAGGCTGTTGCTTTTGAGGAACAGGGAATCCCTTCCTGTGACATTTTCAGTTCAGTCCTCCTCATTTCAAATACAAATTTATCTTCACAAGTTATGACTTTTGATGAGTGGGGTCTTGGCTTAATTTTACCTTTTATATTATCCTAAATAAGAGGATGAGTTTCACCATAACAGTTAAGGAAGTTCAGTTTCCTGTACCCTCCTTGTATGCAGATTTAAACTTATTCAGACAATGTTCATTGATAAACTTTACATTTTTATAGCCCCTGTTCCAGTTGTTTAGGATCCACATGAAGACCAAGTTGCACATCTGCTATATAAGTTCAGGGAGGCCTAGGTCCAGTCCATGTATGTTTTTTGGTTGGTGGTTCAGACTCTGAGAGCTCCAAGGTCCAAGTCAGTTGACTCTGCTGATTTTTCTTGTGGCACTCTTATCCCCTTCAGGACCCACAATCATTCCTCAATTCTTCCATAAGAATCCTGGAGCTCAGTCCACTGTTTGGTTGTGGGTGTCTTTATTTGTCTGAGTCAGCTGTTGGGTGGAACCTCTCAAAGGACAACATGCTCCTTTCTGCAAGCAAAGCAGAGTATCATTAATAGTGCTAAGAACTGGTGTTTGCCCATGGAATGGGTCTCAAAGTCGGCTAGATTATTGGTTGAGCATTCCCTCAGTTTCTGCTCCCTCCCCTATGCCTGCATTACTTGTAGACAGGATAAATTTTGGGTTGAAAATTTTGTGGGTGGTTTGGTGTCTCTATTGCTCTAGTGGGTTTCCTTTCTGGATACAAGAGGTATCCAGAACTCTTTAAGTTCAATATCTCCAATGTAGTGAATAACAGCTAAGGTCACCCCCATTAATTCTTGAACTTGTCCCTTGTCCCAGGCCATGTTTCATCCTGGAGATGACCCCAACTCCTTATCCCCATCAGTTGCAGATTTCAATTAATTTTCATGGAATTCCATGAAAATTTCCATCTAACTATCTCTCCTGTTCTTCCTCATACCTGAATGCCCATTGCCCTCCTCATCTCCCCTCCCATCTAGTTCTTTCCCTCATCTGCCTTTTATGACTATTTTATTCCCCCTTCTAATTGAGATTCAGGTTTTTTCACTTGGACCTTCTTGTTTGGTTTATTATGGTCTTTGGAATGTAACATGATACCTGTATTTTGTGGCTAATATCCTCTTATAAGTGAGTACATATGTTCTTTTAGCACTGTTACCTCATTCAGTATGATATTCTCAAATGTCATCCATTTGTCTACAAAATTCATGATGTCTTAATTTTAATAGCTGAATAGTGTCCCATTGTGTTGATGTACCATATTTTCTTTATCCATTCTTCAGTTGAGGTACACTTAGTTTATTTCCAGTTTCTGTCTATTACAAATAGAGCTGCTATGAACATAGTTGAGCAAGTGTCTTTGTGAGATGTTGAAATGTCTTTTGGGTCCTTGCCCAGGAGTGGTATACCTGCTTGTCAAGGTAGAGAACTATTCCCAGTTTTCTAAGAAAATACCACATTGATTTCCAAGGTGGTTTTACAATTTGCATTTCTACCAGCAATGGAGGAATGTTCCTCTGTTATGTGGTCCAGTTATGTCTTTGACTCATAAGCCTCTTCCTGGCCAGGAGAGAGGCTCATGAGCCAGAGAGAAAAGGAAAGGAAAAGAAAGGAAAGGAAAGGAAAGGAAAGGAAAGGAAAGGGAAGGGAAGAAGGGAAGGGAAGAAGGGAAGGGAAGGGAAGGGAAGGGAAGGGAAGGGAAGGGAAGGGAAGGGAAGGAAAGGAAAGGAAAGGAAAGGAAAGGAAAGAAGGAAGTAATAAATAACTTCAGGCACACACACAGATACACACATCCAGGACAAAGCAGAAAAGGGCTTTACTGTCACCTTATTGTTGTTCTTAGTTCTTATACCTTCTCAGGATAATTGATCACATTGTGTTTTAAGCGTTTCTACATTCCATAAACTTATAATAAGTTTAAACTAATTTTTCATGTCATAGATAGATAAGGCTTAAGGAGTTACAGCAGGTTTGTTTAAATGTCTTTCATTAAGACTAGTACCTGATTAAGCATTCATTATACAGTTTCTAGCTTCATAAGTTCATTATAAGTTTAAAGCAATAGTTTTATGCTATAATTTAGGAGTTTAGTCAAGAGACAAATCATCTGCCTCATGTCTTATTATTTTGAAGTCTTATATAGAGAAATTAGTCCATCATATATTTTCTGTCCTTGTTCCTACAATAAATTGCCCATTCGCAGTTACGACCTTTAATTACCAGATAGAAACCTCCTTCCTAACTTAGAAAGAATGTTTTCTTTGTTTGTAATTTTTTTCTAAGCCTGTTTTCTTTTCTTAGTAAAATTAGCCCATGACACATGAAGGTTTATAGAGCTCTATTTGTAGCTTTTATTCTATGTGGGGCTTGAGATTACTTGTATCAATTTATTAGTTCTATAAAATCATATCAGGAATTATGGAATCTTCAATTCATCTATACAGAATTACTATATGAAAGTACATCTTCATATTGCTTCCTCAGGAAATCTGCCCAATAGGGTAGGATGATGCCTAGAAATCAGGAGAGGCATTTCAGAAGTGAGAAGCAATCTTGGAATGATGTCTCTAAGAACCCTACATCTCAGAGTGCACCCATCTTAGTCATGCAAAAAGGTGGACCATCTCCAGAAAATTCACTTGCTTGCCATAGCCTTTCCTACATGACTTCTGACATTGCACATTGTTTTAGCTCCCACAGTAGGATGGCCATATGGCTAGTCAGCTCCTGGGTGAAGAGTATAGTGTCAAGTGGGTGTCTATGACAGGTCTGTGGGATAGCCAGACAGTCCATAGGTCTCTATCTGTCTTCCTCCTCCATAGCTGTTTTGTGTGGTGGATTTCACTGCTCTCCAAATACTGTGCTTGTGCATGTGTGTGTGTATGTGTGTGTGTGTGTGTGTGTGTGTGTGTGTGTATGAGAGCTTGTGTACCCTGGTTTTCAAAGAGCAAAGTCTACCAAATTTTTTTTATAAAATTTATTTATTTATTATATATAAGTACACTGTTGCTATCTTCAGACTCACCAGAAGAGAGCATCAGATCTCATTACAGATGGTTGTGAGCCACCATGTGGTTGCTGGGATTTGAACTCAGGACCTCTGGACCTTAACCACTCAATGAGAAGTGAGAAGTACTTTTAACCACTGAGCCATCTCTCCAGCCCTATCTTCTAAATTTTGCTCATGAAGTCAAAGAATGTGTGGTGGAGGCTATTTTGACTATGGGGCTAAAGCGTTCCAGAGATGGGTCATATGGTACTGGCCTTGGGAGAGGGATTGTGAAGCTCTGCCCAGTACTAGGTTCTACTTTGGTAACAGGCAGTCTATTTCTTCCTTCTTCAGTACATCTTTTCTTACTATTATATGGAACTGAGGCACTATTTCTAGTCATCTCCTGACTTTAACTCTTGTTCACGTTGTGCTTTTCAAATTGAATCCATGTGAAGGTGACTTCCATAGGATCTTACTCAGTCACCATTTTATTCCACCTCTATTTTTAAATGGTAATGCTTTTGAGGTTCTACCCTTATTGATACTTTCTTCTATCTTTCTTTGGTGACTTTCCATGCTTTCCTGACTTTAATTACCCTTAAATTGTTTCTCCTGGGCATAGAGGCTCCTGCTTATGATCTTAGTTAGCACTTGGAAAGTGGCAATAAGAGGCTCAACGTCTTCAAGTCCAACTTTGACTGTGCTTGAGTTCGAGGTCAGCTGGGCTGAAGAACATTCGGTGTATATCACAAACAAACAAACAAGCAAGAATAAACCAAAACGCCCGACAATTTTAGAAATTACTTTTACCTTGTGGTAATTAATTTTATTTATTTATTTATTTATTTATTTATTTATTTATTTATTTATTTATTTTTTGTTTTTCCGAGACAGGGTTTCTCTGTGTAGCCCTGGCTGTCCTGGAACTCACTCTGTAGACCAGGCTGGCCTTGAACTCAGAAATCTGCCTGCCTCTGTCTCCCAAGTGCTGGGATTTTTTTTTTTATTTTAAATTTTATTTTATTTTCTAAGTTTTTTTATTTACATTCAAAATCATTTCCCCTTTCCCGTTTCCTCCCTCCCCGAAAGTCCCATAAGCCCCCTTCCCTCCCTCTTTTCCCCATTCAACCCCCTCTCACTTGCGCCACCACTGCCCGTGGTAATTAATTTTAAGTGTCAAATTGATTGGAATTAGGAATATCCAAGGAGTGTAGAACTGTAAATTTTGTGAAAACTTTATTTTGGATGTGCATGTGAGGTTGCTCCCAGACATAATAATCACATGCACACTCATCCTTGGGTGGGGAACACCAGCTTTCAGTGTGTATCTGCACCATCCAAGTGACTACATCCCTGAGATAGTAAGGACTGTTCAGTTTACATCAATCTCAGAAAGCTAGCATGTGCCATGATCTGTCATGGACATTAGAATTCCAGGCTTTCTGGCCTTTAGACTTCAGGACATGGACCAATGGCTTGCTTTACAGGTTTCACCTTTAAACTCGGCTTTGTATGTTTAGATTTCTTGTTCTCTGAGGTTTTCAGACTTAAACTCAGCTGTGCTACTGACATTTTGGGTCTCCAGCCTGAACGGTGGCCTAGTATCAGACTTTAAAGCTGCCATAATCATGTGAACTGATTTTGCTAATAAATCCTCATTTATTTAGATAGTGTATTAATTTTTGTATTTCTAGAGGACTTTGAGTATTACACACATTAATCATTTTTGTTTTGTGATGTCTCTATTTAGCAACTATTATGGACATCTCTAGTATATTGACCACATTTCTATATAAAATTAACACATATTTTCTAGCTAACCTTGATAAACCTAATTTAGTTAGTATCTTTATATCTCTGAGATACTCTATTAGGCATGATTTTCACAAATCATAAACTTTAAAATATATTTCATTTTTCTTCATCATGGACACAGTTATCATCCCTCCTACTTCCAGAATGTATGATGTTTCCTGATCTGTGAATCCATAGCCAACAGTCCTGTCGCTCCTCAGTGGCCTTCTAAGTTAGTGCTTCACCAACTAAAATTTGCCTTAGGTATCATGTAGAAGGAATGTTAAAATGAAAGGTATTTTGATAGAGTCTACAGTTTGTTATTTGATAGGTCTGAAAAGGTACAAACAATTTTGCATTTTGGACTGGTGTCCAGATGATTCTGATTTTGTTGATTTCAGGACCACACTTTGACAATCACCATCATAGCGTATTATAAGAGCAATCTAACGGACCTGCCTGATTCAGTTCTGGATTTCTTCCCACTCATATTTTATGCTATTGTCTCCATTCTAAAGCACAAATCTACTTGAAACCTATAATTGCTTTTTGAGGCATTTGGGGAAAATCAAGTGCCGAGCACATGTTTCATGTTTGAAAAACAAAACCAAACAAAAAAAAACCTTTAGGTCTTGAAAAATGAGGAGGATTTGTAAGATTTCTCCCATGGGAGTGAAGAGACATGGGGAGGAGGAAGTGAGGTGGATGAGCCATCAGCCAAGATTATTATATGGAAGCAAATCTTTTTATGGAAAACTATTGTTAAATAGCACACACACACACACACACACACACACACACACGCACACCTATACATAGTTAGCAAATCATCTTAGTTGAAGCAAAAGATATATTAATCTCTACAAGAGTGGACAGAAATTCAATATAAACTGTGTGTGTGTGTGTGTGTGTCTGTGTTTATTACAAAAGTGTGGGGCACATGGAAGCCAGAGGTTGATGTTTAATGTTTGTTGTCTTCCCGAATGGCTCCTTATCTTTTGAGACAACGTCATTTAACAATGAACCTGACATTAGGTGATCAGCTTGGCTGACCATCCAATGAACTTAATGGACCCGTCTGTGTCTGCTCCCTGTGCTAGTTTTACAGACGAATATGATCATTTCTATTTTATTATGTAGGTGCTGAGGGTTTCAAACACAGGTCCCCAGGCTTCAGTGGTTTGCACTTTCCCATTGAGCACCTCTTCATTCTAATATCTTAAACATTTTAAAGAGGTCTGGTTTGGTTTTTACATATTCATCCATTTCTTATAGTTTGGTTATTGTTTTTTTTTCATTTCTCCACATAGCTCTTGAGAGCTCAAGGAATATATATTTATAGATTATGCCTACTTACTTGGTTTGTGTGTAGAAACTTTTCTATTAGAATTAGCTAAAGGATTTTATTTAGCTTTCCACTGTAGTCAAGAATATATTTGTTATATCCCTAGAGTCTGAATATTATGATTTCTTCATGAAAAGAACTGTCATTTGCTTGAAGTTTCTCCTTCAAAGATTTTTTTTTTAATGTGGAGCACAGAAGCTTATCTCCTGAAATATTATTCATCTCATTTTGGAAAATCCATTATAAACTACTTCTCTCCTGTCCACAAAGGTGAATGAATTCAAGAAAAAAAAATATAAAATGAAGAAAAGATTTGGGTCTTGCAAGAATGCTACTTGGCTATTCCCTATGGAAAGCAGTAGTTGTCGATTAATGTCTGTAGTAGATTCTTGGATTAACATGCACGTCTTCCTTCCTCCCTTCTGTATTTCATCCTGAGAGCTCACAATGAAGAGTAGAGTCAGCATCTATCTTGCAACTGCTTCTACCACCTTGAAGAGAACTGACATATTGCTGGGTCTCAGACTTTTGTGTTCAGGGGACAAAACATTTTTCTCTTCTTTGTGGGGACAGCATGGAATTGCTGACCTTTAATACTTTCAGTAAAAGCAAGGAACCACGAATAAAAAGCAACAAAGAAGGATCATATATTATTATCATTTCTTTCAAAGAGAGGATATTTTAAGGAAAAAAAGAACACACACAGACACAACACACTACCAGAATAGAGAATATTTCTTTAAACTGAATAAATTAAGCTTAATGGGAAAGGTGCCACTTTGTCCTCACTTTCCAGGGGACTGTTAACTATCCCTGCTCCAGCACCTTTTCCACCATCCAGCACCATTACACTAGCAGCCTCCAGATAAGAAAGATAAAAAAGTATTCACCGTTACTTCTTCACTCTTAATTTTAATTTGCTATTTGAAATCTTTGATTTTCATGTATGTTGTAGCACCTTATTTTGGTTCAATTAAGCATTTCTTTCTGGTTTCCCTCTGTTCTGCTCCAGGGGAACCATCATTAACAGCTAAGGATTCACTACACCAGATTTTTTTTTCTGTCCTTCATTAACCCAGTCTCAGGCATAAAAGCCTTTGATGATTCCGCTCTATAATATTTAAAGTTCGAATTCAAACCCTTCATACTTAGGGTTTTAAGAAATAGCTGGCTGTGCAGGTAGGGCAGATAGTGTCTATTAAAATCCACAATCCTCTTAGTGACCCAGCCACTCAGTTTCTCAACAAATCTGTCCAAGTTCTTCCCACTCCTGAAAACAAAGAGAAATTGAATGGCAAACAAAAACCTTACCAAGAAAAAGGCAAGGAGAGACCCCCGATATAAAGCTTTGAAAGAGGGCATGCTTTAAGGGCTTCTTAGTTTGCACAGTCTCAGCACTAGAATCTCAAGTCCAATGGCTGAGCGGGGTCTAGTCAGTTCAATCAATAATTCTCTACACTACCTGAAGGGGATGCTTTCATTTAGGATTCTATTTATGAATATAAAAATCAACCAACCCTGCCTTTTATACTGAGAGCTCTACACTCTTTACAAACACACCGCAAACTTTCAAGGCTACAGAGATTTGGAGAGTCCTTTTGCTTTTCTTCTAAAGAAGTCATTGGTTATTGAGGGCTTTGACTGGGGCCACCCAATGAGCCAGATCATTGGGACACAATGATCACAGACAGCCTGATTCTTTAATTGATGCTCTTTGCAGAATGGAGAAAAGCTATAGGGCTTGATTTCTAATGGTATTTGGTTCAAAAATCAGGATTTCTACAAATTTTTGTACAATATGAGATTGTGACTAAGAGATTTAAAGGTTGAGTAATAACAAAGCTGCAAAATCATCAGCAATCTCAGAAAAATGGAGCTAAAAAATCATGGATCTGAAATCAGATATAGAAGGACTTGGTGAGAATTATTTTCATAACTATATAGAACAAGACCCATGCCTGTAGTTATTATTATACGATATAATGAAAAAAAAAATAACAATGACTGGTGCAGGAATACCAAATTCTTACCAAATTGTAACTCCTAAACTGTCACATATAATATATATTTATGTAGTAAATATATGGATCACATTTCCTGTTTTGTTATTTAGGTGTTACATGCACACAAACACACATGTAACAACTGTGTGAAAGATTATAATTATTATCAAGCTTATTTTACAGAATAATGGAGGCACAAAGTCCTTAAATTGCCTGCCCAGGGTCACACAAAGCTGGGATTAGCAGATCTGGGATTCAAACCCAAGCACACTGATAGCAGTCTGTGTTTTTAATTGCTATGCCATTCTGTTTAATCCTACTTAAGCCTGGGAATGAGAGGGCTGTCTGGCATTTTAGCTCATAACTTTGCATAAGGAAGGATAGGGACTGTCACCATAGGCTTCTCAGACATCTCTTGGCACACACAGAATGGTGCATCTGGAACTAGACACACTCCCTTACCTATGCACAGCTTTTTTGTTGTTTGTAGTCACGATGATTGTAACTTTGGAATTTGACATAACATTGGTCAAACAGAAATTTGGAGCTTTCCCCCATAAAATCCAAGACCTAGGTTAAGCATAGCCATAGCACACTTAAGTAAGTAACTATAGCACCCTTTCTGTACAAGCTAGTTCATATTGCACTATATACACCTTAGGAAGACAGAGAAAAGCAATGTGAAAGACTGAAATGGAATTTTCTACTTGGTCTGTTAATGAAATATCTGAAAGCAGTTTTCACAACAACAAAGCATTCTAGTTCCAGTATCGCAAATTCCAGCTGAGTGATCAAATTCCTCCTAATTAAAAATTCCTTCTCTAATTTCAGATTCTCTTTGTTTATGATCCTCTCTACCTTCTGTTCTAAATTGTTGTTCACTGTGTTTTCCGGCTGCTAAGTTCTTTATTGCATTTCTCCCTGGAGGTAGCTATATACTGATAATGGTTAAAATAATTTCATATGTAAATATGCATGGGATATGTAAATATGTGTACATTAATTCTGGAATAAATCTAAGTTAAAATGTATAAGTATTCTTTTCAGAACTTCTCTGAAACATCTTATATAATCACGACTCCTTTTGAATGTGAGCTGGAGATTGGACACAGAGTTGTGATTATTTATTAATCATATATTTAATATTCCCCATGCTGTTGTAAACCGTCTGGGGAGACACGCTGCTAAGAATAAACTTTCTCAGCATTGCAGTATGGTGCAGACTCTTTTCTACAGGGAATAGAAAGAAAGAAACATATCTGTTCACCTATTTCGATGCAAATTGCTAATGATTTTGCCTATTTGAGCTGAGAAGTAATTAGCGGTTTGGGATAGAGTCCAAGCACATCAAGAACTTGAAATTGTGTTCCACTAAGGTACTGAAATGCTCATTTTGTATTTTGCTATGATTTCTGTATATTTAGTGGATCTCCTTTCCTTTGGCCACAGTCTTAATAGTAGAAAATGGATTTCTGAATATAGTAACTTGAAAGCCTAATTTTATGAAGATATGTTAAAACTGTATGAATTAAGGAACCACAGTTAAGACAATTAGGCGTGTTTATTGAGAATGGTTTATTTTTTGGATGGAGACTGAAGGTGCCTTTTCTTTCCTCCACAGAGGCTAAGTCAGCAGTAGCACAAGAGCTCTTATCAGCTCTAAGGATACAATGCTAGCAACAAGTGGCCTTGGCTTCATAGATTAATCATTACTTTCAAAGACTAAGCACTTTTGCAAAGACTTAAGTAGCCTCAAGGTCGTCTGAGTTTCCTTCCTGTTGCAATATACAAACGTTCAAATGATGTCATAATTTCATGTTTCCAACCTTCAAGACAGATTAAAATAAAGTCTGTTTGGGCAAAGTTTCTACAATAGAACCACTCAGAAAGTCAAGAGAACCCATAGTCCAAAGTGTCCTCCCATTCTTCCTTGCAGACACTGGCCACCTAGTCATCACCCAGCCTGGACACTGGGGCTAGAGATTGGTGATTCTGGATAGCTGAGAGGTAGATAGTGGGTGTGATGGAAGTGACTCAAAAATGTGATGGAGTTCCTCAGCAGGATGGCCTCAGTCAGTATTGCTGCGAGGTGCTTGTGTTGCTTAGTTCTGTGTCAACTTGATATGACCTGGAGGGAACCTCAACTGAGAAAATGCTTCCATAATGCCTGGCTGCAGGCAAGCTTTAAAAGGACATTTTCTTAATTGGTGATTGATGGGGAAAGTCCTCACCCCTGGCCATGGTCCATAGGAAAGTAGGCTGAGCAAGACAGGTTTGCAGCACTCATTACATAAGATTCTGCCTCCAGGTTCCTGCCTGGCTTGAGTTCCTGCCTTGGCTTCCTCCAATATAGTGTGACTTGGGGTATATAAGCCAAATAAATTTTTCCCTTCCCAGGTTGCTTTTAATTATGCTTTACCAGAGCAATGGTAACCCAACTTAAGAGAGAGCTATACCTGTGTCTTCTTGGTTCAATATGATGTTAATGTTGAGACATACTTGTAAGAAAAAAAGAAATAAGTATAATTGCAAAAATATTTCACACTAAACTCATAAGAGTTTGCTATTTTTTACCTTTTGCTATATCTAAAGCATGTTCAGTTGTGAACATTTTGATAGAGAAAAACTTGTAGGGATAGATCATTACAGAAACCACAGCTGGTCAAATGCTGAGATCAACTAACCTTAGGGAACCTATCCCAGCTAATAAATGTATAATACAATCCATACAGTCAGGGCACACCACAGAAGAGGGGCCAGAACAATACTAAGATCTAGAGGATCAGGATATCTGTTGGGAGATCATGCCATCTAATAAGAAAAAGAAAAATGAAAAGTATAGAGATGGGTAGAGAGGTTGGAGTGGATCCATGAGGAGTTTGAGGGAGGAGTGGAAAGTGAATATGGTCAAGATAATATTGCATGAAATTCTCACAGAATTTATAAAAATATATAAATGAAAAAAATATACAGCCACTTTTTTCTCATTGGCATCCTTCTCTTTAACAGATTTAAGTTGTAAGAATAAACATATTTAAGGCTCTATAAAGTTTATTTTCAATTTAAATTCTAAACCCTGCATGATGAATATTTTTAATTACATGTGTATGTGTGCATGTGCATGTGTGAACTGGGTATGTACCCTGGCACATGTAAATGTAGAGGTCCGAGGTTCTCTCTTTCTATCTTGTACACTGTAGTGATCAAACTCAGATCACTAGGCTTGGCTAAAAGTGCCTTAATTCACTGTGCCATCTCACTGGCCCAGTAAACATCTTTTAAAATTTTATTTCTAGAATAGCTCTTCATGCAATCATGCTAGCTCACTACTGAGACAAGTAGTGTGTGGTGGTTGTTAAGTCGGAATAGTAGTCCACACCTGTTCTCTTAGCCCTTTGCAGGGAGGATGAGGCAGGGGCATTTTATATTCAAGTCTACTCAAAGCTAACATCCTATTTTAAAATAACACAACAAACTAACAAAATAACCAGTTCCCAGGAAGAGTGGGTAATGGCTTTGAGGTTACTGTCATCAGTTCTGTCTTATGTTCAGTTCTTCCTTTGTTGAGATACGTCCTCACCATGTAACCTGGGTTTGCCTTGAACTGTAGCTCTACTATCTTTGTCTCCTACGTGCTGGGCTGATAGGATTGGATTAGCATAAGCACCAATGCTTTTATTATTTCGAATAAGAAAGAAACTTTTTATTGGTTATTTTATTAATTTATGTTTCAAATGTTATCCCCCATTTCCCAGTTTCCCCTCCACAAATCCCCTATTCCCAACCTCTTCCCCCTGCCACTATGAGGGTGCTCCCCTACCCACCGATCCACTCCTGCCTCAGAACCCTAGCATTCCTCTACCATGGGTCATTGAACCTACACAGGACCAAGGGGCTCCCCTCCCATTGATGCCAGATAAGACAATCCTCAGCTATATATCCTGTGGGAGCCATGGGGCCCCACTATGTGTACTCTTTGGTTGGTAGTAGTCCCTGGGAGCTCTGGTTGTGGGGGAGGTCTGACTTATTGATATTGTTGTTCTTCCTATGGGGTTGCAAATCCCTTGAGTTCCTTCAGTCCTTACCCTAACTTTTCCATTTCCATTGGTGTACCTTCACTCAGTCCGATGTTTGGCCAGGCTCTGGCAGAGCTTCTCAGGAACAGCTATACCAGGCTTCTGTTGGCAAGCACTTCCTGGCATCAGCAATAGTATCTGGGTTTGGTGTCTACAGTTGGGATGGATCCCTAGGTGGGGCGGTGTCTGGATGGCATTTCCTTCAGTCTCTGCTCCACTATTTGTCCTTGCATTTCCTTTTGACAGGAGAAGTTATGGATTAATATTTTTGAGGTGGGTGGGTGGCTCCACCCCTCCACCAGGAGCCATGCCTTATCCACTGTATATGATCTCTACAGGTTTTATCTCCCTTTTGCTGGGTATTTTGATTAATGCCCTCCCTTTTGGGTTCTGTGAAACTCTCGAGTCACTGGCATCTGAGACTTTCTAGTGGCTACTCACAGTTCTCCCTTCCCCACTGCTACAGAACTCCTTTCCAATTCCTGACCCTCTGTACTTCTCCAGCACCTCCTCCCTTATCTGACCCCACCCCATTTTCCCTCCCTCTTCTCTTTCCCTCCTAGATCCCCTTCTCTTTCTACTTCTCGAGATTATTTTCTTTCCCCTTCTGAATAGGATTGTAGCATCCACATTTTGGTGTGGTCTTCTTCCTTCTTGGGTTTCATGTGGTCTGAATGAAAAATCAGCCAAGAGGAATCCTAATTCTGAACATCTATGCCCCAAATGCAAGGGCATCCACATTTGTAAAAGAAACATTACCGAAGCTCAAAGCACACATTGAACCTCACACAATAATAGTAGGAGACTTTAAGACCCCACTGTCACCAACGGACAGATCATGGAACCAGAAACTAAGCAGAGACACAGTGAAGATAACAGAGGTTATGAACCAAATGGATTTAACAGATACCTACAGAACATTTCATCCAAAAACAAAAGAATATACATTCTTCTCAGTAACTCACAATACCTTCTCCAAAATTAACCATGTAATCAGACACAAAACAAGCCTCAACCAATACAAGAAGATTGAAATAATCCCATGCTTTCCATCAGATCATCATTGCTGGTCTTCAACAACAACAAAAAACAGAAAGTCCACATATACATGGAAACTGAATAACAATCTACTCAATGATAACTTGGACAGGGAAGAAATGAAGAAGGAAATTAAAGACTTTTTAGAATTTAGTGAAAAATGAAGGTGCAACATATCCCAACTTATGGAAAACAATGAAAGCAGTGCAAAGAGAAAAACTCATAGCTTTGACTGCCTCCAAAAGGAAACTGGAGAGAGTATACACTAGCAGCTTGACAGCTCATCTGAAAGTTCTCGAAGAAAAAGAAGCAAATGCACCAAAGAGGAGTAGATGGCAGGAAATAATCAAACTCAGGGTTAAAATCAGCCAAGTAGAAACAAAGAGAATTATACAAAGAATCAACAAAATCAGGAGCTGGTTCTTTAAGAAAATCAGCAAGATAGATAAGCCAGACAAACCAGAAGGCACAGAGATAGTATTCAAATTAACAAAATCAGAAATAAAAATGGAGACATAACAAAAGAAACTGAAGAAAATCAAAAAACTATCAGATCCTACTCTAAAAGCCTATTCTCAACAAAACTGGAAAATCCAGATGAAATGAGTGATTTTCTAGACAGATAACAAGTAACAAAGTTAAACCAGGATCAGATAAACTATCTAAACAGTCCCAATACCCCTAAGGAAATAGAAGCAGTCATTAAAAGTCTCCCAACCAGAAAATTCTCAGGACCAGATGGTTTTAGTGCAGAGTTTTATCAGACCTTTAAAGAATACCTAACACTAATACTTCTCAAAATATTCCACAAAATAGAAACAGAAGGTACACTAACCAATACATTCTATGAAGGCACAGTTACACTGATACCTAAACCACACAGACCCAACAAAGAAAGAGCATGTCAGACCAATTTCTCTCATGAATATTGACGCAAAATTACTGAAGAAAAATTTTGCAACCAAATCCAAGAAAACATCAAAACCATCATTCACCATGATCAAGTAGGCTTCATCCCACAGATGCAGGGATGTTTCAATACAAGGAAATCCACCAACATAATCCACCAAATAAACGAACTCAAAGAAAAAAACCACAAGATCATCTCATTAGACACCGAAAAAAGCATTTGACAAAGTATAACACCCATTCATGCTAAAAAGTATTGGAGAAATCAGGAATTCAAGGTCTGTACCTAAATATAATAAAAGCAATATTCAACAAACCAATATCCAACATCAAACTAAATGGAGAGACACTTGAAGCAACTCCACTAAAATCAGGGACAAGACATGGCTGCCTACTCTCCCTCTATCTTTTCAACAAAGTACTTGAAGTTCTAGTCAGCTCAATTAGGCAACAAAAGGATATCAAAGGGATTCAAATTGAAAAGGAGGAAGTCCAAATATCACCATTTGAGGATAATATGATAGTATACATAAGTGACCCAAAAAGCCCATGAAAGAACTTCTACAGCTGATAAACAACTTCAGCAAAGTGGCTGGATACAAAATTAACTCAAACAAATCAGTAGTTTTCCTCTACTCAAAGAATAAATGGGCTGAGAAAGAAATTAGGGAAGCAACACCCTTTAGAATAGTCACAAATAATATAAAATATCTTGGTGTGGCTCTAACCAGGGAAGTGAAATATCTGTATGACAAGAACTTTAAGTCTCTGAAGAAAGAAATCAAAGAAGACCTCAGATGATGGAAAGATCTCCCATGCTCATGGATCAGCAGAATTAACATAGTAAAAAGGCCATCTAACCAAAAGAAATCTACAGATTCAATGCAATTCTCATCAAAATTCCAATTCAATTCTTCACAGAGATAGGAAGAGCAATTCTCAAATTTATCTGGACAGCAGGATACCAAAAACCATTCTCAACAATAAAAGAACTTCTGTGGGAATCACCATTCCTAACTTCAAGCTGTACTACAGAACAATAGTGATAAAAACTGCAAGGTACTGGTACAGAGTCAGGCAGGTAGATCAAAGGAATAGAACGGAGGACCCAGAAATGAACCCACATACCTTTGATCTTTGACAAAGGAGCCAAAATCATCCAGTGGAAAAAGACAACATTTTCAAAAAATGGTGTTTGTTCATCTGATGGTCAGCATGTAGAAGAATGTAAGTTGATCCATTCTTATATCTTTGTATAAAGCTCAAATCCAAGTGGATCAAGGATGTCCACATAAAACCAGATAGGCTGATTCTAATAGAAGAGAAAGTGAGAAAAAAACCTTGAACACATTTGCACAGGAAAATTTCCTGAACAGAAAACCAATGGCTTATGCTCTAAGATCAACAATTGACAAATGGGACCTTATACAATTGAAAAGCTTCTGTAAGGCTAAGGACAAAACAGCAACCAATAGATTGGGAAAAGAGCTTTACCAATCCTACATCTTAAAGAGGGATAACATTCAAAATACACAAAGAACTCAAGAAGCTAGATTCCAGAGAACCAAATAACCTTATTAAAAAATGAGGAACAGAACTAAACAGAGAATTCTCAACTGAGGAATCTCAAATGGCCAAGAAGCACTTAAAGAAATGTTCAATATCCTTAGTCATCAGGGAAATGCAAATCAAAAGGATACTGAGATTCCACCTCACATCAGTCAGAATGGCTAAGATCAAAAATTCAGTTGACAGCAGATGCTGGCTAGGATGTGGAGAAAGAGGAACACTCCTCCATTGTTGGTGGTATTGCAAGCTCATACAAACACTCTGGAAATCGGTCTGGTGGTTCCTCAGAAAATTTGAAATAGTTCTATCTGAAGACCCAGCTATTCCACTCCTGGGCATATACCCAAAAATGCTCCAACATATACCAAGGACACATGCTACACTACGTTCACAGCAGCTTTATTTATAATAGCCAGAAGCTGGAAACAACCCAGTATCCCTCAACAGAGGAATGGATACAGAAAATGTGGTATATTTACACAATAGAGTACTACTCAGCTATTAAAAACAATGACTTCAGGAAATTTGCAGGCAAATGCATGGAACTTGAAAATATCATTTGAGTGAGATTACCCAGTCACAAAAGAACAAACATGTTATATACTCACTGATAAGTGGATATTAGCCAATAAACCATTTTTGTGTTTTCTTTCCTTTAGAAACTTTCTTATTACTTGATATGATAGATAGCATCTTGATGGGGGTGAAAGATATTTCAGTGTTTTCTCAACTTGTTTAAAATTGTGTTTCTAAATATGACCACTTGTTAGTTGTGCTCAGGTCTATGGACAGTCTAATTTTTTACATTAATTTTAATAACATTTTTCTGATGAACATTCATATTTCCATAAAATATCCATTCACTAGCCCCCTTTTGATGGACTTTCTAATGCCTCTTTGTACAAACATGCATGTACACATGCTGCTCATTCAAGCCTGCTGTCTTTCTACCTGTATACATGCATTGAGCCAATGCCCTATTTCATCTTAGCCACAGATTTGAGCTCTTTCTCAACCTCAGTGATGTCCTTGATTTCTGACAAGGTAATACCATGGTCTGGATGTTGAGAAGGCATTTACAATAGGACAGCCATTCCATATAAAGAGCCTGTCCAAGTATCTATAGTGTAATTGAATGTTTTAATAATTTTCCCCTTTTCCAAGCATAACAGAAATATTACACAGAATGGTAATTGTCTTTTGTTGCAGCAATTATAGAATAGCAGAGACACTAACTTTCAGTGTCTTGCTTCCTTACATCTACAGTACAACACCATGAAATGGAGTCTTAGCATTAAGGAGAGCTAGAAATATAGATCAGTATGTTCACAAACATGTACACATGCATAAAGAAAAATGAATTATCTGAGATTAAGGGATATCTTTTCTATAAGTAATACCTTCCTACCTACATTTCCATGAACATTTGTAGAAATCTACATTATCTGTAAAATCTATAATGAATTTAATGCTGTTTTAAAACACACATTCAAGCATTTGTATTAATTTCTATGTTCTTATCCCAGCTTTGGATGGTTTAGTATACCTTCAGAAAATGTAAGACAGCTATTCATAAGTTCCAAGAGAGGCACTTGAAATGTATTGAATTAGCCATGTCATTCTTCCACAGGTCATCTTATTTAATCCTGACAATAACTCTTGAGAAATGTATCATTCTGATCATGTTGGTGTTATACATGACAAATGAAGCTATGGAGAATTTAGGAACTCAGGTAAGGAGGCAAAAATAATGAAGTTGAAAAATCAGGCTCTAATATCAGTACCAATTTAAATACTTTTGTTCTTCTTTCTATAGTCCAGAACATCAGAGCTGGTAAGATATAATGGTAGATTGAAGCAGAAATGAGGAGAGAGAAACTAAAAGCTGGAGATGCTGGTAAGTGCTTTGGAAACAGCTTTGGAAGATCTGTATTTTCTTACAGAGCATGGGACTGTGATTTAAAATAAAACGTGTCTCATATCCCCTTTGTAGATCCCTGCTTTTCTGTTACTTACAGAATTTTTAAAATGAGATGTTTACAATCACGTCTTTTATAGCACATCATGAAGAAAGCTTATTATTATGGTTGAACTTGATTGCCAAATTAATGGGATTTAGAATCATGGAAACAAATCTCTGGGAGTGTGTGGGAGGAATTTTCTTGAATAGAGTAATGGAGGCAGGAAGGCCTACCATATATGTGTGGAGTTCTATTCCATATGCCGGGGTCCAGGACTGAACGAGAGGGAGAGAAGGGGCTGAGATGCAACTATCCTTGTTTTCTAACTTCTGACTGTGGGAGCAATGTCACCAACTGCCTGCTGCTCCTGCCATCATACCCTCCCCACCATGATGAACTACAGGTCAAAATAATCCCTTCCTTTCTTACATTGCTTCTTCCATGTATTTTGTGGCAGCAATGATACAAGATGCTTGCAATGCACATATGATGGAATCAGAATGCAGAAAATGTACCCTAAAATTGTAGCCTCCATTGTAAACATGAAACAGCGTATAAGATATTCTTCTTACCAGAGGAGAAGTGTTTCTGTGTGTCATATGACATGTGTGATGTATATAGTTAGTAAAACTGATAGTATTAGTAAAAATCTTAATAGGCTTCCTGATTAGAATAAAATGATATTTTGAGACAAATCCCTAATTAGAACAGTACATTTACCAACTGTTCTCATGGGAAAAGGAGCCAGGATTCATCATTTAAAGTAATACCTAATTAATCCTTCTCTGTAACAGATGCCAGCCTTATTTTCAAATCTTGTGTAGACAATGACTTGCAGTACCAATCCTTTAATTATCTATACTGGGTTATTTAATTTTTGGGCCATAATTATATGGGTAAATAAAGACAATATAGAGAACTTTGCTAAGGTTCATCTGTTCACTCCAACAATGGAGATTGTAGAAGGCTATAGTGTAGAGAGCCTTACTGGGGTGCCATGCCACCTGGCAAGAACTTGACATTGACCAAGGTGAAGTTCCTCTCCCAGCCTTTGAGCAGGAATTCCTGTGCTAGCCATAATCCATCCCCTCCACCTAGGGTGGAGCACTCAGACCAAGGTGAAGTTCATTGTTCCTCCAGGTCTACAAATTCCTGAATTAAGCAGATGACCTGCCCAGCCACCTGAGCAGTGGAGCCAATGCCCTGTGAACAGCCCGACCAGTTCCCCCGGAACACACCTTGGAATTTCGGGGAAGGGTCTTGCCTGAAACGTTAAAATTCTGAGTCCTTCATTAAACCTTGAGACTTTGAGCAGCTGGTGTTGTCTTAGTCTCATCTCTTTTCGCCACCTTCCCATACATCCCCAGCTTCCCTTCCAGGTAACCCATTTGATGTAACTGCGGGCAGTTACACTATAGACCACAAATACACCCAGAGTTCCAGCAGAAATGGTTCACAGTGAAGTGCAGGAATGAATTTGTTAACTATGTACACTGGACTGAGGGAAGAGCAGAGTTCTAGAAACTGTCCTATATTGCTGTTCTAACTTATAAATTTCAGAACACCCATTCTGAATATATCATTCGGGTCTCAGATACACCTAATGAGGCTTAGAAGCACAGATCTATGGGATACTTTGGGTACCTTAAAGAAAAATTTCCTCCCTAAATCATTTTTATAACTCACATTTCATTTGACCTTATTTTTAGGGCATGCATGTGTGTGTGTTTGTGAACACAATGAACTCTCTTTCTATCTCTCCTTAAGGCTAAGACTCCATTTCATGATGTTGTATTGTGGAAGTAAGGAAGCAAGACAGCGAGAGTTGGTTGGTGTCTCTGTCGTTCTATAATTGCTGTAATAAAACATACCACTACCAGCATCTTAAGGGAGATAGAGTTTATTTCAGATCTCATTCACAGGTCTAGTCCATTATCATAGGAAAGTCTCAGCAGCAGGAGCTTGAGCCTGTGGGTCACGTTGTATCCACAGTGAAGAGCCAACCTGTAAGGAACGTTTGTGCTCAGCTCCCTTTCTCACTTATACAGTCCAAGATTCCATCCCAGGGATTGATGCCATCCACAGTGAATGGGCTTCCTAGCTGAATTAATACAATCAAGATAATTCCTTGAAGGAATGCTTGGAGGCCAGTTTCTTGGGAGCTTCTAAAACTAATCCTGGCTGCTAAGGTTGCTTATGTTTGTAGACATGTAGCATGTGTTATCGGTAGAAGGGGAACATGATTTGATTGTTGATTTCAATATGTAGCTGGATTCTTAGGGTGCCTTTTCATTGTTAGTTAGAAAACTACTTATGACAGCTGGTGAGTATGCACTTTTAATTCTTAGCACTGCTTGTGTACTGAGGTTGGATGCATTGTAGTCAGGTAGCTTCTTGTCAAAGTAACAAGTATAATATGGACAATGGAAAAGTATGATATCAAGTTGATATGTAAAAAATGGCGTCAGTACTTGCTGTAGCAATGAAAGGCAGTAGCTTAAAAATAGAATCCTCATAAATCTGAATTTAGATGCAAATGACATAGTTTAACCTGTGAATGTGTTGACTTTGAGTGATCTATTCACCCTTTAACAAAACCCCATGGGTTTGTTAGCCTTAATGAATGCTAAAATGGTTAATAAGAGCTGGTGATAGTTAACATCTTATTAAAGGCACAGTCTACACAGATTATGTTAATGAACCTTGCTGCTTTTTCACACCACCTTCAAAAGAATTCTGTGCAGATGCTTTTATAAATGTAGCCTCTGGATGTGAAAACTAAGATCCGGAGATGTTCAAAACCTTGTGGAAATTATTCCCAAATAAACTTTTTTCTCTTCAGATAACAATACTGACTGTGGCCTGGGCTTACCCAAAATCTATTGCAGTTCATGGACCTAAACTCAACTGTCATCTGTGCACTGAAACTTCTTGTCCCTGAGTGACTTTGCTGCTGGAGTAATAACTTCATCACCCATCTAGGACAATGAAGAGAGCTAATATTTGGTCTTGCCTCTTCTCTCTTGCTATATGTTCTTATTCATTCCATCAGTTCAATTCTGTCACTTGTATGTTTGTAAATTGGTCTTCCCTATTGTCAAGGCCTTCACCTTGGTCTAACATGTCATTTCTCTCATGTATGACTGAAACTTCAGAATAATGACCACCTGTATCCCAGCTACACTAAACCTCTGCTCCAGCTCCACAATTTAGCTTGAGTGGTGCTTTAAAAAATCACTTAACAGCCGGGCGGTGGTGGCGCACGCCTTTAATCCCAGCACTTGGGAGGCAGAGGCAGGCGGATTTCTGAGTTCGAGGCCAGCCTGGTCTACAAAGTGAGTTCCAGGACAGCCAGGGCTAAACAGAGAAACCCTGTCTCGAAAAACCAAAAAAAAAAAAAAAAAAAAAAAAAAATCACTTAACAGAGGTGCTTAAACTTAGTAACTTTTGGGTGCAGTGCAATTTCCTTAACATATTTTTTTAATTTTTTTTAAATTTTTTATTGAATAAGGAAGTAAAAACATTTTGTAATAAAATTAAAGATTTACATGGAAAATGTTTCTGATAAAATTGAAGAAGTGTATAGGAAAACACATTAAGATTGACAATTTTCATGGAAAATTAAAGAGTAAAATGGCAGACATAAAAAAACATTGCTAAATTAATTGAAAAAGGAAGTAGAGATATTTTATGATAGAATTGAAGATTTACATGGAAAATATTTGCAAAGCTCTCAATCACCATAGGTGGAGAAACCAAGGTATTCCATGATAAAACCAAATTTACACAATATCTTTTCACAAATCCAGCCCTACAAAGGATAATAGATGGAAAACACCAACACAAGGAGGGAAACTACACCCTAGAAAAAGCAAGAAAGTAATCTTCTTCCAACAAACCCAAAAGAGACTAACCACACAAACATAAAAATAACATTAAAAATAACAGGAAGCAACAATCACTATTCTTTATTATCTTTTTAACATCAATGGACTGAATTTCCCAACAAAAAACATAGACTAACAGAAATAATTTTCATGTAAATCTTCAATTTTATCAGAAAATGATTGTAATTCCTCTTTTAATCAATTTAGTAATGTTTTTTATGTTTAACATTTTATCTGTATAATTTTCCATGAAATAGTCAATTTTAATGTGTTTTTCTATGTATTTTTTGAATTTTATCAGAAATATTTTCCTTGTAGATCTTCAATTTTATCAGAAAGTGTTAATAATTACACTTTCAATCAACTTAGGAATATTTTTATGCCTACCATTTTATCTGTATAATTTTTTCATGAAATAGTCAATCTTAACATGTTTTTCTATATATGTCTTCAATTTTATCAGAGATATTTTCCATGTAAATCTTCAATTTTAACAGAAAATGTTTATAATTCCACTTTCAATTAACTTAGAAATATTTTTATGCCTACCATTTTATCTGTATAATTTTCCATGATAATCTTCAATTTTAATGTTTTTCTATATATTTTTTCAATTTTATCAGAAATATTTTCCATGTAAATCTTCAATTTTATCAGAAAATGTTTATAATTCTATTTTCAATCAACTTAGGAATATTTTTACACCTACCATTTTATCTGTATAATTTTCCATGAAATAGTCAATTTTAACGTGTTTTTCTATATATTTCTTGAATTTTATCAGAAATATTTTCCTTGTAGATCTTCCATTTTATCAGAAAATGTTTATAATTCCACTTTCAATCAACTTAGAAATATTTTTATGCCTACCATTTTATCTGTAATTTTCCATGATAAACATATTTTCTGGTTCTGCTCTTTGCTTATCTACTTCAGACTTCAAGGTCTGGTAGCTCCTTCTATTTTCTCCCTTAATATTAAACCACAGTCTTATTTTTTCTTTTGGAGCCTTGTTTTTACAGCCTTTCCAAATTTATTTTTAAGGTTATTCATAAATCCCTTTCTAGGTGCTAAATACAACTCTAAAAGCTTAGATACAGTGGTCTGCAAGACCAATGAAGTCCTTGCCCTAAAGGAGACAAACCATAAACAAACAAACAAATATTTTGTATTTGAGGATGATGGTAAGTTTTTTGAGGAGAGTCAACTAATGGGGTAGAACATGAGAGGATGTTGAGCAAGGAGTTGTGGAGTAAATGTATTTCTAGATGCAGCTTTCTTATACCCTGGATCTGCTATGTGACCTCCTGTTCCAGCTCATGCCTGATTTTGCTTCAACTTATGTTTTGGATCCTGGCTTAATCATCTCCTGGTTCAGAGGTTTTCGCTCTCTTCTTTACTCTGTCTGGAAGAGGTGCCTGTGTATTCTGCATATGCCAGCTTCTCTGTTTGCTTTTTAATAACATTTATTACACTTTTAATTCACTACTTAAAATATGTAATATACTGCAAATAGCATAAAAAGAATGTTTTATCATTGGGTAATATTTCCATAAAATAAACCACACCCATGAGATCTTATCCTACAGTGCTTACATTTACATTAATGTTTATGAAAACTCACACAAAATACATAAAATAATATTACTTATATGCCAGATTAACACTGATATTTAATTACACACTTAGGAAAATTGATTATTTTTTAGCTTTACAATTATAGGATCTCTCTTCTCTGAAATTTTAGAGACGGCTTTCCTAAGGAAGTTATAGTCAGGCTTCAGCTTATGTCTTAGTTCACTTGCTGCTGTTATAACTAAACACCAAAGACTGGGTAATTCATAAAGAATAGGAGTTAATTTCACCGTTGTGGTGATAGAAAGTCCAAGAGGGTAGCACCATTGTCTATCCTTCTCACTACATCATAACCTGGAGGCTATCACACTGTGAGATAAAGCAAGCTTGCTAGTTCTGATCTGACTTTCTAATAAAGTCTCCGAGTTCATCTGAGTCTAGATACTATCTAATCCTAGTGGACTCCTAAAGCCCAACATCTATTTCCATTTATATGTATATATATATATATATATATATATATATATATATATATATATATATTGAATGAATAACTTTCCCACATGGGAATGTGAATAAAAGATGATCTGACTTGGATAGATGAGAAAATTTGTCAGCATAGCACAGAAGGTCTTGCTAGTCAATGCAAAGAAGAGGGACTTTATTCTAAGTGTATTAGCAAACCTGAGGGAGTCATATCAGGAGATAGGCATGGCAAAGTTCCTTTATCCTTTAAAGTTACTCCAGCTAATGCATAAAACATGCATTTTAGCAAGACAGAAGGCAAGTCATGAGACCATGAGTAACATAGTAACTTGTGATTGAAACAACTCAAATGAGGGATCTGAAAGAGATGTATGTATGCATTCTATCACAGAAATTATCTTCTATGAGAACAAGGAGTGAGGTGCACTGGTACAGAGTTAGGAATTAGACAACATTTATTAAAACTTAGCCTTGAAAGGGGGCAATGAAAAACTATTTATAGGGATGATAATCTATCTCCCAGTGTTATTGATTTTTGTAGGTGAAGAAGGCCAATAGACATGAATCCATAGTTGATTTTTAAATCAGGTATCTCATGTGGATAGTACTACCTTACGTTGTTATTGATCATCAGTGATGAATATTACCACCTCCAAGGCACGGTAACACAGAAAGATACTAGGTCAAGTTCTTTTTCCTAGACAGCTTATAGGGCAGCTGGAAAGATAACTCTTGGGTACAATTAATATTAGGCACAATTCCCCAGTTATATAACAACTTTAATCATAAGTCCTACTAAAGAGACACAAAGGGCCAACCTAAGCTACACTGTCATTTACTTAATGATCTTTTAAAAGATGATACCTTGAAGAATACTTTTCAACAAGGGCTGTCATAATAAGACACCATAAAGAATCAGGTTGGAGGAAGTGGAGGGAGAGATAGTTCAGTGATTCACAGCACCTGTTGCTTTTGCATGGGACCTGGTTCAAGTCCCAGTACTCAAACAGTGACTCACAACCACCATAATTCCAGGAGATCTGAGCCTCTTTTGTCACCAGGAGCAGTAGTCACACATGCGGTACACTTCACATGTGCAGGCAAAATACTCATACATATGAAACAAGATAAATAAATCTAAGGATTAAAAAAACAGAACCTTGTTGAATCTGAGTTCTTTGCCATAAGTCAGAGTAACCAAGTGTGTTGTATTATTTTTGATAGAGAAGAGGTTTGCAGTTTCAAAGTTCTGTCTAGAAATGAGCAACACACATATTAGAAAGGTGGAGGGAAGCCTTGTGTTCATACCTGTACATCCATCTGCTTGCTTCCAGGATGTTGAATGTAAATAGGGAGGAGGGTTAGGGTTAGGGTAGTTCAGTTAGTAGATGGCTAAAGAATCTAGGCAGATCTTTTAGGAAGAGTGGACGGAGCAGTTCCAGGTTTAAATAATTAAATGGATTTCTTCTTGTTGCAACTCACAAGTAGTTCAGTATCTCTTCAGGACCCATCTATAACTTTCTTTATGTTATAAACATCAAATAATAAACTATGAACTCTAATTTAATTTAGAGATTTTTCATAAGTAAAAGACCTAAAATGATGTTTGTAATATTTCACCTATTCTTCACATTTTAAGAAAACAAGATAGCCTGTTCAACAAATGCTGCTGGCTCAACTGGCGGCTAGCATGCAGAAGAATGCAAACTGATCCATTCTTATCTTCTTGTACTAAGGTCTAGTCCAAGTGAATCAAGGACCTTCACATAAAACCAGACACACTGAAACTAATAAAAAAGAAACTGGGGAAAAGCCTTGAACACATGGGCACAGGGGAAAATTTCCTGAACAGAACACCAATAGCCTAGTCCCTAAGATCAAGAATTGACAAATGGGACCTCATAAAATTACAAAGTTTATGTAAGGCAACGGACACTGTCAATAGGACAAAACGGCAACCAACAAATTGAGAAAAGATCTTTACCAACCCTATATCCAACAGAGGGCTAATATCCAATATATACAAAGAACTCAAGAAGTTAGACTCCAGAGAACCAAATAGCACTATTAAAAAATAGGGTACAGAGCTAAACAAAGAATTTTCACCTGAGGGATATCAAATGGCTGAGAAGCACCTAAAGAAATGTTCAATATCCTTAGTCATCAGGGAAATGCAAATCAAAACAACCCTGAGATTTCACTTCACAGTGCTCAGAATGGCTAAGATAAAAAACTCAGGAGACAGCAGGTGCTGGAGAGGTTGTGGAGACAAAGGAACACTGTTCCAATGCTGGTGGGATTGCAAGCTGGTACAACCACTCTGGAAATCTGTTTGGCGGTTCCTCAGAAATCTGGGCATAATACTACTAGAGGACCCTGTTATACCACTCCTGGGCATATACCCAGAGGATTCTCCAGCATGTAATAAGGACACATGCTCCACTATGTTCATAGCAGCCCTATTTATAATAGCCCGAAGCTGGAAAGAAACCAGTTATCCCTCAATGGAGGAATGGATACAGAAAATGTGTTATATATACACAATGGAGTACTAGTCAGCCATTAAAAACAAAGAATTCATGAAATTCTTAGATAAATGGATGGAACTGGAAAATATCATCCGGAGTGTGGTAACCCAATCACAAAAGAACACACATGGTATGTACTCACTGATAAGTGGATATTAGCCCAGAAGCTTGGAATATCTAAGATACATTTCACATATCAAATGATGCCCAAGAAGAAGGAAGAACAAAGTGTGGATCCTTGGGTCCTTTGTAGAAAAGGGAAAAAAAATACCCACAGAAGGAGATACAGAGACAAAAGGTGGAGCAGAGTCTGAGGGAAAGACCATCCAGAGATTCCCCCACCCAGGGATCCATTCCATATATGTTACAAAACCCAGACACTATTGTGGATGCCCACAAGTGCTGGCTGACCGGAGCTGGATATAGCTATCACTTGGGAAGCTCTCCTAGTGCATGACAAGTACAGAGGGGGAAACTCTCAGTCAGTCATTGAAATGAGCACATGGTCCTCAATGGGGGAGCTAAAGAAAGGACCCAAGGAGCTGAAGGGGTTTGCAGTACCACAGGAGGAACAACAATATGAGCCACCTAGTACTCACAGAGCTCCCAGGACAAAACAATTAACCAAGGATTACACATGGATTTATCCATGACTCCAGACACACAAGTAGCAGAGGATGGTCTTGTTCGACACCAAAGGGAGGAGAGGCCCTTGGTCCTGGAAAGACTTGATGTGGTAGTGTAGAGGAATGCCAAGACAGAGAAGCGGGGGAGAGTAGATTGGGGAAGGGGAGATGGCTTATGTGATTTTCGGGGGAGGGGGAACCAGGAAAGGGGACAACATTTGAAATGTAAATAAAGAATATATCTAATAAAAAAGAAAAAAAAGAAAAACATTGTCTTTTAAAACCTGGAAACTCAAGGACAATGGATGTCTACAATGTATGGAGATCAGATGTATGCCTCTGTTGTATTTATTTTTGTTTGCTTGTTTTGGTTTTGTTGTTGTTTTCCAAATGTCTAGAGTGAACTGAATTCAGAAAGTTCTCAAACCACAGCCTGAGACTGAGAACTTTTATGTCTTAGCAATAAAATATTAAAAGGAAATCACAGAGTCTGCCCGTTCACTGATAAATCCATGTGAATGTATCAAAAATACCAAACAAAGACAGGCCAATGTCTAATCCTAAGAACTGTATTTTTGTATTCAAAAGCTGCTCACCGGGAAGGACTTTTTACTAAGTACATTCACTTTCTGTCCCTGCCCATTGCATTTAGAGTTGGGTGAGTTGATGGTGTTCCTTCCTGGGTGTGCTGATGAGGCTAAAACTCCCAGCAGCCAATCAGCACTTTTTGTGCTCTGATTTCCAGTGCAATGTCCTTTGAGCAAGGATTCTAAGTGCAGACTGCCAAGCAGGCTCCGTGGGTGGTCTTGGCCTCAAAGTCAGACCCATGTCACACTGAATAGCTTCACCTCTGATCACAGAACTCCTCCTGTCCTACAGGCTGCTGTGTCTTCTCTGTGCCCTGCAAGGTTATAGTCTCTTAAATTGGGTCATTGGAAACATTTTTCTTGCTTGCTGTAACACAAGCCAAATCTCCTTAAGTGTCTTCTAGCTTTCTGATCACCTGGAATATTCCATTCTTTTCTTGGGAGAGTAAGTTTAGCTGTTTTTTTTTTTTCTTTTTTAATAGGCAACCAGATGGAGCCCTGCCATTTGAAGATGCTGGGCTTTAACGAACAGCCAGCTGTGAGAGCACTTTTCTTCATTGAGGCCAAACTCATTGGGGGTTATAAATGACTGCAAAGATATGACTTGCTTGACTCAGCAAGTGGCTCATCTTTCCCATATACTTTCCTAGGAGGAATGTTTGAGGACCTCTGCCTCTGGACATGGTATACACACATCTGTGAATTCACAAAATTGGTAAGGGTATTTTCTAGAGGCAATAGTGAGTTTTACTGTAAATTAGGATGTTTTCCTTTATTCCTCTCTCACCATAATACAACTTCTTGGGGCATCAGAGTCAACTGATTTCTTTTTTTCTTTTCTTAAGTTTAGGACATGAACATGAATTGCTTAGAAAGATGCTTGACTTCTAAAGATGTTGATTAAATAGCGACTGCGCTTTTTTGGACCCATTCCTTTTTTAAAACAAGATGGTTTTCTCTTAATAATTCCCATATTATGCCCTTTATTTTTTTTCCTTATCTTATATTAGTGAATTGAAGTAGGATTCTTAATGACGTGTATTCATAAGGCACTGAGTTCAGTCTCTCCAATGGAAGTTAAATACTATGCAGACTGCTTGAAAAAGAATGATGTAGAATTTATCAGATATGGAATTGGTTTGGATATATTGAGTCTGTAAATGTCATTTCCATATATTTTAAGGTCTTTGAAATGCATTTTTGTTATTATTATTGCTATTATCATTATATGATTATGGTGGTTGTGTTGCTCTGTGTGTGTGTGTGTGTGTGTGTTGGGGGGGTGCATGGGTGTGAGTGCAGAAGCTTGTGTGTGCCAATGCACCCATGAAGAGGTTAGGAGACAACTTTTAGAGTTCTTTCCTTCTCATATGGGTTCCTGGGATAAAATCCAAGTTGTCAGGCTCCTGTAGTGTGTGTTTTTACCCTGAGACATCTTTCTGGTCCCCATTTTATGGTCTTCTTAAATGACAAATCATATAAAGCAAATGTCGTTTGGTAAAGTATGGTTTAAATAAGGTTTTAAATAAATTAAAATAAGAAATAGTTGTATTCCCTAGAAATCCACACATTTCCCTGATTCCATTGATTCAGAACATTGACACCCAAGGGTGAATGCTTACTGCTCAGGATGACTGAACAGACTCTTGCATCAGCTTCAGCAGCAACTACTATGCTCTCTTGGACTCATATTCTTCTGTAGACACTAAGACCAATTCTCTTAATTGTAGGTAGTATAGATGTCACACTTCCCTGAAAGTGTTGCATATTTTAGAAAGAATTCCTGACAAACTTAAAGAACAAGCAAGCTTTAATATATTAGGAATATATTAGAAATACAGGGCAATTTGAGGGGAAAAGAAGGTTGGGCCTAGTGTTACATAATGAAAGCCTGCCCTCAGTACCAGCATTTCTGAGGCTGAGGCAGGAGGATCACTGGCCTGGTTATATAGTAAATAGACAGCCAACACAAAAAACTTAGTGAGACCTCAACATGGGATAAACAAACAAATGACAACAACAAAAACCAAACAAACAAACAAATAAACAAACCAAAACCCAGCTAGCACTGGGGATATAACTTAGTGGTAAAGCACTTACTTAATATGGGGGAGGGGCCCTGGGTTAAACCCACCCCAGTTTAAAGAAAGGAAGGAAGGAAGGAAGGAAGGAAGATAGAAAAGTAAGAAGAAAGAAAGAAAAGAAAGGAAAGAGGTCCTCTTGTGGTTTATTCTAGCCCAAATTTACCAGCATCCCAATGCCTGTCGCATCAAAGGCGTCTATTCAAAAGCAGGGAGGAATATAAAAATAATACTTTAGAGCTTTAAACATCAGAGATTATTGAAACTCAATATACTCATAGAAAATTTGTATATATAAAGCAGATTTATTTTCATTGTGAGCATGAAAACGAAAAAAAAAAGTTTCTCTAATCTTAAAAAAGCTGAAATGATTTTGTTCTATAAAAAGCATGTTCTCAAGTTCCACTGCCTTGTGCCAGTTTTCAGCCTGGAGTGATTCTTTTTTACGGTTGAGTCATAAACCTCTAAAAATCATACCAGTGATTTCTAGAGGAAGGTTGACCCCTCTATAATTACAGTGTGGCTAGGACTGTGGCCACAGGCATGGGTTAACGTCCCCATTCCTGTCCAGCTTCTCTTGCTGACATGGTAGCTCAATTCTGAAAAATGTTTACCTCAAACTCATCAAGTTTGCACATGGTTTTGTTGTTCTTAAAATTCTTGGCCCCTTCCAAACAATAGTTTCTTTTGCTTTATAGCAAATACTTTATTCTTCTGATCAAGCTCAAAGCCGTGTGTCAGCTGTCAACCAGTCAACTTTCCCATGACAGACACTTCAGACACATTCAGATAGACCTGAGTGTTTAAGGTTTATGTGTCTGGGAATAGGTATTTGGCTGATACATTAAAGTGGGGTAGAGGGATCACTCCTTTGAAACTGAGAAATGACTTGAAGATTCATCTGCTACTACAGGGCTTGCTAGAACTGCCTTTTTGGCAACCTTGTCCCTATTTTGATGAACATGGAAATGATGAAGCAACTGTTTAAGAGGATCAATGAAGCCTAAGTGGTGGAGAATAACTGACTCATGAAGGCAGCAAAGCTTTTCACAGACATCTTAGGGATCACAGAGACAGAGACTGTTTTGTGTTCACCAGTGGAGCGTCTTTAGAATAGAAACTGCTGAGGAATTGCAACTATGTACTCTAGAGTACTCAGGACATTGTGAACCCTTGACAAATATAAATCAATTATAATGACGTGGGGGTGGGGGAGAAGGAAGACAGGGTTTTCTTTGTAGTTAGATACCTAGGAAATTTTATCCTAAAATGGCTGAGGGCACAGCTGTAATGAAATAAGCAGAGCTGGGACAGATCCATCAAGTCAATAACTACATTAGCAATTACATCCTTTTAGTGAAAAAGCAATCTGGGCCATGTCTCCACAGCTATTGAGGGGATGTCTCCTCCACTGTGCTGTTGCTGGTAGAGTCCGATGCCTCTGGCTGCCTCAGCTCTCCAAGGCTTTCACTTTAAGAACTTGATGAATTAAGTTGGCAGATAGCAAGTCCCGGCCACCAGTGTGCAGTGGGACTGGGTAGGGATGCTTCTGGAAAATTCCAAGGCATCGAATAATCTATCGAAGCATAAAAATGCAAGGAGGACCTCTGAGAAGTGCCTACTTCCTCTTTTAAGGTTTTAAAGAAAACATATCATTCTGTTTTCTGTTGATGAGTCGCAGGGGCAGTCTAAAGGAAGGCAAGTTTCTGGCGTTGGAGAAGCCACTAATGTAAAATTTCAATATGTTCATTATAATTTACACTTGCTGGGAGGGACCTACCTTAGAGAAAAGTTTTGCTCAAAGTTGCAGTATTAGTTAGCAGAAGGTCTACACCAAGATCTGCAAGATTTTTTTTTTTTTTAAAATACAGTTTGTGCTCTTTCTGGTTTTCTCCTTCTGCCCTTCTGCTTGGACAGCAGCCATCAGCTGGGTGTCTTCTATGGATTCCATGTTTATTAATAACTGTGGGTTTGTTTCCCTCCCCCATTTCACCAACACTCCCTAATCCTTACCCCTTAATCGTTCTTTTCTTTGCCCCTCTCCTCTCCCCTCCCCACTTTATTTCTCTTAAACTAACCACTCTAATTTCTTGAGGAGCGGTTGCATTTTTTTTTTCCCAACAGGTAGAGCACTGTGGAAGATGCATGATACAAATACTTATCAAAACAAGTTCTAGTAAAGGTCTTAAGGTTACATTGTATTTGCTGCATTTCAGGATGGTATTCTTTAGCTATCTCATGGTAAACAACTCTGGTCTTCAATCCTCTGCATTTTTCTCATACCTTTTTATCTCATTTGGGTTTATTGATACTCATACTATACTATGCAATGTATACTACAGGGAGAGGTATTGAATGATCACGTGGTACTGCAAGTTGATTTTTGCAGCAAGGTGTATTTTTCTGTGTTAACTATGGCCCTTTCTGAGTATGTAACATGGAGTGGGTTACCACATTTTCAAATAACTTTCTTTCCACTCATGATCTCACTATGAAGCTCTGTCTGCCCTCAGACTTAATAAGTCAATCTCATAGGAGGGCAAATTAGAATAGTGGTGACTATGACTGGGAAGATCAGGTGTAGGTAGAGTTGACAGAAAGAGGAGAGGGTGCAGCTGAGCTCAGTGGTAGAGCATTTGCATAGCTTGAGCAAGAAGACCAGTCCTATAAAAACAACACAACAACAACAGCAACAACAGCAACAACAAAGCTTAACAAGAACGACACACAGAGAAGGCTTAATTCTGATTTTTCTTTACCATGTTATTTACCATGGTGTTTAATTTTACAATAGTTGAAAACAATCAGTATTTCAAAAGAATTGGAAATGAAGCATACTGAATTCCCAGTACAAAATGATTACTGCTTGACTGGGTAAATATGCTTGTTACTCTGATGTGATTATTACACATTGCATTTCTGGATCAATCAAATTACAGAGTTACCCTGTAAAAATGTAGAAATATGTCTCAGTAGAAAAAGAGTGAAAAAACAAAAAAGAATGTCAGTGCCATGAGTATGTTTACCACTATCTGTGCAACATTTATTTCACACTTATTCCATTTCATATCTCCAAGCTCATTATGTGTGTGTGTGTCTTATAATCCAACAGAATTAAGTCCAATTTTTTAGTCAACGTTATTTAGTTGAAGGGATTATAATTTTCAAATCTCATATGGTTTAAAGTCAATATGAGCAGAGGGGTTGAAAAAGCTGGTTTGTGCTGAGAAAACTAAATCAGCCTTGCCTAAAAGTAGATGCATCTCATTCTTGTATATCAGTCCTATTTAAATGATTGATTGTCCAATCATTTAATGTACAAGTTTTCCCACCTCTTTCCCTGATAATCTGAGTGGGTCAATCTGAGGCTTCTTAGCACTTATCCTCTTTCTCAACTGGAAGCAGTTTTTCACTTGGAAGTCCTAAAAACATCCCAGAATTCCTTATGCCCTTCTTTTTATAAAAACTAGCTTCTGGGTAGCATAGAACTATTGAAAGTATTAAGAATACTGCACAATACAAAGATTGATTTTGACATTGCTTTATTTTAAGGGAATGATTGTATCATTTGGGGAACAAACAAAAAAACATGACAACAGTTAAAAAACACAAAACAAAACACTTGGTGCAATGCACTCCACCCAGGAAGGTTGTTCAACCTTTGTTCTAGGACTCCAACCCCCTCCCTCCCTTCTTCCCCCATCCCCCTCTCCTTTCTGTGATTCCTTTCCTCTCTCCTTTCCTTCCTCTTTTAAGTACATCCAGAGTTTCTTTTTTATACCACTGAACACGTAAAGTTGATTTTCTACTAACATACGGCCTAAAAAATATGTTTCTGACCTAGTGCATTGGAGAAAGCAGCCTACTGGCATCTGTGTATCTTTGGAGATAAAAAAATTCTGCTTATTCAGTTTACAATATCTAGAGAGTTGGATTATGAAGTACAGACGTAGGCACATAGAAGGTTGTAAGGGTTAGGGTTAAGGCCAGGTTCTTCCTACCAGGAGGTGGTGACAATGTTTCCTGGATTAAGTCATTTATAATTTAGTACACATAGAGCACGTCCACGGATAGGGGCACCTTGTAGGGAAAATTAATTAAAATTTATATGATTTAATTTTGCATTTCTGGCTTCTATAATTTCCTAGTGCTTCCTATAATGGTTTTATTCCACAGTCAAATGGCAAGAAATGCAAATTGCTTCTAATATAAATAACATACCCCCAAAATTCAAGGATGGTTCCTAACAGGATATTGTAACAAGGGTGAAATTGTGACAGAAAAGGAAAGTAATTTTAAAAATATACAGGAGAGAAATGAGTAAGCAAGCCCCAAACCTCAGTGAACAGAGTTAATACTACGTTGGATAATGCACAAACAGCTTCAGTTCCCTTTAATTAGTTCAGAGTTAGGTGACAACACATTTAATCAGTGAGCTAACAAGTGCAGTGGCTGATTGCTCTCACCGCCCTGTGTGTATGTGTTAACTGAAAAAAAGTAAATAAAATTACTTCCACTGTAATAATAAAGTGGCAAGTGGCATCCTGATTTTATTATAGAGGCAACCTTTGGAAGTACCATACAGCAGTGAAAATTAATTATCTCCTGGGTACTTTTTTTTTTTTTCCAAATCCCCTTCAACATGTTACTTAACCCTTTGGATGGCTCTATCAGAATCAGTCTGTCAAGAAGATGGACTGTATCTTCCCTTTGCTTTGTTATCTTTTCCTCAAGGGACTGAAGTAAGTCTGCTCTCCCTGCCTGAATTCACATTAGCAGCTATATTCCTGGGTGTCAAAATATGGCCCTCGGCGGACAGAGCAATCTATTCAATATTCAGTGTTGTTCCAATTAGCTTAACACACCTAGAAGCCAGCAGTGTTCTTGTTACTTCTGTTTTTTTCTGTTAAGTACCTTCATCAGTTAGATAGAGAATGAGTAGCATTTTCTCACCCTTCTCATGACCTATATGGAGATATTAATTAATGTTTTTACATTAATTAGCTTGGATTTTTGCTATGACTTTTCTAGGGTTACAAAGAACTCTCAAAAGCAATGTTTGTCACTCAGAAAATGTTTCTTCGTGTGTTTCTGGTACTTAGGGTGCTTCTGTGTTTAGAATCATCTATTCATCAAGCGGTTGTGTTATTTAAAATCACCTGCTCCTTTGGTTGTTATCACATCCATAATGTAAAAGGATATTAACTTTGTTTGATTCTCATGCTGTGATGGTTAACATTAGCTGTCTACTTGACAAGATGTAGAATCAATTAAGACACAGGATTCTGGGCATGCCTGTGAGGGATTATCTAGATTATCTTTTAGCTAAGTGGGAAGACCTACCATTAACTTTTAGGTGCCATATTTTGTGGGCTGGAGTCCTGGAAAGATCATAAAAGAGAATATGAGCTGAGCAGGAGGATTCATTTTTCTCTGCTTTTTGATTGTGAATTCAGTGTGACCAGATGACCAGAAGACTAGTGTTCTACTTCCATACCTTCCCTTGCCAAGATGAACTGTACCCTGTGCAAGATCAAATGAATCCTTTTTCCCTGAAGTTAATTTGTTTGGGCATTTTGCCTCATCAGTGATGAACATAACCAGTACATTTGCCTTTAGATCTCACCTAAAACACTGAAGCAAAATTCCTACTGGGAAGCCTTTATGTTTCCTGTGTGCAAAGACCCTGAGTCTGGCATACTAGGAGGGGCTTTAATTTGCATAAAGCAACACCTATAAAAGTCATGCTTTGTGTTCATTACTATAACCTCTTAGAAGGCTGCATACAGGGATTCAAAAGCATTTTTGTTCGTTTCGACTGCAGGAGTGGTTGCATCTTTTTAACTAGCATTAGTTTACTTGTAGATACCAGGCAATCTGACTGAGTTGACCATTAAATTCTCATAAGTCTAAGAAGCAGATACTGTGAGGAGGCCATTTTGAAGACACGAGACCTGAACGAGACTGTGTGATCAGATCCCAGGTCAGCAGTTCGAGCCAGTGATCCTCAACATGTTTTACTGGATTGCTGTACTCTACCTGTCCTGTGGGTATTGGGGCTGCCCTAGGTTGTTTGGTGATTCCAGATGTTAAAGAAGAGCCTGAGAATTCTTTTATTCCTCTGCCAACTCAAGCTCATAGATTTTCTCAGAAGACAAATATGCGCAATGCCCTTTTATACAGACAAACTTCCTCTAATCACCTGACAGACTTAGGGGTAAATCATTGCTTTTCTTTCTTTCTTTCTTTCTTTCTTTCTTTCTTTCTTTCTTTCTTTCTTTCTTTCTTTCTTTCTTTCTTTCTTTCTTTTTTTTCTCGTTCTCCTTTGTGCTTATTCAAAAGTCATCAAAACTGAAGGCCACAGAACCAGGCAGGAATGGGCCCAACTTTAGCTCTTAATGTAACTCTTTAGTTGACTTTCAGCTCACATATTTCTATATCTTCAAAATGATGAACAAATGTCTGTTGATTGGGCTACTTTAAGACCCAAAGAGACCACAGAGTGATTTGTCTGTAACTCAAACAAAAAGTATTGAATTACTACCCAAGGTAAAAGATAATAGAAAACCTTCAGATATGAGCAGAGCCAACAAAATGTCCTGTATCTGACCTTTGCTCTCCATGTGTGAGGGCCACATGACTCGACCAAAACAATATTTACAAGAACCATACTAAACTGAAAAGCAACTCATAATGCATGCACAGCCTGTAGCATAAATTGAAAGACTGTCTTTGTTTCTACAAGGTGACTTTGATTGTGTCCATTCTCACAATTGTCCTCAGATCTGGGTTTGTTTTTCTTGAATTTGTCCAGCTGTGAATTTTCTTACTACCACAAATGCATTTTCCAGTAACTCTCTACAACCAGACAACAGTCTGAGTCCCTCGTGTTCCATGACCGAAGATTCAGACTCCACGATTATCGTTTACATTGACTTACAGTGTAACCCAGAGGCAAACATGTTAAGGTTTTGAGATTTTGCTGATTTCACTTCATTTTTAGTTTCTGGACTGTTCTTGCAATCTGGCCCTGGAGGGTAGCTGTCTTCATGCTTTGTTGAGCATGTCTCTTTCTCTCTCTCTGGAAATCCACTGCCTGTGCTGATCCTCTCAAAAACACATAACTCTGTACTTAACTAGGAAGAGAAGTTTATTTACATTAATTATCTTTGAGGATTTATTATCCTCTCTCTCTCTCTCTCTCTCTCTCTCTCTCTCTCTCTCTCTCTCTTTCTCTCTCTCTGTGTGTGTGTGTGTGTGTGTGTGTGTTTCTTCTCATGACTAAATGACCTAACAGTATGTTTGGTAAAATTCTAGAAAGAATTTGAATTTATGGTATTCTCCTACTGGAGTCGATTTTATTTTCACATTTATCTATCTATTTAACATCTATTGCAATGATCAGCAGATGAGGTGGCCAATTACAAACAAAAATGGTCACAATATTTTTGCCCCTTCATTACTTTGAACACATCACACTTGACTATTAATAACTGTTGTGACTTTGGTAGGTAGCTATAGAATTAAAACCCAGATAACATACTGCTTTTTTTCTCAAGATAAAATGATCAAAACATGGTTTCTATGTCACTGATTTCACTATAGGATATTTGAGTGCTACATTAGTATCAACTACTCTAGCAAACCATGCAGGGATGCTACAGAAATTTCTGAGATATAGCTTGAGAAGAGATAGGTCCTGAGGGCTCAATATAGCTGTATAAATAGGCTAGTGGCCTAGCACAGGGATGGAGTACTGGTCCTTCATGCCTGAGTATCTGGATACAGTACCTGTGATCCCCAAATAAGAATTAGATCCTGGATGAAGAGTCCTATTCCTGCTCTTCCTTTTGGATTCCCAAGTCTCATTATGTGGCAATGTCTCACTCTTTCCTTAACCCCCTACACTATTAATGGAGAAGATATGAAGAAAAAACTCACAGGTGAAGTCATTCATGACAGAAATTTGGAAAAGAAGTCTGAAACCTCTTCCATGCAGCACTCTGAATGATTAAGTTTACGAGGTGTTCAGTAACTAAAAGCAGTGTGCTTATCTAATACAGGCTGAGTTTCAAAATCCTGTGTTTTAGTGGTTCCAGTGATTAAAATGAGCTATATCAAGGCATCAAAAATGCAATGTTAAAATTAAAATGATCCTCATCTGTGGTGTTGGAAAGGCATGATTAATTTAGAAAGCTGACATATGTCCCAGGTGCCTACCTAAAATGAGCTGTACGGAAATGCACAGCTTTCAGAACATGTTCAAAGTAAACTAAGATGTGTCTTTTCCTTCTAATAATTTTGGCTAAAAAGTTATGTAGTTTTAGATAGGCATCAATCTTGTTTCCCAGACCCTGTGGGCCCGATCATTTTTTCATCTGTAGGAAAGTTGAGAACGAATAATTGTACTGTAAAGACTATTTTGGTAACTTCAAAGCTTCTAATTGCTTATTTTGCCCCATTGAAATGCCTACCACTTAATAAGCATTAAAAACCCAGATCCAGGGAATATTTTAAATAAAGAAGCAATAAATACTAAAGGATATTATAGACTGCAGTTAAACCACCTTACATAAGTAGATTAATATAAAAATGAAGTCTCGATTCTATAAACTGGCTAAGCAGAATGCATGAGGTTGTGGTTCACCTCAGGACTATTAAAAACTGTCCCCTCAGGAAAGAGGGGAAGCTAAATGAATTGTCCTCATTGGTGACATTTCGGTGCATTGTATTCATTCCACTCTTCCTTACTCAGAGGCTAGACACAGCAAAGAACCAGCCCAAATGGACAAGAGCATGCAGACATGCTTCCACTGCAATCTTCTTAGATTTTTATCATTTTAGTACCAATAGGGCTTTGCTTTGATTTCAAAACAGACCTGTCTTTCACCCCCAGGAAAGCTGTGATTGTGTCCTGATTTTTATACCAGTGGAGGAGTGGAAGTTTTCCTTCTGATTAAAGTCAGTGACATGAGTGACATGAGGAGGAAATGCATCAGTTGTCTCCCAGGGAACAGACTTGTCACCAAGGGAACAGTTTTGGAGGAGCAAAGACCTGCAGGTGTATTTATAAGACAGAGCGGTTGGTTGTTGCAGGATTCTTAATAGGTGAGGTTTCAGATTGAGCCAATTCTATGGTTGGAGAGTGGGTTGCCCTTTAAAAATGTAATTAAACATCATTTGCTGTTTGAATTCAAGCCAAAGCAGAGTGTATTTAATTTCCTTTAGAAACTTCACTGTTTCCTATTCTCTGGTGTGAATCCTGGCACATACACATAGCTGTTTCTGTCATCCAAAACTGCTAGTGTGCAAGGCTGCCAAGAAAGGAATCCAGTTTTAAAGACAGCAAAGGAGAAATCTTTTATGTTTTCATTAAAGACAAACAAACAAACTAGTAAATAAACTCAGACCATAAGTCATCCTCACCCAAGGCGTATACTATGGGAAGTGGTACTGTTCCCCCTTCTTCTGCATGGAGGAGGAATACAAATGGCAAGTGGAAAGGACAAATCAGAGAGAACCTGCTTTGTTGGGTCAAAACAGAAAGCATGGACAGCATATATGGCAGAGTTAACAGATCACACAGTCTTCCTTTCTCCCGACTAACCCCATGCAGTTCCATCCATATCCTACAGGGGGCACTACAGAGATCTTTTCAAGAATCTTGAAAGATTTACCTTGGAGCTCAATTTTACAAAATGTCATCATTAGTGGAAGTGTTTCCTTTGTCTGTCTCTTACAGGATATTTGATCACACAGTAACCCCTAAGATTGTGATGTTTACTGGAAAAAAATCTGTTTCAAGTTGTGGTATGGCTCACCCTTAACATACACCTTTAATCCCTTTGGCTGAAAGACAGACACACCCTCAGTACACACCTTTAGTTCTAAACAGTGAAAGTAAAGTTACTTTGTAGAAGGAAGGAGCCATGTTTGAAAGTAATCGTGTCAGAAAAAAGTGATAAATCAGGGAAAGATTTGATAGAATAGGTTATGCTCAACTCTCACAATTAGAGAGGAAAAAGAAGCTCCTTAATAGAACAATGCAGGGAGAGAGAGAGAGAGAGAGAGAGAGAGAGAGAGAGAGAGAGAGAGAGAGAGAGAGAGAGAGAGAGAGAGAAAGGAGGAGGAGGAGGAGAAGGAAGAAGGAACCGGAAGATCAGATCAGAGTTAGTATGAGGCCAAGCAGAGCAATTCAATCGGAGAAGCCAGATTGAATCAGTCAGCTTGGAGAGGGGTTTGAGCTAGAACACGTGAGTTGAAACAGCCAGTGAGAGTTCAAAAAGAACTAGAAAAGGTACGCTTATTCACCAGTACAGTCTCAGAGGCTATAACATTCTAGGCTCAGATTAGATTGTATGGAGGCTAGAAGCTTCCAGGACTAGGCTTAGGTCTAGGTAAATAGATAGAAACAGTAAGTCTCAGGGACAACAATTCTATCAGAAATATAAAAGATACAGTTACAACTGTTGCCTGCCTGCCTGCCTTCTGTCTGTCTGTTTAAAGACAGTATCTCATATAGCCCAGGATTTCCCCCATCTCACCATGCAGTTGAGAATGACTTTGAACTTCTGATTCTTCTACCTTTCCCTCCTCAATGCTGTGATTACAGGCACGGGCCACCACGTCATGTTTTTGTGGTACTGGAAAATGAATCCAGGGCTTTATGCATGCTTGGGAAGTACTCTGCCAGCTGAGCTGTATCACCAGATGCTTAGTTTCCTTATTTGTAAAATGGGGCAGTGATTATGACTCTATTACTGTATAATGTTGCCATAAAGATCAGGTGTATGGAATGCTTGTCACAAAGCCTGGAAAATAATAAATGTTTTAAAAAGACATTTGTTGTGGATAGCCCTGGTCTTGTGTTTTGATGTTAATTTCACTTTCCCAGCAGGAGCTGGAGAGGAGGAGTGAATCAAGATGAGAGAATCACACATACAGGTGCCTTGTGAAACCTTCTCCCCACCTTAACTTTTCAAATAAAGGCTAGAGCTTGGGTGATTGGGTGATAGGTAGGAGGGAAGGTGGAGCTGAAAAGTTAGGAGGAGAGGGGGGAGAAGAGGAGAGAGAGGAATGACAGAGGAGGAGGTAGAAGGAAGATTGAGCAGAAGCACGTGGCATGGAGAAATCATAAGTTATATGGAATCTCATAGATGGGAAATAGAGTAGTATAATAGTAGATCTGCCCAATCTAGGCATGTAGTTTGTATTCCAATTGAGTTGTGATTTCTTTGACCGGGTCTTTTTGGTTTGGAGATTTATGGCAACAGACATTGATTAATAAAGAGGTACAGCAATGTAGAAATATATCTGCCTAGATAAGGGGGAGTAATAGACCTTGCCAGTGAATTATTTCACCAAATCATTAATATTTGTTTTGAATATTGTAGTAGTCTTGGGGACATAGTGACAAGGGAAAAGGACAGTCACTGCCTTTGTGTTGCTCAGGGTCAGGTCATGAGTAAAGCACAGGTTAAGAATTATACAAAGAGCTATGGACTAGGTGTTCGTAGTTACCCTAAAGCCAATATAATGATGTCGTGAAAGAATCTAACAGGGACCTTAAACCACAATTGGGTCAGGGGTGGTTTCTCTGAGAAGGAGACACATAAGCCAGAATTGGGAAAATCCAAAAAAGTCAGGTAGACACGTGGACTGAACTAGATGAGCAGAGAGTGAAGGTGGCAGAGTTGAGGAGAAGTGGACTGCAGAGCTCTAGGCAGGCTGAAAGGATCCCAACTCTTTTTGGAGATGCTGATGATGAACCATATTGACTGAGACCAAGAAGGGGCTTGTCAGCACTCAACCTGACTCATCAATAGCTTGGTTTGAGCCAGTGTACACAGGTGCCAGTTTTTGATGGTCCAATCCAGTTAATAGCACTGTGTTAGATGAGATTTGTAGAACTCCATTAGGGATTGCTGTTTGATTATATAAATAGGATAATGCTATTTAGTGCCAGCATTATAAGTTTAAATTTAAGAATGCACAGTCAAAAAGTCCATAATGACATTTTGCTGTAACTTGACAAATAAATAGATGTGCAGTAAAAGGTTCCTTTGCTGGGGGTCACCATAACATGCAGAGCTGTATTACAGGGTCTCAGCCTTAGGGAGGTTGGGAACTACTGCTGTACACTAGCTTGCAGTTCCTTGTAGTGTCTCCTCTTCTCTATGATGCCTCTATTATAGTTTTGGAACAGCATTCATTTTAAAGCATAATTATTTAAAAGGCATTCATTTAAAACATGAAACAGCCCCCTAATTTGATCCCATAAAGAAAATTTTGACTTTTAGCAAAAGTTAAGGGTTAAAGACATGTCTTGTGATTATAAAAATAGGAACAAAATAGAGCTAATAATAGTAATAAATAAGAGAATAAACTAAATGTTGCACTGTTTAAAATAAGCATATAGTATACTCACAGCCCTCCATGTTTGCTAGACTGATGCAATTCTGATAATGTTAAAGCAAGACCTTTCTGGCATAGACTTCTTTTATTTCTTTACAGATTCTGTACTTCATTTCCTTTTTGTCCTTCAATTTTTGAGAATTATACCCACGTGTGTACACATATGGGAGTCAGATAACAGAAAAACAAAGACAGAGATGGAAACACAAAGAGAAACTGGGAGGACTGGGAAAGAGACTCTATGATTTCTTATTTTTGTTGAACCATTTAAAAAAATAAAAAAAAATAGTTCTTTTGAGTTCTTACTGTGTACTAGGTAACATATAGAACCCTTTACATACTATTTTCTTGCTCTTTATAAGAATTTTATATATGAAGAACCTGAGTCCCAAAGAGGTTAAATACTTTACTTTAGTCACAGAGCAGGTAGGAGGATGAATTGCAATTCCAGGCTCCGATTTGAGTTTAGGATTCTAAGTTCTTTTCTAAGTTTGGTGTCACCTTTATGAGGATTTTGTATAGTTTCACAGGTGGTGATGTTGCAACATAGCTGACACATTTAGCATGCTTGACATGGATGAGGAGATAGGAACTAGAAGGAAAAAGAAGATAAGCTTGCCGCACAGTTGTATTTGATGTAGACTCAGGCAAATCATAGTTAGAGCGGAATAGAATATTATGGCTAGTGTTGGCTAGGAATACCCTATATGGAAAAGCACACACACACACACACACACACACACACACACACACACACACACGCACACACACAGATACCCAACCATGCAGACATGCACATTCGTCCCTTATCACTTTAAAGACCCACAGTCCTAGGGCATTTGGGGTGCCAGAGAACATGACTAAATGCAAAAGTAGTTAGGAATATTTAAAGTGGCAGAATCTGTTGAGAAGTAGGTAAGAGAGGGCCATGGTATGGAGGAGCTCAAGGCCAGATTGGAAGAATAAAGGCATTCTATTACTGTTCACTTTCGATAGACTTCTTAGTTCATCTTAGAAATTGAGGTGTAGTTTGGGAGATGCTTGCTTTAGTTCCCAACACTATTATAATGATGTCAAAAACAGAATCAGTTCATCACACTCTACAAAAGATCATGTTTAACTCACTGTGCAAATAGACCACATCCAGTTTTCCAGTCTGAGTTGTCCAAATAAGAGCTCTGATTTATGCAAAGCTTATGGTAAATTAAGCATGTTTTCTGTCACAAAAATTGACAAGATTAAATGCCCTGTGCTCATCATGTTTGTGATTCTGGAAGGACCGTTAACAAGCAAACATCTGGCCATTACTCCTGATGAATCTGTTCCTTGATATCTCTTGACAAGGAGAGTGGGTGGGGTCAGTGCATTCAAGCCCAGACAAGCTGCATCGTGATGACCCTGGCCACTGACTTCAGTAGTTATTGCTAATGAACCATTCTGCATAATTGATTATTTGTTACTGAAATATGTAGTTATCATATTGTTCTATGCTGCATTGCATTGGCTCCAAAACAAACAAAAAAATACTCAGAAGATTTTCTGTTTGGAGCTCTGGCTGGTGTGACTCAGTTCACAGAGGAATGTGGTATGTGAGGGCTGTTATATAGCCTTGATTATCCGTAAATACTCACACTCTGATCATCACACGTCATCACACTCTGATGATGGGGTAAAAAAGAAATGGCCTGCTCAGAAAGCCAATGAGGTAGTTACAGGCTGGAGGCAATCCTCTACTTGACTTCCTGCCATGCAGCCTATAGGAGCTGAATTCTTGGTGACTTGCTGGACACCCTGTCAAGAAGAACATGCATCACGGCAGCCTCCTGCCTCTAGTGTGCTATTTCCAGGCCTTATGGCATAGGAGCATATTGCTAAATCATATCTTTGCAGAGTCATTTTTAGTACCTTCGAAGGTCATGTATTTAGCATCAGAGTTCAGGGAAGAACAGTCAAGCAGATTTCTCCTTGAGCTCAGATGGGAGAACATCTTCTCTAAAGCCATGGCCCTTCAACTCCAAAACTATGTACATGAATCCTGTAGTAGGTTGACTCTTCCTTTTACCTGGCAGTCCTTGGCCTCTGTGCTCCCTCTTATATCTTTTATTTACATCCACAGTTATGAGAGATAGAAAGGATCCTAGACCTTACCCAGGAAATGCTCCCAGTTAGTTATATTACAGAACATTGAGAAATCAGATAAATGACTGATTTGACTCAGTAGGTCCCAAGATGGAGTCAGAAGCAGATCTGGACCAAACTTGCCTCTTTCTCTTATATTCTGCTTTATTCCTTTTAACTCCTGCAAGGAAAATGGTAATGTGTCAATTTGAAGGGGCATAGTATGATAGAGTACATAACACTTAATAACACTATCATTATTTGGTGTTTTGAGCAGAAGAGGTTCTTAATATGCATTTGCAGAGCCTTTTGGGTCCTGTTTCACATTTTGTCTCTCAACTGTCTTCTGTAGTCCTTGGTTTGTTAATCTTTCTGTCTGTCCTATCCAGGCATCAAACCCTACTACCCTGCATCCAGGTAGGGTGGTCACAACTCCATTTATTCTACCTCAGCTCCTTCCATCCTGAGTTCCCTCTCCTAAAGCTTTTAAAGTCATATTTCTGTATCCCTCACTATCATCCTCGGCTGCTTGGAGGTTTTAGTGTCAAATCACTCTTTACAGAGAAAAAACAAGAACCTTAGTGCAGTATTCAATTTCATCCATTATCTACCTCCAAATCTTAGGTAATGTAAAGTGAATCAACCTGGGAAGTTGAAGAGCTCACGGCATCTCGGCTCAGCCATTATCTATGTGACATGGGGCAGGTGCTTAATCTCTGTGTGGCTGAGTTTCCTTGTGTGTGAGGCAGGAGGTTAGGTGTGGGTGAATGGCTATAGATTTCCAGGTTGTTCTCATTCCAGCTCAGCGCTTTCAACCCTTCACCACAAACCCTGCACTTTGGTTAACATTCTGGCCATTTCCCAACAAGCCACGCTTATTATTTAATTGCATCCCAGAGTGGACATCTCATCCCGGTGAAATCCTATCCATCCTTTCTGAGGCAGCCAAAAAGCTACTTGGAGCCATTTCTGATTACATTTCTGAAGCAATACCAGTTTCTGACTGTATTTTCTCATATCAGTTCTTAATGAGAAATGTTCTCGTGCCTGTGTCTCTTCTATAGCACTTTTTACGATATCTGTTTTTATACCTGCTTTCCTTTCCTTCCACATGACAATTATATCGTATCCTCTTCAGTGTTGTTTGCTTCATAAGAACTGAGTCAATTTTCATAAATACAATACTAAAAATATTTTTTTTTCAGATTAAAAATTCACAGTTGTGTCAAGGAATGAACTGTAGTATCTATCATTAACCGAAAATTAAGTAATGAGATGTAGATATAGGTCACGAGACCATTATATTGGCTGATTTAGGTAATATTGGACTATTTGGAATTGAATGAATTCAGTCATTATTGAACGTGTACTAATTGGTGATATCTTCCTGATCTCTTACTGCTCTCATTTTGTGGGAGGCACTTTTAACCTATGCCTAGGCCTGTTGGTTAGTTATAAAACACTACACCTTAGTCATGGAGGACATGTCTTCAGAAACCCCTAACATTTATCAGCACCTGTTCCATGGGACTGAAGACAGTAAAATCACCATCTGGATCCATATTCATTCTATGCTGTTAAGACTGGACCTGTTGTTCACCTTTGAGAATGGAAACAATTTAGACAACAGTTATCTGTTAAATAGTGAGTGGCCTAGGGAAAACTGCTTATTTTCTGCAATTAATTATGTAACTGCAAATATGTCTATTTGAATGAAAGTGATCAGATGTTTCTCTTGTTGAAAAAAGTGTTCATTTTGATGGACTGTTGTTGGAAAATTTAAACACATCAACAAAAGCAAATGTTTGCGAAACTCTCACCAAGTGACAAATTCCGAGTCAATTGGAACCAAAGCCTACAGCTCCTTCCCTTCTCCTTATTCTCTACTCTTCATAGTGTGTCATCAAGAAGCTTTGGTTCTGAGCAGATCACTCGACTAATGTTAAGAGTGGGGGATTACCATGCATAGCACACTGATTCTGATAGGCCTCTTTTAGTTCCTTGGCAGGGCTTTCATTAGTTTAATGGAAGTACAACTTGATAGAAACATGTTTCCAATTCACTCTGCATGCCAGCTCTTGTGTTGACCATGGCAGATGGTTACACTGAGTCTTTATTTAAGCCTTGTTTCTATTCAAGGGGGAGGAAATGAAAATCTCTTATCACCCACAGGGCCATCTCATTCTACAGCACAGTTGATCGAAATAGTTTATGGAAGACATTATGATAATTTAAACCTTGTTTTCTTCTGTGGAAGTAAAAAAAATCACTGAATAAATTTCTGTGTAAATATACATGGTGATAAGTGACACTAACTTCTGAGAAATAAAATATTAAATAAAATAACAAACGTGAAAAAAATCAAAACAACCGTGGACAAGAAAGGAGAGGTTTGTAGTGACAGAACACTTGTTTCCTTGTCATCTGCAAGAATGTTGAGAATGCCTTGAACATTTTGTTTTAGGAGCTGGAAAATGCGAAATTACTAATAATGTACTTGAGACAATACTGCTTCTTTAAAATGCCCTTTATAGACTACAGGTTTTGAATTTAGGGCCAAAGTTATTATTTACTAGTGGTGTATGTACACGTTACATAACCCCTTTGGAGCACTTTCTCTTTAGTGAGATGGGGATAATAAATTATGGTCTTTGTCTAGACACTGTCATAAAATAATGAATCAGGAGATGGTTGCTAGTGAGTGTTTTCAGGAATGAATTTAAAGTCTATGTCCAGTGAATTTGAGGACTCATGAGTCAATGAGACTTGGCCAGAGTAGAATTGCAGAGATTATCATCATCTACATATGCAGTCCATCTGCCTATTCTTTCTTACATTCAAGCATTCAGCAAATGATGTGAATCTACTGAGTTGAGGATGAGAACATAGACAAGCTTCATTTTCCCAAAGAACTTCTAACCTAAGACAGAAGACTAGCTATAGAATGACAAGTTTCTATAAAGAGTCATAATGATATGGGATTCATGAAGACAGGAAAATAATTTCTCTGTGACTGAAGAGGATAGCAGTAGTTAGGGTGTGTGGGGAGTCACTGTATGCTATATGGATTAGACATTCTCCTTTAAACTGTCCTGTAATGAGGTAATATTTTTCTTTTTATTTATTCTGTTCTCACACAATACATCCCCAATACACCTCCTCTTCCTCCACTCCTCCCTGTATTCTGTATGTATTAATTAATGCTGGAAATTAATATGGTGGCAGTTATTCCTTAACCAGCTAGTTTCCTACATAACTACACAAAGACCTTTTAATATTTCAAAACTTAGGCCTGAGCTAGGTAAACTCTCACCTAGTTCATCTATGTTAACCAGATCACTTAGACCCATCCAGCCAAGTCTATAGACCTCCCAAGTCTGTAGTCAAGTCTCTCTCTCTGATGTCTGATGTCTCCTGGTGAAATGACCTTCTTACTGTCCAATCACAGGTTTTAGCTTTTTTTTTGGAGGGAGGGTTCAAGACAGGGTTTCTCTCTGTAGCCCTGGCTGTCCTGGAACTCACTCTGTAGACCAGGCTGGCCTTGAACTCAGAAATCCACCTGCTTCTTTCTCCCAAGTGCTGGGGATTAAAGGTGTGTGCTGCTACTGCCTGGTAGGCTTTAGATTTTTATTGACCAATTACCTTGAGGAGCAAAGTTTGCAAAACAAAAGCCAGTGTGTGTCAGAATTGGTTCTTAGGGCTATGAGATCTTTGTGTAGAGAATTTAGCAATCGAATACATAGCAGCACCAGAACAATTTCAACACATCTCCATCTACCTTCTTCTCCAGAAACACTTCTATATTTCCCTTCAGAAGAGAGCAGCCCCCCAGAGGGATATCAATCAAACATAGCATAACAAAATTAAATTAAGATTAGGCACAAACCCTCATATCAAGGCTTGAGGAAGCAACCCCGTAGGAGAAAAACTGTCCCAAGAACAGGCAATCTAGGTAATCTTGATCTGATAGAAAACAAAGAGAATTATACCTTCTCCCTCCAAATGACTGCTATATACTATTCTATTCTTGTGTTTTCACAACTATCATGAAACCAGTTCTTGAGTCTCTGAGATTTTTTAAACGATGAAATTCTGTATTTAAATACTTTTTTCTTCATACATTTAAACTCTGCTTCATGAATCATTTATTATAATGCACATTTTGCTTTGACTATTAGATTTGGGAGATAGATAAACATGAAAATTTTATCTTGAGTGATATATTTAATAACCAAAAATAAAATGTGACTCTAATTTCTTTTGTTTCCAAGTGATAGTTTTTCACTTTTTGGAGATTACTTGCAAAATAAATTTATATTTTGATAATATAATTCTCTTATTGAAAACTTAAGTTCTTAGAAATTAGTTTTTTAAATGTAATTCAAATGTGATTTATTTGATTAACCTTTACAGCATCAATGTTTGTTTAATTTCTATTAAATGATTTTAATGCTTATTGTTGGGCTTGTGCAAGAATAATTAATACACTAAGTCAGTGGTTCTCATCTTTTCTAATGCTGCGACCCTTCAATACAGTTCCTCCTGTTGTAGTGACCTCCAACCATAAAATTATTTTGTTACTACTTCATAACTATAATCTTGCTTCTGTTATGAATTATAATATAAATATCTGATATAAGAATATCTGCTATGCAAACCCTGTGAAAGGCTGTTCAACCCCAAAGAGGTCATTGACTCACAGGTTGAAACAAGACTGCACTAAGTTGAGTTTGTTGATATAATTTTAGTTGTATGAGTTATTACTGTTCTGAATATCAATGTTGCAAAAGGTAAGGGACTTCTGAGCAAATAGATTAACTGTTGCTGATAGAACTCAGATAACTAAGCACTGCATACACAGGTCTAGAAAAGCTGTTTGTGAATTTCATTTAGGTTCCTATTCCATGATGCACAATGATCTTTGCATGACAAGGATATGTTAAATGATCTTGAGTAACTCCTCTTCAATTGTCACTATGTCATAAAGTATAATTTCTAGGCAAGGGCAATAGGATTCATATTTGTTTTAATTAGGGTTCCTATTTCTATGATGAAACACCATGATCAAAGAGGTTTGGGGAAGAAAATTATTTTAGCTTATATTTCTAGGTAACAGTGCATCACTGAGAAAAGTCAGAGGTAGGAACTCAAACAGGGCATGAACCTGGAGGCAGGAGCTAATGCAGAAGCCATGGAGGAATGCTGCTTACTAGTCTGATCCTCACAACTTCCTCGGTCTACTTTCTTATAGAACCAAGGATGACAAGTACAGGGATGGCACTACACACAATGGACTGCTCTCCATATCACTAATTAATAAAATCACCTACAGCCAGATCATATGAAGGCATTTCCTCAACTGGTGCTTCCTCCTTTCAGATAACTCTAACTTATGTCAAGTTGACATAAAACTAGCCAACACAAGATCCTATCCTTGGTCATAATACTATCATTATGAACTTTGATATATTTAATATTTTTATAAACCACTTTTCTTGTCTATAGAATGGGAGGCAGGTGGACAAGTATTCTTACACCATGCAGTTTAAGTATATAAGAATTAGATGGGCAAGTCCCTAAAACAAGCATCAGTCACATTTGTGCCAATGAATATTCATCCCCAACCACTCTGTTTGATGAGTCTCATCACTCTTGGTCTACAGATGAGAATAAGAGATGCAGGAGTAGAATGGTTTATCTCTATTCAGAGAGCATAGGAATCCATTCAGGCAGAAAAATCTGTAACAACCTTTGAGTTTTTCCAGTTTCTTTTTGATATTTCTGGTATCTATAAGGAAATAACCCTTACATGTCTTATATGTGATTATTTATATCACAAACTTTAGCTGGAAGTAGAACATACTGGAATGACCCAATGGAGGATAGAAAGTGTCAGAGTCTAACGTTAGACACATAAGGATGTTTAGGGACAGAAGCCTGAGAAAATAAGCATGCCAGCATGGTATGTTATTGTATAGCCACCCCATCTGATCTAGACACAAGCCAGAAAGGAAGCTGTATTCCTTTTACAAATGCTACACTTAGAGTAAATGTTTAAGTCCTGGAATTTTATGAACATAAAGTTATGATATTTGTGCCATAAAACACATCTCTATCCTGTTGGTACTGAAGAGCTCTCTGATAGAGGTTAAGCAATCATTTCAACTGCAAGTTCATTCAAGTCTTCCTCTAACTACCTGACCCCAAAGACCAAGGTATCTAAGTGAAATAATACTAATAAAAATAACTATATTTTGAAAAGGAATATTAATGAAATACATAAAAAGACTTAAAGTATGATTTTTAAAAAAGGATTGTTGGGAGAAAAAAGATTGACAAGGTTAAAAAATAACAGTAAAGATGAGGATTTTGTCAATCACCTTGACCCTACTTTCCCCCAATTCTTACATTTGCCTACATCACTTTCTATGTCCACCTTATCTCAGATATTTCATTCATTATTACAGAGATCACATATTTTATGTTAAAGGATTAGGGCATACAATGGTAGTTAAAAAAGTCAGAAAACCGGTTTATAAAGAAAGTCCTAAATGTGCTTGTCTGTCTTTTTGAATGTTCAGTCTCACTATATTTTCTCTTTCTAGTTAGTATTGTCATATTACTGTCCATCTTTCCTGGGGAGATCTCTGAGGAGTAATTACAGTGGCAGAGCTCTCAACGAGGTAGTCTGAGGATCATTGAACATTTTTTTCATGTCCAATCTTTCTTAACCTCATCTTTTTTCTATGAGCATTGATACGAATAGCCCTACCTGCTGCCCTGGAATAAGGGTAAGGGTAATATCTACTACTTTAGTCTTGGGTCATGGAGTCTCCTGTGAGATTCTTTTCTTTACCATTTCTTTTTCCTTCTGTTCATGAATGAAAAGGATAATAAAACCTCAAAGATTAAGGAAATCACATCTAGAAAGACACCATTATTATTATTATTATTATTATTAAATTTTGAAGAGTAAAGAAGATAAAGCAGTCCTGGAAGGCCACCTCCAATTTATGTGTGGAGTAAATGAACTTTGTTTATGTGAACTTAGGGCTTAGAGTTTTACTTGTGGTAGAAACAATGATGATGAGCTTTTTTTTTTTTATGAAGGCCACTCATTAAAGTGCAGAATTTATTTTTAGAAGAGCAGTCAGAAGAAGAGAACCCATTATTTTCCAACTATTCTTAAAATCACTAGACCAAACAATCTGCGCCTGTCTAAAGTCATTATCTTATAGCCTTGTCTTTCTTCCGATGATTTATAAGCATGCTATTGTAAAGGCTGGAACCCTCACCTTTCCTGGGGAGATCTCTGAGGAGTAATTACAGTGGCAGAGCTCTCAATGAGGTAGTCTGAGAATCATAGAACATTTTTTTCATGTCCAATCTTTCTTAACCTCATCTTTTTCCTATGAGCATTGATACAAATAACCCTACCTCTGTGAGGATGCCTTATATGAAAATCCTCTCACTCTTTAATGAGTTGAAGCAATGAAATATTTCTAACCAATATTTGCATGGCTCAGGACCTTATTCTGATAGCAATATAAATTTTAAAATTTATTTAGGACTCAAATTTTTACTTGTTGCATGTTATTGTATAGCAACCCCATCTGATCTAGACACAAACCAAAAAGGAAGCCACGTTCCTTTTACAAATGAGTAAATGTAGAGTTTCTTCAGTTTTAACAGAGAAGAAAATGTTAAAATGAAGTACCTTAAATTATTCACAATTCTAAGTTAATTTCAACTTGAATGGGTATAGATTTCAATTGAGATTTTAGACTCACAATAACTAGTATGGGGATATAGAGACCATGCCTAACTTCTTCGATATTCGGTATGTTCTTTGGTTAAACGGGATGATAACAATATCTGTCTGGAGTTAACGTTAGGAATAATATGCTATTATATTTACTCAAATTAGTATGGTACTTAAAACATTGCATATGATCAACTATGATTGGTTATTATCATCTGACCTTAATTTCCCTAAAGTCAACATTGACTAACTTCCTTTCCATCTGCTTCTCTCATATTGGAGCAATGTTCTGCATGTTGTCCTTCTTCATCATGGTCCACCACAATAGTACCTGCCTCACAAGTTATCGACACCATCCATGAGACTGTACCTACTCTTATCTTCATATGTATAGAACCTTATCACTATTCAGTGGTAGGCAGCTCACAATCATTTCGTGTCTGATTTATTTTTAAATTCCCTCCAACCCTTATATATAGTTCTTTGCATAAAGTAAAAAAATCAATATTCATTGCAGAATTAAGTAGGTCAGAGCAATATCCTCACTTGGAATGTACATATATACCATGATAACTTGAATGAAAATGGGTGCTATGGGCTTATATGTTTGAATCCCTGATCCTTAGTTGGTGGAACTGTTTGCGAATTATGATTAAGTATGTCTCTTGGGGGTGGGCTTTGAGGTGTAGAATCATTGGCCATTCCTGTTGTCCTTTCTGACTCAGAGCTGTTGTTTCAATGTGTGACCTCTCAGGTACTGCTCATATGTCATGTTTGTTGGACTTCTGTCATGTTTCCTGCCATGATGACAAAGGACTTTATTATGCTCTGGAACTATGAGCCTCAAGTCAAATGAATTCTTTTGTTTTCCTTCATCACAGTGTCTTATCTCAACAGCAAAATGTAACTAAGATCATTTGCAGAATAAAATTACAGACCATGATTTTAAAGAGCAGGTCTCCTACTAGAATTGTCACATTTTATAGTTTCAAACAGAATACATTCTCACAAAAACAATGTCAGATTATTGCCCCCTTTCATAATGAATCAAATGAAACTAGAGTTTGGATTAAATAGATGTGGTAAATGTCTTAGTCAGGGTTTCTATTCTTGCATAAACATCATGACCAAGAAACAAGTTGGGGAGGAAAGGGTTTATTCAGCTTACACATTCACATTGCTGTTCATCACCAAAAGAAGTCAGGACTGGAACTCACACAGGGCAGGAAGCAGCAGCTGATGCAGAGGCCATGGAGGGATGTTACTTACTGGCTTGCTTCCCCTGGCTTGCTCAGTTTGCTTTCTTATAGAACCCAAGACTACCAGCCCAGGGATGGCAATACCCACAGTGCCCCACCCCCGATCACTAATTGAGAAAATGCCTTACAGCTGGATCTCATGGAAGCATTTCCTCAACTGAAACTCCTTTTTCTGTGATAACTCCAGCTTGTGTTAAGTTGACACAAAACCAGCCAGTACAGTAAATAGGGCATGAAATATCAGCAAAATCAGCTATTTATCAAATACTTTTGTTTGCTTATACTATGTGACAGATGTTTTTCTAATAACTCTATAAATATAAAATTATTTAGTTTTCATAGCAATCCTGTAAAGTAGGTGGAATTGTTAGTCTCTTTGAACAGAAGATCAAGCAGGTTTGGTGACTTCAAGTAATTTGCTCAGAGATCACTGAATGGACCTAGCCAGTAAGCAAAGTTGGTGTCACTATTGCTATTGTGGCATCCCCTTCCCCTTTGCAGATATTGCCACTCCACTTTACTGCAATATACCACTACTTTCTTTATTTAGACCTTATATAATGTCATGTTCTGTTGTCTGTTGAGGAATTATATGATAACCAATGTCATTGGGTTCTGGATAAGCAGAGTTTATTTTCCTTTTGGTTGCTTATTAAAAGATATCTTGAACATAATCAAACAAAGGGATATCTAGTATTTTAATCACGGCCATACAGATAGTAGGCAGATTAAAACAATGCTATTGAAGAAGCAACCTAGACAAGAAGAGGCTGGAGGGCTATAAGTGAGACATAGAGTAATTCCTAATGTATTTGGGTAGTTAGCTACAGACTCACATGCACGAAATTTTATGCCCTATTAAAAATAAATCAATAGACAACGTGCTTAGAGTTTAGCTATATCCATTTAAAAATGTTTCAATCTAAAAATATACCAATTTTATCATTGTATAAGTATTCCGAAATCTGAAAAGACCCAGACTACTCAGAGAGGAGGCGCCTGTCTCCTAAAATTACAAAATCACAATGCAATAGATCTCAGTTTTTCTAGAAGAACATTATAGTTCCTGGAAAAACAGACATTGGCTGATTCTTTGTCAAATAATACTCAAGAGAGTTCCCAGTAGAACAATGCACTGTATATCATATGTTTGTTACAGTTCAAAATATCTCTATATCAACATATAATGAAATAAATTAACAAAAAGATGCTAAGTAAATCACTATAACAGTCACTTTAGAAGGGGAGGTATAGAACAAAAAATGCAAAGGTCATTGGTAAATATTTATTCTTAGGTTGGTTGATGAATTCACAGAAGTCTATTCAGTTCACGGAGGTAAACACACACACACACACACACACACACACACATACATGCTCACACACACAAGTGAAAGGGTATTAATGACAAACAATTCCAATGTTTACAAACTAATCATTGCAATAAAATATCTTTTCTTTGCTCAATTAAAAGAACTACCAATAATATGAGTCTAATGACATTCTGCTATAAGCATAGATAAGTGTCTTATTCAGTCACCATCAGAGAAGCTTCCTCCTATAGTAGATGGGAACCAATACAAAGATTCACAACCAGACATTATGCACAGAGAAACACCTTGGAATACACACCTCTAAATGGAAGGTCTCCATCAGATCTCTCCCCTTAGAGCTCTGACAAAGAGGAGGCAGAACGAATGTGAGAGCCAGATAGTATGGAAAACAGCAGGAGAATAGATCTTCTACATCAACTGAGCAAAGCTCATGTGCACTCACAAAGACTGAAGTAGCAAGCAGAAGGCTTGCCTGGGCCTGTCCCAGGTCCTATGTATGTATATTATAGCGTTCTGTTTAATACTTTTATGGAACTCCTGAGTGTGTGAATGAAAGGGTCTCTGATTCCTGATCCTTCTTTTAGGGCTCGTTTCCTTCTGTTGGTTTCCCTTGTTCAACTTTTATGTGATCATTTTTGTTTTACCTTATTATATTTAGTTTCTTATGTTTTGTTGTTGTGTCTGAGAAACCTATTCTTTTCCGAGAGACAAAATGAGAGGATCAAGATGGGAGGTGAGGTAGAGAGAAAGTCAGAGGAGTAGAGCAAGGGGAAACTGTAATTAGGATATATGGTATGAGTATCCCAGACCTCAAGCTGTACTACAGAGCAATAGTGTTAAAAACCGCATGGTGTTGGTACAGTGACTGGCATGTAGATCAATGGAACAGAATTGAAGACCCAGAAATGAATCCACACTCCTGTGGTCACTTGATCTTTGACAAAGGAGCTAAAACCATCCAGTGGAAAAAAGATAGCCTTTTCAACAAATGGTGCTGGCTCAACTGGAGGTCAACATGCAGAAGAATGCAAATTGACCCATTCTTATCTCCTTGCACTAAGCTCAATTCCAAGTGGATCAAGGACCTCCACATAAAACCAGACACACTGAAACTAATAGAAAGGAAACTAGGGAAGAACCGTGAACATATGGGTACAGGGGAAAATTTCCTGAATAGAACTCCAATAGCTTATGCTCTAAGATCAAGAATTGACAAATGGGATCTCATTAAATTACAAAGTTTTTGCAAGGCAAAAGACACTGTCCAAAAGACAAAGCGGCAACCAACTAACTGGAAAATGATCTTTACCAACCCTACATCCAACAGAGGGCTAATATCCAATATATACAAAGAACTCAAGAAGTTAAACTCCAGAGAGGCAAGTAACCCTATTAAAAAATGGGGTACAGAGCTAAACAAAGAGTTCTCACCTGAAGAATATCTAATGGCTGAGAAGCACCTAAAGAGATGTTCATCATCCTTAGTCATTAGGGAAATGCAAATCAAAACAACCCTGATATTCCATCTCACACCAGTCAGAATGGCTAAGATCAAAAACACAGGAGACAGCAGTTGTTGGCGAGGATGTGGAGAAAGAGGAACACTCCTCCACTGCTGGTGGGATTGCAAGCTGGTACAACCACTCTGGAAAGCAGTCTGGCGGTTCCTCAGAAAACTGGGCATGACACTCCCGGAGGATCCGGCTATACCACTCCTGGGCATATACCCAGAGGCTTTCCCTGCATGCAATAAGGACACATGCTCCACAATGTTCATAGCAGCCTTGTTTATAATAGCCAGAAGCTGGAAAGAACCCAGATGTCCCTCAACGGAGGAATGGATTCAGAAGATGTGGTGTATTTACACAATGGAATACTACTCTGAAATTAAAAACAATGAATTCACGAAATTCCTAGGCAAATGGTCAGAACTTGAAAATATCATCCTTAGTGAGGTAACCCAATCACAAAAGGACACACATGGTATGTAGTCACTGATAAGGGGATATTAACCCAGAATCTCGGAATACCCTAGACACAATTTGCATATCAATAGATTTCCAAGAAGATGGAAGGAGAGACACCTGGTCCTGGAAAGACTGGATGTAGGTGAATGCCAGGACAGAGAATCGAGAGGGAGTTGAATGGGGAAAAGAGGGAGGGAAGGGGGCTTATGGGACTTTCGGGGAGGGAGGAAAAGGGAAAGGGGAAATGATTTTGAATGTAAATAAAAAAAACTTAGAAAATAAAATAAAATTAAAAAAAACAAACAAACAAAAAAGAGAAAAGAATCAAGAAAAGGGAAAATATAAAAAATAAAATGCTAGATTAAGAAACAAAACCAAATCAAAACCAGTATGTGGGAAGCTGAGGTCAAGAGATGAGCATTTGAAGTCAGCCTGACTTTTATAATAACATTGTCTAAAATAATTAAAAATGAATTAACAAATAAAATTTCCATCACAGAATATATTTGTAAATACATGTAAACAGTGCTTAACACATATTTGAATATTAAGGAGACCCATAAAATTAAAAGTTTAGTCAGTCTTATTAATTTTAATTGCTAATAGCAAATTGAAATCAATGGGGAGTGGTTTTTATAAAATAGTATGGAATGTGGAATATTTTACTAATTTGATTATATATACACCAAGGGCCAAGTTATTCAGCATTATATAGTGCTCTGGAATAATTGTGGGTGTTGGATGAAATGGAAGACTTTGGAAGATCAATATAACAAATTTATTCACATTTTTCTATTTATTCCATAAATCTTTAAAACTTTTCATTTCATTGTATAGTCAAGACTTTCCTTAGAAAAAGTTTTGCCACATAGTGATATAGTAATAGCACAACTTAACAGTTAAGGTCAACATTCTAAAGGCAGATTGCCTATGTTCAAATCCTGCTTTTACTACACGATAAACATGCTCGGTGGCTCCTGGCAGTTTAACCAGATTGAGTGTTGTCTGGAACTAGTGGACAGCAACTCTGAGTGTGTCAGTAGTAGTAGCAATTTCAGCTCCAATTGGCATGTGGAAGAGTAACAGAAAGGAAGACATGCTGTGAAAGTTTGTAGTACCTTTCATTGCCTGAGAGCACAGATGGAAAATGGTGGAAAAGCAAGCTAGCTAGTATACATGGACAAGCTCCAGTCAACCTGAGAGTACATCTAAGTCTGCCCTCATCATTCGCAGACTTCAGCCTCTTCTGCCTTTCATCACGAACCCAACATCAATAGCACTTCATAGAGCTTCTAGCTCTTCAGGGTTCAACAGGGAATTCCAATTTTCAGCTTCTTGGACTGACTAGCTAAGGGTTTCCCTTACTTTTCAGTATTCAGACAGCTGCTATTGGATGATCCACTTCCTATTTTGTAAGTCAATCCAATCAACCTCTTTGTACATATGAAAAAGTGTTCTTTTATAAAAAATATTGACTTGAATGAGATAATTGTCTCTACTTGTACTGTAGTAGTACAAAAAACATTATTCCTTAGGTTCTGATTATGAAGTATAGTGAATGTTATATAATGGAAATATAGAATACTAATGGAAGGTCACAGGACATAAAGAAAGTGCCTTGGTGTTATGACTGTTGGGAAGATCATATCTGGCTAGGAACTTCAGATGAAGCAAGAATTTATCTGATAGAGAATGGGCATTCTCACCTGGTCTCTGCGCCCTGCCAGCTGTGGCTAGGTTATTAGCAGTGAACTCCCATCACATGGATTGAGTTAGCTTGGTTGCCACCCTATTCCTCTGATGGATAGACACCTCTTGATACTGTGGGCTAAAATAGATCTAAACTTCATCTGTTAGGTATTCAGTCATAGCACCATAAAAGTAAGGAGCATGATGGAAAGAAGGATTCTGACAGTAGACAAAACTTAGAGATTATTTTTGGTGTGTATTTCTGAAATAGATTTATATGCCATGCCACAGTACTGTGTTCCATGATGAGAAGAAGAAATTTATATTTTAGGAAATGGAGAGACAAACTTGCTATTGTTTCTGAATAACTAAAGGTTGATGAGAAAAGAAGTAGACATTTGGAATCTAGCTAGGAAGCTGTGGAAATTACTTGAGCAAATTTTGTAAATAATTGTATTTCTGAGTCTTTGCCCTTGGGAAGGGCATATCGTAAGTGAACATAATTATTTCTAACATTGTGAGAAAGAAATTTCCTTCTGTCTAAAAAAAAAATCAGTTGTGGGTAACCCCATGTGTTAGAGAGTGCTGTTGTAATTGGTAAGGTTAAGTGGATAGCTAAAGCTAAAATATGAAGTTCTAATTCAAGATACTCTGGACCTAAGCACATCATTTAAGGCATATGCTGGGCATCTTAAAAGGCCTGTGAGAGGAAGGCATGGGATGGAAGAGACAATTTCAGTGTAAAAGTTGTTTTCAACATGGGATGAAATATACCTATACCTGAAGGGAGAGAAATGACTCAACAAATAAGAAACAATGAAACAAATATAGGAGCAGCCTATGTCAAAAATTGAAAGGGTTTCGGATTCATGTCTGAAGTGGAGGCCTTGGATTACATGTATAAGAAGGCTGCATGAATATATTTTATGTCATAATACAGTATCATTTCTACTCCATTTAAATCTGCTCTTTCACTTCAGACACTTAACAGTCCATTTTATCTTCAGTTTCAACTCTAAATTTTCTTTCCCATTATATGCATGCTTTCTACAGACATACAAAACTGTTAGTTGTGTTTGAATTTTCATAAAGGGCAAATAGTTATTTTGTATGTGTGTAGCTTTAATAAACATGAATGGCATTGCATACATATTTAATCCTGACTTTCTATTTCAGTTTTTATCAGGCATGTACAATTTTGGACTGAAGGTTGCATTTGGTGGTGGATGTAGCCAACACAAAATCACAAATGACCTATAGTATTGTAACATTATGAGTTTTTGTTTTCTTTTGCAATTGCTTGTAACTCTGTTGTGTGGGTCTAAAGTCTGAACTTTGTAGATGACAATGCCTTGTCTTAATTTCAAAAAGATTGAACAGTGTCTGAGCAATTCTTTTATTATTCAGAATGCTATGAAAATGTCTAATTTCCTGCTTGCAAACTTCATTCTATTGTATGGCATGAATTAAAAACCATTCAATTATTTTCTCTCTCTCAATGATGGACACAAGGGTTTCTTCCTCAGTAATACTGAAGGTAACATACTTGCTTGAATGTTGAATTCTGAGATGGAAGCCCCTGAAATAAATTCTGTTCCTATTTATTTGGGTTTGAAACCCATCCTAGACTTCAATTGTCTATGTATCCAAGGATGTCCTTAAACTTCTGATCCTCCTGACCCCAGTTCCTGAGTAATTGGATTGTAGGTATGTGTCCCCACAACCATTTGTGAAGTACAGGGATCAAACTTAGCTCATCAATAGGTTGTCCAGTGCCAAACAGTAAACTCTAAAAACACACATACAAGCTACAGTATACATACTGAACAGGTTATGATTTGGTTCTCCCTCTCTCTCTCTCTCTCTCTCTCTCTCTCTCTCTCTCTCTCTCTTTCTCTCTCTCTCTCATATATATATATATATGTGTGTGTGTGTGTGTGTGTGTGTGTGTGTGTGTACATACATGTAAATGCAATAACAATTAGTGAAAAATGAGGCCATGCATATGAAGGAGAGTGGGTTGTTTTTAAATTTGCCTGGCCCTGGTGCTATCTCATTCCCTGATTAGCTTATTTCCCTCCTCCTGCACCCCCCATTCACCAACTACCACATTATATGAGGACATCTTCTCAGGAGGCTCCCCCAGCCTGGGCTATGGAAGTCAGCTTTGAATTGTGGTGCTATGCTTCCTGTGTGTGAAGCTTGATGGACACTTCTGTCTCAGCTTCCCACTCCTAGCACCAGCAGAGGCAACAAGGATGGTCTGACTTCTATCCTCTTCACTGGTCCAGCAAAGCACACAGTGAAGGGCCTAAGACTCTGCAGTCCCGGGCAATGTTTTCTGAATACAGCTCCTTTCCCCAGTGAGAACCCACAGAAACATACTCAAGTGCTCATTACTCCTGATCACATCTACTAGCCACTGAGGCAGAGCTGATCCTGGGATGATGTTCATACAATAATATGAAGATTAACCTGGGCAGGAATGGTGCTAACATACTAAACCCACCCAACCCAACTGAAGGTCCAAGAGTCAATCCTTTCCAGACTGGACAAAATGAAAACTAATTCCAACCAGATACACTGAGACCTGGAGAACTGACTCTTCAGCTGTGAATGTTACTGTGCATTGCGGTGGAGTTTTCACAGAAGACTGGGACAGTGAGTGGGAAGAAGTGTACAAAAAAATAGGAAAGGCAAGCCACTCCACAGCTTCTAGGCCAAGCTCTGCCCTGGACCAAGGGACCTAACACAGGTGAATTTGCCTGTTTTCCAGTCTTAGAGAAGCACTGTAGACATAATTTCTCAGGCCTGGGCAGGCACCAAGACTTTGGAGACTTCTCCCTGGATGGTGTCTTTGGAAGAAAGCAGAGATGCAAGGCTCTTTGGGTCCATGTGGTTGCTTACTTCCTCCCACTGCTACCGTCTAAGATTCCTAAGCAACCTTAGGAATCCATGATTCTGGAAGGCAACCTCTGAAAACTTGCCTGTGTTTCATTCCCATCAGCTACTCAGCTGCTCATGGACCAAATCCCTGCCTGTGGCTGGCAGTTCTTTCAAGGCTAACCCTTCTACATAATTTACATTTCTTTGATTATTGGAAGGCCATACATAGCCTTTCTTGTTATATTATCCCACTGTGGAGTTTTCTCTTTTTTGAAATATTTGTTGCTTACTTACGTACTTTTTAAAAATGTTATTGGGATTTTTGTTTTTCTAATTCATTTTTTAAAAATTCCCATCAGATGCTTGCTATAAATACCTTGCTGGTTTTGTATATTACAAATACCTTACCCTTACTTCTGTTAATTTTAGATGTAATGTTTCTGTGAAATAGAAATCTTTATTTTTAATGCAAGCATGCTGGAAGAGGTCAATAAACACTATAATTTTAGGTTTTGAATGTGGGAACACAAAGCTGAGCTCTTGGTTTACAGTACATAGGGATGTTGATGTAACTTGCTACTGATATCCTATAGCCTATTTCTCCCTTTGCCTGTTACAGGACAAGTGTTTTTACTGACCTCTTCCTGAAAACTGGTGAGTTATCTATCTTAATATCATCTGAATGTATTGCCTTCTTGTTGAAGTAAATGGAATCCATTTCTACTGTTTGCAATTAAGAGAATATTGACTCATATAAGAATGAATCTGAAGCATTCTCAGATATTACGTGATAAATGCTGTTCTCATTCTCTGCTTTTATTTAGACAGGATTTAATGCATTTCAGGCTGATCTCAAACTCATGTAGCTAAAGGAAGTTTTCCTTAAATTCCTGACCTTCTGTCAATTAGGAGTAGTGAATTCTAGGCATGTGCCACTCTATACAAGGCTTTGCAATCCATGCATTCTTCAATATCCAAGGAGTTCTCCTTACATTTCTTCAACTAAAAAAGGAGCAAAAACTGTCTTTCTTAGGAAAAGTTTATCTTATTGATGTATAAGTGAATCTCATACACAAAGTTCTTAAAGTTGGTCTTAGTATAAAGATATATACTTATAAAACCACACTAGTTTAGCAGTAAGTATAATGAACTTTATTTTAAATGGTGGGTCTTGAAAGAAAATTCCATAGGTCATTTTATAGGGAATTGTGAATAAATTAGGTTATTTATTTATTTATTTATGTGATCTGTTAGTCTGCATTTCCTTGCCCTGCATCATCTGCATTTTTCCATATTTGGAAAAAAGTCAACAGTAGGTACATCCTCTTCCTAGCACAGGCTTTGTGTCCTACTAGGGATCAATTCTGTCCCTGCAAAGGGGCCATGAATTACTAAGTAATGTCAAAAATGTGATAGATCTAGAGACTAAAGAGGAACTTTTATGTTGAAAGTTCTTAAGGATTGTGCTCTTTTTATTTGTATAAAGTTTTCTGTGGTAATTGAAATACATTCAGATCCTAAAATAGACATCCTGGAGAACAGCAATGGTTATGACTCTGCTGAGGGTGACTTTAGCCTTTGTTACATTACAGGGAGTGAGGCTTTGGGGTCAGTTCGAGCGAGCCATCCTTTACTCTTTTGTCCTGGTGCCTTGTGACTCACACACTTTGAATTGTGAAGTTTATGTAGGAACAGAGTCTATGCTTCACTGGCACCCGAATACTTATAGAAAGATGGCCTATGACCATTCCAAAGGGAATGCTGTCCTAGCCTAAAGAATAAAGTGGAAAATACTAATCAAGTTTCAGTGCAAAGAGTGGTTTTGTAGACAGTTAAAATTGCAGATAAGGGTCTTGCTAGGCTGAACTGATTTGAATGGAGGTATTGTAGACATTTATAATATGAATCACTCAGAATTTATGTTCACTTATATTTTATACAACAGTGTTCATGTATGATTTACAAAAGAATCAGGTAACTCATTTATAACTACTGAACAGTTTCTGGGGATGTCATTGTGTGGAACCAGTGACTTTTAGTCATTTATTCACTTAAGCAGAAATGTGTGCAATTTCTACAACATTAAAGCCAGCTTGCAAGTCGCAGGCATATAAGGACTATAAAATACATTCCTTAACTTCAGGGGGTTTATAATAAACTGGGGAGACAATATAAAAGCTAATTTTAGTTACACTGATATGAATAGTAGAATATAGTAGAAAAACAGGGTTCAATTTCATCAGAATGGAAATCTTTATGGTTCTTTTTTTTTTTTTCAAAAATTGTTATCAGGTTGTGGTTTAACACAGGGATTGAGTGATTTCTTATCATATTTGAAGACTTGGATGCAACACACACACACACACACACACACACACATACACCTAGTTCTTGAGTACTTGCTGTGCCTAAGATAGTCTGAGGTGTAGGAATGGCAGCTAGGTAGATGTAAGGATAACTCCAGCCCCTAGGATAGGCATTGTCTTGAGCCTGACAGGAGCTTGTGTTGACAATCAATAGCAGTAGTGCAGTATGGGTAATGGTTGGAGGCATATAGTAGGCTGTTAAATTAATTTAAAGAAATGATGAATTTGAGTAAAGAAGAGATGGCTAAATTGTCCTTTGAATACTGAAAAGTAATCATAAAATAAAGTAATAGATAGAATAGCCCTTATGGAGAGAAGGGTCTCATAGAATTGCTGGTGTTGATGAAAATGATGTCATATTTGAAGGTACAAGTGTGTGTCTTAAGTGTAGCAAGTGCAGAGGTGCTCTAGAGGTACACAGAGGCAGAGTCAGGAGGCAATGTCAAGTATTTGGACTTTATTTTTAGGCTGTGGAAAACCATGGAAAGATATTCCATAAGAAAAAGGTTAAACATGTATGCATCAGAGCAAACTATAGACTTGGAGACAGATGGTATATCAGGTAAGGAAAAACTAAGGGTGTGGCTAGAGATAGAGGATCTGTTCAAGGTGCTTAGAGTCTTGGGTCTGAGAATGAGGATGAGAAGATGGAGGAGGGGAAGGTAGTGAAAGGGAGGGAAAGAAAGGGGTGGAAGGAAAAACCAATGTCAGATAAGGACTTCTTAGCCTGATAGATTAATCGAGGTCAGAGGACAGGGAGGAATTATTATGTAGTTAGCTATAAGAACTGAACAGCTCAGAGAGACATAAATCATGATGATTAGTGTCCCTAGGGTCTTCTACTCTGTTTGGCCCCAAGACAGCACTCAAGAACATTCTGGACCAAAAGTCAGAAAGTACTTTTGAGAGTAGATCATGAAGCTGCCATGTGACAGATTTTACCTGTTCCACCAGGTTCTAAAATATGTCCCAAACTTCATCTGCCTGTGTCTGACTTCCATTCCCTTTACCACCTTCTTTATTCAGTTCTGAAACTAGTTCTTCTTAATCCACATACTTCATGCCATATACCACTCATCTTCCTTATTTAAAATAGTCCTGTGATGATCCACATTATGTCTGATGGTTAGTATTGTGCTTAAAATTTGAAAACTCTTATGCTTAAAGAACCTATGTGTTCATTGCTTTAGCTTGTAAGCCCTTAGCTTGTACAAACTGCTTCTTAGCATTCTCCTTCCCTCTATCCCAGATGCCTGAAGACTATTCCTGTAACTGACTGATATTGTAAAATTTAACTGCTGTTATTGCAAGATAATTGGTCACATGAGCGACTAACTGTTCTGCTTTTGTACGAAAATGTTTGCTTTCTCAAGATAACTGAGGCATCTGGAGATATGATTGTATTGCCATTGTCATTGGTGCTGCTGTTATTGGTACTATTTGTAGATGTTTCACAGAGTAAGACTATATTGAATTGACAGTTAACTAAAAGCCTCAGGACTTTCGCCATGCAGGGCTAAATCAGTTATATTGTGCTTTTATACCCATGAAGAAAATAAGCTCAACTCTCATTGTGTTTTTGTTCTTTTTGAAGGTGATAGAAAAATCTAACACGAACTGGATTTAATACCTATGGCCTTTATCAAAACACTAAACAAAAATATCAAGGGGAATTGAGAGAGAGAGAGAGAGAGAGAGAGAGAGAGAGAGAGAGAGAGAGACAGAGAGAGAGAGAGAGACACAGAGACACAGAGACACAGAGAGAGAGACAGAGAAAGAGACATACACACACACAGAGAGAGGAGAGAGAGAGAGAGAGAGAGAGAGACTAAGCAATCTGATTCTAGGGTTTGTATTTAAATGGATCAGCCTTTGTACTGATCTTTAGTTGGAAGTGGAGTTGCCTTTTCTTTCTTTTTTTTTTGTTTTTTTTTTGTTTGTTTGTTTGTTTTTTTGTTTTTTTTTTTTTTTTGATTTTTCGAGACAGGGTTTCTCTGTGTAGCCCTGGCTGGCTGTCCTGGAACTCACTTTGTAGACCAGGCTGGCCTCGAACTCAGAAATCCTCCTGCCTCTGCCTCCCAAGTGCTGGGATTAAAGGCGTGCGCCACCACCACCAGGCTTTGCCTTCTCTTTCAACATCTGGTTATCTGGTTTTCTGGAGAAAGCGTTATATAAATTCGGTATCTGGCTCAAGGTAGTCATTTCCATTTTTGATACTTATTGTTTGTTTTTTTATTACTTATTTATTCTATTGAATGTTCTAGGGAGACAGTTGGAGATATTCACCTGTTAATTTAGAATCAGCATACCAGTGTATACATAGTAATGGTAGTCCCTCCATTTCCATGTGTATTGCTTAAGTTTATTTTTACCCAGTTCCACAGGCCAACATTTTCTTTTTTCCTTTTTTTTTTTCTTTCAGAATTCTGATAAGGAAAAGAAGCATGTTTCTCTCACACACACACATTAGATGACATCTCAAAGATCTGGATTTAGAGAGGCTCTGCCAGTGCCTGACAAATACAGAGGTGGATGCTCGTAGTCAAACATTGGACTGAGCGCAGGGTCCCCAATGGAGGAGCTAGAGAAAGGACCCAAGGAACTGAAGGGGTTTGCAACCCCATAGGACGAACAACAACATGAACCAACCAGTTCCCCAGAGCTCCCAGCGACTACACCACCACCAACCAAAGAGTACACATGACTCCAGATGCATATGTAGCAGAGGATGGCCTTATGGGTCGTCAATTGGAGGAGAGGCCCTTGGTTCTGAGAAGGTTCAATGCCTCAGTGTAAGGGAATGCCAGACAGGGAAGTGAGAGGGGGTGGGTTGGTGAGCAGGGGGAGGGGAGGTGGGCTAGGAGGTTTTCGGAGGGGAAACCAGGAAAGGGGATAACATTTGAAATGTAAATAAAGAAAATATCTAATAAAGAAAAAGAAAATAAAAGGATATAGGCTTAGGTCTCTTAACTGCAATGTTCAAAAATGGCAGATGGATTATTTAATATCATGGCAAACAACTCAGTATTTCCACAGAATCTTAACCTCTGGATGGTGGGAAAGATAATGAACGAGGGAGGAGAGCCAATGGCCTGGAGCATCTTCCATGTCCCAAGAGTCAGTTACTTCAGTTATTTGTTCTCCAGAGGGAAACATGGGTAACTTAGCAGGCCTCAAACTATGAGGTGGTATTTGGCAGGTTTTCCTAGTTTGTTTAAAGCTTAGAGTGATTTCAGTGATAACATGTGGGTTAGCCTCCTGCTTACCTCACATAGCCTGCTCTCAAAAAACAGTTTTACCATTGTTTCTGGAGAAGACAAGTTAGTTGTGATTGTAAGCGTGTATGCGTGGAGTAGCAGTGTTCTACATGAATCTCTCTTTTTTTGTTAGGACTCAGAAACAGAATAGAATATTTCTTAGAAATATTTTTCCTTTCTAATTAACTCACATAATCTTGATCTTCCATGAAAAATCGCATATTTTACAGGCCAAACTTGTTCATTGGTTGTTTTCAGAAATCCAAAATACAAATTAAGATTTTTCTGGTTAAAACATTAAGAAAGGGAAAAAATATTAAGTGAGTTAGTTTTGCCCAAGTAATTAAAAAGGTAGACGGGTCGTTTTCAAGCTTTCTATGCAGATGGAATATACTTGTGAATTTTGGGGAGACACATTTTGAATTCTGTGTTTGTGTGATCCTCACTTCATTTTTCATGCATATCAATCATTTGCATTTGTGAGGATTAAAGTTAGGCAGTTTTAGTTTTCTATTAGATCATTTCTGTGTATGCTGGGTTTATATATATATAAAAACTTTAAATGTTTAAAGGAGAAGAGAAGGAATATCTGTTATTTGTGGTGGGACAGCACTAGATGAATATTTTATCAGCAAGTTATAGGACCTTTTAGAAACTTACGCAACAGGTATGTGTTTATTATTCAGAGCCTTCATGAAAAAAAAAGATTTTTCAACTCCTGAGGTTATAGTGGTGAACATAATTTAAAATAAAACCTGAGAAAAGTAAAAGAGATTAAATAAATATTCATGAAAATGCCCTCTTCAGGAAATAGGGTCATTTGAACAGTCTATTCCATTAAAAATCGCTTTATTTCACTTAAATTGGTTACCTCGCAGGGAAATCGAGACCAAAGACATGAATTTGAAATCTCACTACTGCATTAAACAGATGGAATATATCATTAAAAAAATCTATAACTGATCAGCTATTTTAACTGATGTACTCAGGGAGGCATCAAATACACATTTAAGTCATATCTTAAAGTTGCATAGTAATTAGTCCTTATAATTATATACAAATAGTGATAAACTGGAAATTATACTTCTATAGTAGTATTGATAATCTAAAGTTGCTTAAAGGTAATGTACTCACAGTTGCTTATAATGATCAATGAAATGTAATTGCCAGTCAGGACACTATGAAATTGTTAACATCCTTTGATTTTTATTTATGAAAATCATTACCAATTAAACCAAATGATCTTGTCAAATGTTTTTTTTTTCTTTTTTTTTTAATTTAATTTAATTTTATTTTTTTAATTTACATTCCAAATCACTTCCCCTTTCCCGTTTCCTCCCTCCCCGAAAGTCCCATAAGCCCCCTTCCCTCCCTCTTTTCTCCGTTCAACCCCCTCTCATTACTCTGTCCTGGCGTTCCCCTACATCCAGTCTTTCCAGGACCAGGGGTCTCTCCTTCCATCTTTTTAGAAATCTATTGATATGCTGATTGTGTCTAGGGTATTCTGAGATTCTGGGTCAATATCCCCTTATCAGTGACTTCATACCATGTGTGATCTTTTGTGATTGGGTTACCTCACTAAGGATGATATTTTCAAGTTCTGACCATTTGCCTAGGAATTTCGTGAATTCATTGTTTTTAATTGCAGAGTAGTATTCCATTGTGTAAATATACCACATCTTCTGAATCCATTCCTCCGTTGAGGGACATTTGGGTTCTTTCCAGCTTCTGGCTATTATAAATAAGGCTGCTATGAATATAGTGGAGCATGTGTGCTTATTGCATGCAGGTAAAGTCTCTGGGTATATGCCCAGGAGTGGTATAGCCGGATCCTCCGGAAGTGTCATGCCCAGTTTTCTGAGGAGCCGCCAGACTGCTTTCCAGAGTGGTTGTACCAGCCTGCAATTCCACCAGCAGTGGAGGAGTGTTCCTCTTTCTCCACATCCTCGCCAACAACTGCTGTCTCCTGTGTTTTTGATCTTAGCCATCCTGACTGGTGTGAGATGGAATCTCAGGGTTGTTTTGATTTGCATTTCCCTAATGACTAAGGATGATGAACATCTCTTTAGGTGCTTCTCAGCCATTAGATATTCTTCAGGTGAGAACTCTTTGTGGAGCTCTGTACCCCATTTTTTAATAGGGTTACTTGCCTCTCTGGAGTTTAACTTCTTGAGTTCTTTGTATATCTTGGATATTAGCCCTCTGTCAGATGTAAGGTTGGTAAAGATCATTTCCCAGTTAGTTGGTTGCCGCTTTGTCTTTTTGACGGTGTCTTTTGCCTTGCAAAAACTTTGTAATTTAATGAGGTCCCATTTGTCTATTCTTGATCTTAGAGTATAAGCTTTACTAAAACTCAAAGCACACATCGCACCGCACACAATAATAGTGGGTGACTTCAACACCCCGCTCTCTGAAATGGATCGTTCAGGAAAGCAGAAACTAAACAGGGACACAGTGAATCTAATTGAAGCCTTGGACCAAATGGAACTAACTGATATATATAGAACATTTCATCCTAGAGCTAAAGAATACACCTTCTTCTCAGCTCCTCATGGTACCTTCTCCAAAATTGACCATATAATTGGTCACAAATCAGACCTCAACAGATACAAGAAGATAGAAATAATCCCATGCCTCCTATCAGATCACTATGGAATAAGGGTGGTCTTCAATGGCAACAAAAACAAAAGAAAACCCACGTACACATGGAGGCTGAACAATGCTCTACTCAATGATAACTTGGTCAAGGTGGAAATAAAGAAAGAAATCAAAGACTTTTTGAAAGTTAATGAAAATGAAGGCACAACATACCCTAACTTATGGGACACAATGAAAGCAGTGCTAAGAGGAAAATTCATAGCCCTGAGTGCCGCCAAAAAGAAACGGGAGACAGCATACACTAACAGCTTAATGGCACACCTGAAAGCCCTGGAACAAAAAGAAGAAAATACACCAAAGAGGAGTAGAAGGCAGGAAATCATCAAACTCAGGGCTGAAATCAATCAAGTAGAAACAAATAAAACCATACAAAGAATCAACAAAACGAGGAGTTGGTTCTTTGAGAAAATCAACAAGATAGATAAGCCCTTAGCCAGACTAACCAGAGGGCACAGAGATAGTATCCAAATTAATAAAATCAGAAACGAAAAGGGAGAGATAACAACAGAAACTGAGGAAATTCAAAAAATCATCAGATCCTACTACAAAAACCTGTATTCAGTCAAATGTTAATAAACTAAAAACTTTACTCTTTTACATTGACTAGTTATACCCAAGAGTGCTAATCTAAAATAATTTTGGTATTTTCACTCCAAATCATTTATAGTTAGTACCTAAATGGCCTCTCAGACCTCTGCTTATCATACTATAGGAGTTTATACTCTTCTCTTGTCCTTCCTTTTTACACCATGTCTCTTTAACTGGCACTTTTACAGTCTATGCACTGATCCAAGTAATTTAGGAATTATTAAAAGAATCCTAGAAAAGACAGAAAGACAAATGAGATTTTTCTAGCTCACTAGTTGGAGTACCACCTGAGGACTACACATGTTAAATTCATCCTAGCTCAATCATACCATAATCTCTGGTCAAGTGACAGGCACGATAGAGTCTGAGCAGGTCACTGGAGTGCCATGAATATATCATAAAGTACCAGTATCTGCTGGACCTAGATAACTTTGCATTTCTTACCACACCCATGGTCTTGGTCTCCTTGAGTAAGGAGTGTGTTAGAGGGGCTCCAGGATGTCTTGTTAGTTCATCTTGTGCACAAGAATGTCCTATTTACAGACAGACCTACTGCTCCTAAAGGAAAGAACATGGGGCATTGCTGCTTTCCCTATAGCCAGAGGTGCATATGGGATTGAATTAACCATTATCTCAGTGTCTCAATTAGGAGTTCTGCTCCAGCTTCTAGAGCTTTCCTGAAGCAGACAAGGAGTCCTGGTTGGAACATAGGTTACATGTTCTACTAAGAAAGAAGCCAGGCTTTGGCACTTCTATACTGTGTGTAATCCCTTGGGATTTTTTTTATTCATGTTCAGCATTTAAGACAGTTTAACATGAAGACTGAGATGTAATATCTTCACTTGAAAAGTATACATTTTAGTGTCAATAAGAATTATGTGGGTAGGTATCTCATTGGATAAAGACCCTTGCTGCCTGAAGCATGAGGACCTGGGTGCAAGTCCTCATACTCAAATAAATACTGGTTGGGAATAGTATCTCACCTATAATCCTAGGACTCTGGAGCTGAAGCTATCAGCTTCTTGAGGTAAGATTGCTAGCTATATTAGCTGAGTTAGTTCTAGATTCAATGGAGATTCCACTCTACAACGTAGACGGTGAAAAATAGTCAGTAAAAGCACCCTCTGGTAACTCTAGGGCTCCACATAAATGTGTGCACACACAATGTGTGCATGTGCACTTAAAATCACATATACACATAGGTATATACAGCATATGCAAAAACATAAAAAGGAAAAAGTACAAAGAAACATGTTCAAGAACTTAATGAGGTATTTCAAATAGAAATTTATTTAAAAATTCAAAAACACTTATTTCAAAACTTAAAAAAAAAATCAAGAAAGTGAACCCATATCAACGGAAAATAGTGAGCAGATATTTTTCTTTTGTCAAACTTATTTAATGGACATTGTAGTTGCTGTTATTATTTCTTACTACAAAATCATGAAGTTAAAAACTAGGACATACAGAAGATAGTTACATAAAGCCCTACTACTTGTAAGTCAATTAAAAGTAAAATTTAGGAAACGATGGCCACCCCAGCAGAGTCCAGTCTGTCCCAACAGGTGTGGAGCTTCAGTACATCTGTGGTCAGGCCCTTTTTTGCCAAGCTTATGAGGCCCCCTGTTTAGATAAACGGCATTGAAGGTCATTGTATCACTTCTGGTTTTTCTGCTGCATCTAAAAAGAATAAGCTAGACCAACTGCAAAGGAGTTGCTGCTGCTAGGACAACTTCTGATAGATGTCAAGGTGTCTCTTAGTCTTCTGAATTCTTACATAATGCACTGCATCAAAGTGAAAACCCCGAAAGACATCACAACACGGGATGTTTTCCCCACTCCTGTCCAACCTCATCAGTTTACTAACTGAAAATGGTCACCTAAGCAACCAGGGAGTCATTTCTGCCTTTTCCATCATAGTAAGTGTTTACCCTGGAAAAATGAGTTGCACTGTGACCACAGCATCTCCCGTAGATGAAGCTGTTCTCTCTGAGATAATGACAGTGCTTATAAAGCTTCCTAAGTCAAGGCCAAGTATTGAAAATTTGAGGTTAAGACTAACCTATTAGTCATGGATGAGATAGTTGCTTGAATTGAGGAAAATTGGGGAGAACTCATTGATATGCTTTGATTCAGAAGCTAAGCCAGGTCATGTGGGAGATGCTTTAAAGGCTCCATCACCTGTAAAAGTTCTCATCCTTGGAGCAACAGTAAAATGCTTCCTGAACAGACAATAAACAAACACATAAACAGACAAACAAACAAACAAATAAAGAGATAACATAAAAAATAAGTTAGAAGGAAGATATCTGGCATAGCTGGATAAAGCTGCTTTTAGAAGCTATAGAGTATTAAACAGAAGTCTCAGTGCTAGGTGGGGAATACCTTCTTATGAGTTGTTGGGCAGAGAGGCTTTAGAGCACCCCCCACAAATAAATACTGACTTTTGCAATTTCTCTTTGTTGCCTACTGGAGCTACATGATAGAACCCTATTGTTGAAGTTACAGAGTAATCAAGTTAGACCTAATCTAACCTTCCTTTTTATTGGCTAGCTTCCTCCATGGTACTAGATGTTGCTATGCAGAATGTTGTGGGAGAAAAGTCAACAACCTTCTTCAACAGCTGTGAACCTGATGAACTACAGCACCAAGCTCCTAATCAAGGTGTGCCCACTTGTGTAATAGTAACATAGCTTATGGTTTAACCAACTACTCTGTAGTTGGATTTGAGGATTTTTTCACAGCATAGGATTCCTAAATATACTATAATCCTGTTCAAAAACCCCTGAATAGAGAGGTTACAGGCTCTAGGAGGGAGAGATCTTACTGTTGCTCCTTAACAGCGTTAGCATAGTGTCTTCAAATTACTTATGTAGTTCACAGAAAAATTGCTGCTCAGACTTAGTGGAATTTTTCTTTGTAATGAATGATAAGGCTATCCAAGATATTGAAAATAAGGCCTTGTTGAGTGCTCAACCCTAAAGCAATACATATATAACTTGCCTTTGGCTCAGATAATCTTGAGCAAGAGGGTCTGGAAAGAATGAAAAGGCTGGAAGATAGGGAGAAGGACACAAATGCTGTCTTCCAGGCATGACATTGCAACCATTATCTCACAGCACCTGTAATTACCAACACTAGGCCTGAAAAAGACTATCCCTATCAAAAGTCAAGCTTGGATCTGGGGGGTGGGGGGGAGCTCCTTGAATATGGTTGGATTGTGGGAGGGTGAGACAGGCAGTAATTGACTTCTGTGTTTCTATCAGCTGGTAAGTTCATCAGGATCTCAAGGATTGATCTAAAGCCATGGTCAAACAGATACCTGCAGTTAAACTCCATGGGTCATGAAACAAACAAAAAGAGAATGTGAGAAGAGTCTTGGGTAGAGGAGGGGCATTGTCAGAAGTGGCAAAGAGGTAAGAAAGATTGGGGGTTAAGAGTCATTAGAATGAATTACATATGTGTATATAATTGTGAAAGGACAAATTTAGTAAGTTAAAGAGACCAGGATGCCTGAAGGATGATAATTGTGATTGTCTCTTGGACTTCCAAACACTTGCACACACAGACATGGGTGCCCCACTTCACACACACACAAGTATACCTGCCTGAATAGAAATACAACACATTCACAAACAAAAAACATCAACCAACAAAATCCCAAAGGCATCTGGTATCTTACATGTAGTCACCACCATGATGGCATGTAACTCTTCTTTGAGAAGCTCATACCCATAATAATTCTATTTCTTCTAACTCTTATGCTTAAAGTCTATATGGAAATATATTTTAATAAACCACAGCACAATTCTGTTCAAAAACTATGAAATTAAAACTTATTAAGAATTAAGCAGTGATTCTCAACCTTCCTAATGCTGTGACCCTTTAATAAAATTCCTCAAGCTGTGATGACTCCAACCATAAAATTATTTTCATTGCTATTTCATAAATATAATTTTGCTACTGTAATTTCTTTGAAGATAAAGGTTTTCCATAGGGGTTGTGACCCAAGGGTTGAGAACTGCTGAATTAGAGAAATAAAATACATTTGATAAGAAAAGCAGTTTGAGTACTGACTGGGAGGCAAGAAGGGGGCCAGCTCTAAAAGCAAGGGGTGTGGGGAGGCAGTGTGAAAGGGGAACCCATGAGGGAAAAGTACAAGGAAACACAAGTGTGGTGATGTTAAGATAAAACCTTTCATTTTGTTGAAGTGATGGCTGGTTTTAGTTGTCAATTTGATAGAACCTAGATCACATGGGAAGAGACTTACAAATCATTGTCTAGATCATTGGTTCTAAACCTACCTAATTATGTGACCCTTTAAAATAGTTCTTCATTTTGTGATAACCCTGAAGCCATAAAGAATATTTTTGTTGCTACTTCATGGCTATAATTTTGCTACTGTTATGAACTGTAATATAAAGAATTTTTGAGATAGAGGCTTTCCAAAGGGATTGCAACCCACAGACTGAGAACCACTAATGTAGAACAAGGGACCTCTCAGGATATCTGTGGAGGAATTTCTTGATAACACTAACTGATTCAGGAAGACCCCATCCACCTTAGGTGGCATCATTCCCTGCAGTTGGGTCCTAGACTCTGTAAAGGCTGAGCAGTAAGCATGTATATAGTCACTCTCTTGCTGCTCTTCACTGTGGAAGTGAATCACTTCTTCAAGCTCATGCCAAAGTTTCTCACAATAAAAGACTTGTAATCTAGACTCAATGCCTTTCTTACTTAAAATTGCTTTTGTCAGGAAATTTTACTGCAGCCATAGGAAGTAGAATCAAGAGAGTAGCTAACCTAAACAAGATTGCTAAAAATACTAGTTCAAGACATCTTTCTGCTTTTTTATACTATAATTATTTATCTGATTATAATTTTGAAAAATTTCAAGAGCATGACTTCTCATGTAAAGCTCAAAGGCAGAAAGTTTCCGTCATCTAAAGTTCTTTTTGGTCATGATGAGTATTCATTTCTTGCCTCAGTGCCATTCTGTCTTAGAGGACGGAACATTGACAGTGTACTTACACAGTAAGTATAGAGACAGTAGGTATATTACTTCTCTCACACAAGGGGCACTGGAACAGTGATGGAAGTGCAGTTTCTGGGGATATCTGGAATTTGAATATGATAATGATTTGATTTTTCTTAGCTTGGAGCTACTATTTCTCTTCAGCCTTTTTTCCCCCTTAGAGAAAATTATCTAATTAGATGTAGATGGTGCTGTAAAGCATAAGAAGACCTGACCTTGAGGGAATTCCTTGATTTTGTTGCATATTAATTTGCATGCCACACTTCAAATGAGGGTGAGAATGACTGAAATATTTTCTGAACTGTGTGCTGTTCTCAGAACACACTTGAATGTTCTTAAGATGAATGTTTCAAAGCTGTGTTTCCAGAGAAATTTGGCCTGTATGAAGCTGTTTGCTTCAAACTGCTTGTTTTCTTCTTAGTTTTTTTTCCTTTAAGACAGAAAAAATTTGCATACATTACTACATTGTTTTCTGCATTTAGTGAAAATATAGAGAGGAATTTATATATTTTTGAAACTTCAGAGATTAAAAATGGATTATATCATGAATACTTCAGAGGAACAACTTAATGGTCATTGAAAATACAGCTGACTATAAGGTCAGGCAGGAAACTGACAGGGAATCATGTAATGGGAAGAAAAAAAAAGCAGTGTGTATTGAGGAGAGTATGTCCAGTTTCATGGAGATAAGTGCTGTTTAGATCCAGCAGGATAGTTGCCAGAATACATGATAGAGGCATAGGACTTGAATTTTTGTTTGACAGTTGTCAACATATCAGAATACTTCAGAAGCTACATAGTAGGTCTGAGGACTGGAATCAGTCTACAGGCCAGGAGTTTGCTTCCTCTGGAGAAACAAATTTCTACGACATTGTTCAACAATTATCAGTCACTTCTCTAAGGAATTGTTCCCTTTAGATACTATTAAACAGTATGTGTCAATTCTCACCCTATTTTCTGTCTTGCTTTATCCTTAAGGAGGAAAACAATGACTACGAATCATTTTCTGTATAAAAATGCAGTGCATTTGAAGACTTGAGCACCCACAGAGAACCTATTAATCTCCTAGTGAAATGGTAGCAAAATGTTCTTATTATATTGCTCACATACAGTTTCCTCAGGACTTTAGCTAAGAGGATTTAATAGGGCCCTGTTTAAGACTGGAGGAAAGAGCTGTATCTTCTCACAGTGGGGTTTCTCTAAATCACTAAAATAACTCCTGATTGAACTGAAAGCTCTTGATATACTTAAATATGCTTAATTAGCCCTAAGACTGAACACTTAGTCAAAACATATTGTCATTGAATGAAACAACCTCAGAGACAAATCCTAATAATCAGAGTTGCTTTGGAAGGGAATGGGCTGAAACCAACCTGCCTTCTATGTTCCTGTGCATGTCCAGACTCATCCAAACACAACTATTCAGGAAGTAAATCCTAATTTTGAAAGTTGATGGGACTCAACTCTATGTCCTCCCCTTGCATGAACCATTTTACCTGTTCATAAAATTTTATATTGTATGTTACATTATTTTTCATTATCTCTGGTTTCATTCAATCATTTTCACCAAAAGTAACAATTTGAAGGCTTATGTAGACAATCAAGTGACTGATATATTTTTTTCTCTCTCCATTTTATTGGATATTTTATTTATATACATTTCAAATGTTATCCTCTTTTCTGGTTTCTCCTTGGAAAACTTCCTAACCCATCCCCCCCTCCTCTACTTCTGTGAGGGTGTTCCTCCATCCAACCACCCACCCACCCACTCACCCACTCCCACCTCCCTGTCCTGGCATTCCCCTACACTGGAGCATTGCGCCTTCACAGGACCAAGGACCTTTCCTCCCATTGATGCCCACAAGGCCATCCTCTGCTATATATGTGGCTGGAGCCCTGGGTTGCTCCATGTGTACTCTTTGGTTTGTGGTTTAGAACCTGGGAGGGTCTGGTTGGTTGATATTATTGTTCTTTCTATGGGGCTGCAAATCTCTTCAGCTCTTTCAGTCCTTCCCCTAACTCCTCTATTGGGGTCCCTGTGCATTCCAATGATTAGCTGCAACCATCTGCATCTGCATAGTTAAGGCTCTGACTGAGCCTCTCAGGAGACAGGTATATCAGGCTCCTCTCAGCAAGCACTTCTTTGCATCAGCAATCAGGTCTGGGTTTGGTGTCTGCACATGGGATGGATCCCTAGATGGGGCAGTCTCTGGATAACCTTTCCTTCAGTCTCTGCTCTACTCTTTGTCCCCATATTTCCTTTACACAGGAGCAATTCTGGGTTAAAATTTTGGAGATGAATGGGTGGTCCCATCCCTCAACCGGGGGCCTTGCCTAACCTCTGGTTATGGTCTCTACAGGTTCTCCCTCCCTTTGGTGGATATTTCAGCTAATGTCATCCCTGTTGCATCCTGGGAGCCTCTTGCTTTCCTGGCATCTGGGACTTCCTGGTGGCTACCTCCAGTCTGTGAATTTCATAAAGTCATTGCTTTTCATAGCTGAGTAGAACTCCATTGTGTAAATGTGTGACATTTTCTGTATCCATTTGTCTTAGTCAGGGTTTCTATTCCTGCACAAACATCATGACCAAGAAGCAAGTTGGGGAGGAAAGGGTTTATTCAGCTTACACTTTCCACATTGCTGTTGATCACAAAAGGAAGTCAGGACTGGAACTCAAGCCAGTCAGGAGGCAGGAGTTGATGCAGTGGCCATGGAGGGATGTTACTTACTGGCTTGCTTCCTCTGGCTTGCTCAGTTCGCTTTCTTATAGAACCTAAGACTACCAACCCAAGGATGGCACCACCCACAATGCACCCCCTTGATCACTAATTGAGAAAATCCCTTTTAGCTGGATCTCATGGAGGCATTTCCTCAACTGAAGCTCTTTTCTCTGTGATAACTCCAGTCTATGTCAAAACCAGCCAGTACAATTGACCCCTTGTCAACTTGACACATGAACACATCACTATTAAGCCTCAACCCTTACTTTCTTATTCATCCCCAAGATCTGAATAACTTTTAAAGTCCCACAGACATTGCAAATTCTTACATATTAAAATTTTGATCTCTTTTAAAATATCCAATCTCTTTTAAAATCCAAAATCTTTTTCATAATTAAAAGTATCTTAACTGTGGGCTCCACTAAAATACCTTCTTATTTCAAGAGGAAAAAATATCAGGGTACAGTCACAAGCAAAATCAAAATCAAACTCTGACTGTCCAATGTCTAGGATCCACTCAAGATCTTCTAGGCTCCTCCAAGGGCTTGGGTCACTTCTCCAGCTCTGCCCTTTGTAGCACACACCTTGTATTCTAGGCTCCAGCTGCCTGTACTCCACGGCTGCTGCTGTTCTTGGTGGTCATCTCATGGCACTGGCATCTCTAAAATACTGGTGTCTTCTGCTGTAACTAGGCTTCACCAATAGCCTCTCATAGGCTCTCTTCATGATGCCAAGCCTCAACTCCGATGCATAACTCCTTCAGTCCTGGTCCATCAATAGGAACTAAGGCTGCACCTTCACCAATGGCCTTCCATAGTTCCTTAGGACCCCTTCATTCCTTTAAAAACAGTACCACCTGGGTGACTCTTACAAAATACCAAGTCCAGCCACAGCACAAGGTACAACCTTGGCTATCTCTGGAACACAGCCTCTGTGCTCTCAGAAAACACTTCCCAGAAGGTTTCATCTCAATCATGCTGGTCTCTTCATAGTCACAGATGATTTCTTAGCTCCAGCTAACCAGCAGCCCCAGTAATGCAAAGTTTTTGCTTTAATAGTTTTGGAATCTTGTTAATCACAGCTGATTCTTCATCCCCAGCTAACCAAAACCACAGAATCTTCACAATCAAAATAGCAACAGCATCATTTGCTTGGAAATTTGTTTTCCAATCTTTCATTCTGAGGTAGTGTTTGTCTTTGACACTGAGGTGCGTTTCCTGTATGCAGCAAAATGCTGGGTCCTGTTTATGTATCCAGTCTGTTAGTCTATGTCTTTTTATTAGGGAACTGGAATCCATTGATGTCAAGAGATATTAAAGAATAGTGATTATTGCTTCCTGTTATTTTTGATGTCATTTTTATGTTTGAGTGGTTATCTTCTTTTGGGTTTGTTGAAAGAAGATTACGATCTTGCTTTTTCTAGAGTGTAGTTGCCCTCCTTGTATTGGCATTTTCTATCTATTATCCTTTGTAGGTCTGGTTTTGTGGAAATATATTGTGTAAATTTGATTTTATCATGAAATATCTTGATTTCTTCATCTATGGTGATTGAGAGTTTTGCTGGGTATAGTAGTCTGGGCTGGCATTTGTGTTCTCTTAAGAGTATGTATGAGATCTGCCAAGGATCTTCTAGCTTTTATGGTCTCTGCTGAGAAGTTTGGTGTAATTCTGATAGGTCTTCCTTTATATGTTACTTGACATTTTTATCTTACTGCTTTTAATATTCTTTCTTTGTTTAGTACATTTGATGTTTTTATTATTATGTGTTGAGAGGTCCCAGGAAACAAGCTGGAGTAGCCATTCTAATATCAGATAAAACTGACTTTCAACCAAAAGTCATCAAAAAAGACACGTAAGGACACTTCATACTCATCAAAGGAAAAATCTACCAAGAAAAACTCTTAATTCTGAACATCCATGCTCCAAATGCAAGGGCACCCTCATTTGTAAAAGAAACTTTACTAAAGCTCAAAGCACATATTACACCTCACACAATAATTGTGGGTGACTTCAACACTCCACTCTCCTCAATAGACAAATCAGGGAAACACAAACTAAACAGAGACACAATGAAACTAATCGAAGTTTTGGACCAAATGGATTTAACAGATATATATAGTACATTTCATCCTAAATCAAAAGAATATACCTTCTTCTCAGCATCTCATGGTACCTTCTCCAAAATCAACCATATAATTGGTCACAAAACAGACCTCAACAGATATAAGAAGATCAAACTAATCCCATGCTTCCTATCAGATCACTATGGAGTAAGGGTGGTCTTCAATAGCAACGAAAACAACAGAAAGTCCACATACACATGGAAGCTGAACAATGCTGTACTCAATGATAGCTTGGTCAAGGAAGAAATAAGGAGATAAATCAAAGACTTTGTAGAATTTAATGAAAATGAAGGCACAAAATACCCAAACTTATGGGACACAATGAAAGCAATGCTAAGAGAAAAACTCATAGCCCTGAGTGCCTCCGAAAAGAAGCTGGAGAGAGCATACACTAGCAGCTTCACAGCACACCTGAAAGCTCTGGAACAGAAAGAAGCTAATGTACCCAAGAGAAGTAGAAGACAGGAAATCATCAAACTCAGGGCTGAAATCAACCAAGTAGAAACAAAAAGTACCATAAAAAGAATCAACAAAACCTGGAGCTGGTTCTTTGATTAAATCAACAAGATAGATAAACCCTTAGCTATACTAACCAGAGGGCACAGAGATAGTATCCAAATGAACAAAATCAGAAATGAAAAGGGAGATATAATAATAGAAACTGAAACACCTCACACTAGTCAGAAAGGCTAAGATCAAAAACACAGGAGACAGCAGTTGTTGGAGAGGATGTGGAGAAAGAGGAACACTCCTTCACTGCTGGTGGGATTGCAAGCTGATACAACCACTCTGGAAAGCAGTCTGGTGGTTCCTCAGAAAACTGGGCATGACACTCCTGGAGGATCCAGCTATACCACTCCTGGGAATATACCCAGAAGCTTCTCCTGCATGCAATAAGGACACATGCTCCACTATGTTCATAGCAGCCTTATTTATAATAGCCAGAAGCTGGAAAGAACCCAGATGTCCCTCAACGGAGGAATGGATTCAGAAGATGTGGTATATTTACACAATGGAATACTACTCTGCCAATAAAAACAATGAATTCACAAAATTCTTAGGCAAATGGTCTGAACTGGAAAATATCATCCTTAGTGAGGTAACCCAATCACAAAAGAACACACATGGTATGCAGTCACTGATAAGAGGATATTAACCCAGAATCTTGGAATACCCAAGACACAATTCACATATCAATAGATTTCCAAGAAGATGGAAGGAGAGACCCCCCTGGTCCTGGAAGACTGGATGTAGGGGAATAACAGGACAGAGAAGCGAGAGGGGGTTGAATGGGGAACAGAGGGAGGGAAGGGGGCTTATGAGACTTTCAGAGAGGGAGGAAACGGGAAAGGGGAAATGATTTGGAATGTAAATAAAAAAAACTTAGAAAAAAAAAGAAACTGAGGAAATTCAAAAAATAGTCAGATCCTACTAAAAAAGCATATACTCAACACAACTGGAAAATCTGGATGAAATGGACAATTTCCTAGACAGTTACTAAACACCAACATTAAACCAGGATCAAATAGACCATCTCAATAGTCCCATAACCCTTAATGAAATAGAAGAGGTCATTGAAAGTTTCCCAACAACAACAACAAAAAAAAAAAAGTACAGGACCAGATGGTTTTAGTGCAGAATTCTATCAGACCTTCAAAGAAGACTTAACACCAATACTCTTCAAACCATTCAACAAAATAGAAACAGAAGGAACACCACCCAACTTTTTCTATGAAACTACAATTTCACTGATACCAAAACAACACAAAGATCCAACAAAGAAAGAGAACTTCAGAACAATTTCCCTTATAATACCAATGTAAAAAATACTCAATAAAATTCTTGCCAACAGAATCCAAGAACACATCAAAATGATCACTCACCATGATTAAGTAGGCTTCATCCCAGGGATGCAGGGATGGTTCAATATATGGAAATCCATCAATGTAATCCACTACATAAACGACCCAAACAAAAAAAAACCCACATGGTCATTTCATTAGATGCTGAAAAAACATTTGACAAAATTCAGCATCCTTTCATGTTAAAAGTCTTGGAAAGATCAAGAAATCAAATTCCATACCTAAACACAGTAAAAGCAATATACAGCAAACCAGTAGCCATCTTCAAACTAAATGGAGAGAAACTTGAAACAATCTAACTAAAATCCGGGACTAGACAAGACTGCCCTCTCTCTATATCTATTCAATATAGTACTTTATGTTCTAGCTAGAGCAATTAGACAACAAAAGGAGGACAAAGGGATACAAATTGGAAAGGAAGAGTTCCAACTATCATTATTTGCAAATAATATGATAGTATATTAAAGCGACCCAAAAAACTCCACCAGAGAACTTGTACAGCTGATAAAAAACTTCAGCAAAGTGGCCACATATAAAATTAACTCAAACAAATCAGTAGCCTTCCTATATTCAAAGGATAAACAGGCTGAGAAAGAAATTAAGGAAATGACACCCTTCACAATAGTTACAAACAATATAAAGTGACTCTAACCAAAGAAGTGCAAGATCTGTATGACAAGAACTTCAAGTCTCTGAAGAAAGAAATTTAAGAAGACCTCAGAAGATGGGAAGATCTCCAATGTTCATGGATTGGCAGGATTAATACAGTAAAAATGGCCATCTTGTCAAAAACAATCTACAGATTCAATGCAATCCCCATCAAAATTCCAACTCAATTCTTCATGGAGTTAGAAAGAGCAATTCTGAAATTCATCTGGAATAACAAAAACCCAGGATAGCTAAAACTATTCTCAACAGTAAAAGAACTATTAGGGGAATCAGTATCCCAGACCTCAAGCAGTACTACAGAGCAACAGTATTAAAAACTGCATGATATTGGTACAGTGACAAGTTCAATTCCATGTGGATCAAGGACCTCCACATAAATCCAGACACACTGAAACTAATAGAAAGGAAACTGGGGAAGAGCCTTGAGCACATAGGCACAGGAGAAAACTTCCTGAACAGAACACCAATATCTTATGCTCTAAGAAAAAGAATTGACAAATGGGACCTCATAAAATTCAAAGTTTCTGTAAGGCAAAGGACACTGTCAATAGGACAAAACGGCAACCAACAAATTGGGAAAAGATCTTTACCAACCCTACATCTGACAGAGGGCTAATATCCAATATATCCAAAGAACTCAAGAAGTTAGACTCCAGAGAACTAAATAGCCCTATTAAAAATGGGGTACAGAGCTAAACAAAGAATTTTTACCTGAGGAATATCAAATGGCTTAGAAGCACCTAAAAAAATGTTCAACATCCTTATTCATCAGGGAAATGCACATCAAAAGAACTCTGAGATTTCAGCTCACACTGGCCAGAATGGCTAAGATAAAAAACTCAGGAGACAGCAGGTACTGGAGAGGACGTGGAGAAAGAGGAACACTCCTCCATTGCTGGTGGAATAATAAGCTGGTACAACCACTCTGGAAATCTGTTTGGTGGTTCCTCAGAAAATTGAGCATAATACTACTGGAGGACCCTGTTATACCACTCCTTGGCATATACCCAGAGGACTCTCCAGCATGTAGTAAGGACACATGCTCCACTATGTTCATAGAAGTTCCATTTATAAGAGCCAGAAGCTGGAAAGAACCCAGATGTTCCTCAACAGAGGAATGGATATAGAAAACGTGGTATATTTACACAATGGAGAATTATTCAGCCCTTAAAAACAATGAATTCATGAAATTCTTAGACAAATGGATGGAACTGGAAAATATCATCCTGAGTAAGGCAACCCAATCCCAAAGAACACCCATGGTATGCACTCACTGATAAGTGGATATTATCCTAGAAGACTGGAATACCCAAGACACATTTCACATATCACATGATGTCCAAGGAGGAGGAAGAACAAAATATGGATACTCTGGTTTTTTGTAGAAAGGGGAGTGAAATACCCACAGAAGGAGATACAGAGACAAAGGGTGGAGCAGATTCTGAGGAAAAGACCATCCAGAGACTACCCCACACAGGGATCCATTCCATATACAGTTACAAAACCCAGACACTATTAGTGATGCCCACAAGTGCTTGCTGACTGGAGGTGGATATAGCTGTCACCTGGGAGGTTCTGCTAGTTCATGAGAAATACAGAGGGGGACATTCTCAGCTGGCCATTGAACTGAGCACAGGGTCCCCAATGGAGGAGCTAGAGAAAGACCCAAGGAGCTGAAGGGGTTTTGCAGTGCCACAAGAGGATCAACAATATGAGACACCCAGTACTCCCAGAGCTCCCAGGGACAAAACCATCAACCAAAGAGTGCACATGGATTTACCCATGGCTCCAGACATATAGGCAGCAGTGGATGGTCTTGTTAGACACCAAAGGGAGGAGAGGCCCTTGGTCTTTGAAAGACTTGATGCCATAGTGTAGAGGAATACCAGGACAGAGAAATGTGGGAGGGTTCATTGTGGAAGGGGAGATGGCTTATGGGATTTTTGGAGGAGGGGGGAACCAGGAAATGGGACAACATTTGAAATGTAAATTAAGTATATATCTAAGAAAAAAAAAGAAAACAAAACAATCCAACCAATAAACAAACAAACAATAAAACAAAATAGCAAAGGCCCTGATAAGAGTCTTATCTTCCCTCTGTAATTTCACAGCCAGGCTTCCATCTCCTGCACTGTTTTCAACATTATCTTCCAAGCTCCTTCAGAACATACCACAGAACACCGAATAGATCTTATAGCACAAAGTTCCAAAGTCCTTCTACAGTCCTCCCCAAAACATGATCAGGTTTTCACAGGAATACCCCACTATGCTGTTACCAGTTTGTCTTAGTCAGGGTTTCTATTCCTGCACAAACATCACGGCTAAGAAGCAAGTTGGGGAGGAAAGGATTTATTCAGCTTACACTTTCCACATTGCTGTTGATCACCAAAGGAAGTCAGGACTGGAACTCAAGCAGGTCAGGAAGCAGGAGCTGATGCAGTGGCCATGGAGGGATGTTACTTACTGACTTGCTTCCCCTGGCTTGCTTAGCTTGCTTTCTTACAAAACCTAAGACTACCAACCCAGAGATGGCACCACCCACAATGAGCCCTCCCCTCTTGATCACTAATAGTGAAAATGTCTTACAGCTGGATCTTATGAGGCATTTCCTCAACTGAAGCTCTTTTCTCTGTGATAGCTCCAGCCTGTGTCAGGTTGACACACAAAACCAGCCAGTACACCATTCCTCTGTTGAGGGACATCTTGGTTGTTTCCAGCTTCTTGCTATTATAAATAAGGCTGCTATGAACACAGTGAAACATGTGTCTTTGTTAAATGTTGGAGCATCTTTTGGGTGTATGCCAGGAGTGGTATAGCTGTGTTCTCAGGTAGTACTATGTCGAATTTTCTGAGGAACTTCCAGGCTGATTTCCAGAGTGGTTGTCCCAGCTTGCAATCCTGTTGTTGACTTCAAGGAATCAGGGACCATTTTACTATGCTCTCTGATAAACAAGGGTAGGTGCCTAAATTTAACATCTTAAACTCTGCTTCAACGTTGTATAATTACGTGTTTTTATTTATATAAATTTACTTATTTGTGTGTGTGTGTGTATGTGTGTGTGTTTGTGTTGTCAGCATGCATGTTTGCATCTATGTGTGTACAAATGTGTTCTGAGATGCGTGTGCACTTGTGTGCTCATGCATGAGGAAGTCAATAGCTGATATTAAGATTCTCTCCCCTCTGCTCTTCCATCTTGTTCTTTAAGGTGAGGCTTGCCTAGAACTTGTCTATATGAACAGTCCAATTAGCCATTTCGCTGTAGGGATCTCTAGTCTTGGCTTCCAGAAGCTGGGTTTCCATGCAGGGCACCTTTTTTATTTTTGTAGATTGTAGAGATTGGTATTCTGGGCCTCTTGCTTGCACGATAAGCATTTTAGCTGCTGAACCATTCACATATAATTAGGTTTGTTTGTTTTTGTCTCCATCCATCCCAGATCTGTTCATCTTAGTCATCTTCTTGTTCCAAATCCCCACTATATCCTTTTATTCCCAATATTTCCCCTTCCTCTTTATTGCTTATAAGTTTGTAACAAGTCTTTTTGTTTATTTTAGCATTTTTATCTGTCTTCAAGAAAATAATGGATCCCATTTTTCTCATTTTGTTTTTGTTGTTGTCATAAAATATCCCCAATAAAAGCAAAATAAAGGGGATGTTACCTTGTTTATAGTCCAAGGTTATGGTCCACCGCTGGGGGAAAGCTTTACGAGGAACTCAAAGTGGCTACTCATATAATGTAAGTCAAAAGAAGAGAGAAAATGAAGTCTCCCAAGTTGTCTGCTTGCTTCTGCTGATACTTACCTAGTTCCCCCCCCCCACTCTTAGATAGTTCAGAGCCCAGCACATAAAATGCTATAACCCATAGGTCCTCTTACCCGAGTCAAGACAACCTCCTACATACATAGCATAAGCTAACCTAATCAAGATCAGTATATACTGAGACCACTGAGAAATTACTTTCTATATAATTTTAGGTAGTGGCAAGTTAACAATTAAAAATTAACCATTATCACATTTTTGAGAGAAGAGGTTATCAAATCCTTAGGGCATTATAAACATGCGTCTTACTCATATCTGATTTGTAGGAAGATAAGACAGTCTCTATCTTATTATAGAAACCCAGTGAAGGCTAAATGAATGCAGAGAACCCATCTATACTCTAACCAGGTTCCAGTCAAAGCCTCTTGAACCCAATTTGGATTCATAAAACCCTGTCGGTAGAAACTGGCCTTCCAAACAATGAACATGTTTTATCTCCATTATCTTTTATCTAGTCAAAACTGAAGGCCAGTAAAATTCAATGAGATTAAGTATAAGGACATTATATTCAAGCAATCTGGATTTTATAGTCAATCAAGAACACACGATTGCACAGATTTTTCTAATTGTTCTTTCTAAACACTGAGGGTATCAGCCTCTGTAAGTGGTGGGGCAAATTAACTTGTGTAGTACTGCCTTCTCATAAATATACTGAAAATGTGACTATAAACATTAATGGACCTCAAAGGCATCTGTTATGTGATCAAGCACACTGGGCAAGTCATGGGCAGCCAGTTGGTAAGCAGTGTTCATCCACAGTCTGTGCTTCAGTTCCAGCCTCCATATTCCTGCTTGCATAATGGGCTTTCCCCAGTTACAGATTATAAATTGTAAAATGAAATAAATCCATTTCTCCCTGTTTTTTTTTGTTGTTTATTGTCTTTATCATAGCACTAGAAAGCATACTTAAGCTGTATTTAAGCATTATTTGAATACCAATGGTTATATCATCTTTAATTATAAAATATTTATAATAAATTTCAGGAGATGCAGCTCTATAATATAGGGAAAGATAAACACAGGTAGGAAAGCTTTTTTTTTTTCTGGAAGAAATTACATTGTAGTAATATCTTTTCTGCCCCTCTTTTGCAAAGATCTTTGTCTTTGGAGACACTCCTAATTGATAAGGACCATATTACAGCTGTTTAAAATGTTAGCTTTCTTGGTAACTGCCTTCTATGGAATGCGATCCAATTGTAGAAAATAAATAAACAGACAAATCAATGTCATAAAACATGTGTCTTCACATCTTCTTCTCTTCTCACTAGGCCATCATTCCACTCTCCACTCACACTCCAGTCATTCCTTTTTTTCTCTATAGTTCTTTAAGAAAAAGACAATATTTAGATACCTGCAAAGATTTTCTAAGAATTAGAAGAAATGAGAAAAAATGACTGTATCTGTGGAGTGTACAACTCCTGTCTTCATGACAATCAATGAGACAAAAAATTAGAGAAAACAGAATTGATTCAACAAATCAATCCCAGGGCCCCAAGGAAGGACTTGTGTTGAGACCAACCCTTTGTACCACTGTATATTCTGATTGCTTGCAAATTCTTAGTAGTAACTTATAATTAATATATGTCAGTAACATGAGTTATTAAGAAGCAAATAAAATTTTAAACATTTCTTTGTGTAAGAAGTTGAGTGAAGTATTTAACAAACCACAATTATCATATTGGTTACTCATAGGAACATCTGGGTAGCAAATAGATTGTGATACACATGATCATTTAATTTAAACAGTAATATTTAAGCATCTTCAATAATCAGTTAAAAATTAGAATCTGTGATTTATTGAAAGAATTAGAAGGTATAGTGATATTGAATACATAGTTTCACTCTTTATAATCAACTTTAAAACATTTCTCATAGGCCTAATAGGAATAAAAAGGTTGCTAGTGTTTTGAAAAACGTTTTGACAGTGTTTTTTAAAATTATGTGCTAAGTTTGGCACAGATATTGGATTCCTAATTTAACTAAGACAATAAATGTATATGACCACAAGAAGGCTTATATTAGTGTGCTTACTTTAACTTTAAACAGAATAGCCTCACAATGAAAATTGTATTAATGTCCATTAATAGAAGAATGCTGTAGCAGACTGCCATGTAGTCACCTAGATGGATGCTGTGAGATGCATGAAATAAGGCCCAAACCAAAATATTATTATTATATGTGTAAATGGTGAAAACAGAAAATGGAACAGAAGTAACAATGTATATATATATATATATATATATATATATATATATATGTATAATCTGTATGATTCCAATATTATCAGGTTCAAGAATGTAAAAAATGAGTTCATAGTTGGGGAAACTACAATAAAAGCAGAGTGGTAAAGAATATTTCTGAAGAAGCAAAATTATGGCATATTTTGTTATAGCCAACAATTCTATACATTAATGAGTGTATATAGTTAAAATTTCTAATTTTTCTCATGCATATTATACTTTAATAAATATTATTGGTGGGGCTGGAGAGATGGCTCAGTGGTTATGAGCACTGGCTGCTCTTTCAGAGGACCCGGGTTCAAATCCAAACACTCATAAGGCTGCTCACAACTGTCTATAAATCTAGTTCCAGGGTATGACAGACACATACAGACATACATGCAGGCAAAACACCAATGTTCATCAATAAAAAAAGTTGAAAAAACTTTTAAAATTCTATCAATATAAAAATGAATGACTGGGACTCTATTTCTTCTATTTCCTTTAGTCTACATGACTATTTCAGTTACTGAGTTTAAGACAATTACAATTGTTTTTTGTATTACTGACAGGACTCCCTGTCTGGAAAGACTCAGCTATTCCTACCATTTTCCTTGATGATTCTAAAGAGTTGTAATTTCTGACTCTTTGTTTCTTCTCTTGCTTAGTGCTGCTCTCTGCAATTGCTTTACTTTAGGCATTCCGTTGGGCATCTGTGCTAATACAAGTGATTAACGGTTAGTATTCACATCGCTTTAGACATTTTAAATAAATTGAGGAGCTGTTTTACACAGCAGGTAGCAAGCTCGAGAGAAATAATGAAACTCATTACCCTAAAGCCTTACACACATCCAAAATAAAAATAAAAAATAACTACATACCCAGAAATACAATTAGATTTTTCAAATCTTAGATTTTATATCATAGCTCATAGATCCATAACATCTTTTTAGACGAAGCTATGAATGATTTCAATTTAATGATAAGGAGGCTAACAAGCTCTATTTCATAACACATTCTTTGTTACTTCTATCAAAAAGTAAATTTTGAACTGAATGTATTAAATTTCTGACCAAGTATGGGTCTTTCATATAAATCAAATTCAGTACCTGCCAGAATAAAGTTATCTTATAAAAACAGCATACATATTGATATTTTTCCGAAATTTACATATACAAACAAAAGTATAGCTCCCTTATCTGTCATATTCACTTACAATCAGCAGCACATTTATATTTGGCACTTCATAGATGAAAATATTCAAGATATTCAAGGTTAACTTTTGCACTCAATAGCAAACTCCAAGAGTAGCTCACGGGCAGCTCATGTTATTAATCAATAATGTGGTTAAGTATTGTGACTGAGACATATTTATAGAGGTAATCATGACTTATGTTTCTCTCAGTTGCTTGTTAGACAGAAGTCTTATCTAATACACATTTCTAGGTATCTTATCCTAATCATTATTCAGGAATGCTCCCAAGTTGCTTAGAATTAACTGACTCACTGTGGTACATTCAGATATGATTTGCTTAGTCATCCCCAGCAATCTGAAGATGACCACAAGTTAGAAAAATTGTGAGTTTTTTTATTTATAAATAAATTATAAATAAATCAAAACATTTTATCCAAGTTCTTCCTAAGTACCTCCCCCATTAGAAATAATATTACCATGAAATCCTACTGCTATCTCCTTCACCCATGACTCTACTGGTGGGCTGTGTTTATTCAGATCTTCAGCATTTCTTGTACCTAGGATATTAGAGCTCATTGCACCCCATGGTCTGGCACTCAGATGTTCCTTCCTCATTTTTATTTATAGGTTGGCTTGTGGGTGTGTCTGTTTGGGATTGTCTTGATTACACTGGATAGTATGGGAAGCACTACCCTAAATATGGGCAGCACCTTCTGGTGGCAGCTACCAGATGAAAGAAAACAGAAGAGGGGAAGCTTTACTTTCTACAAAATTTCATTCCTTTATAATATTTCTAATGTTTGAAAGCAGCATGAAGACTTTCTGAAAGGACCTATAGTGAATGGCTCCATGAAGTGCTTTCCAGGATGGAGCTGTGCAGTAACCGTGGCCTGATCTACATACTCTGGTTGTTAATCTTGAGACTCTGGCTTTCAGTGTCTCTTGGGAAACATTAAAAGGGTCCCAATAACCTCCAAGCTTTCAAAAGCAATTAATGTGGTAATAGGTTTGTGAAGAAATAATCTCATTAAAAGAAATTATACAAAAGACTTCCATATGCAGAATTCTGCTTCCAAGAAGACTTAATGCCTATCTAGTTTACCCCTATAATCTTTTCTTTCTGGATCCATATATCCAAGAGTCTTAAGTTTGTTTGAGAGGGAGAGAAAGATAGAGACAGAGATAGAGAAACACAGAGATAGAGACAGAGAGAGGCAGAAAGAGAAACAAAGAAACAGAGAGAAAGGCAGAGAGAGAAGCAGAAAGAGAAAGAAAGAGTCAGACAGACAGAGACACAAACACACTGAGAAAGACAGAGACACAGAGAAATACAGAGACAAAGAGAGACAGAGAGGCAGAGAGGAAGATGGAGAGGGAGGCAGAAAGAGTGGGAGAAGCAAAGAGAAATAAAGACAAAGGGAGAAGCTTGTACACAAAAATATATCTCTAACCACATATAAATTCTAAGTAACCTCTCAAATTTTTAGTTTAGTATGATATTTGACTATCATTCATTTATACAGCCAGGCTGACATGGCCCAACTCACATCTACTTCATCTTTGATCTACAGATTCACCAATTTCACTCTTCCTTCTCTTTTCCTTGTTCATTCATGCTTATTACCTCACCAGGAAGGTCTTGGATCTCATCTCGTCCCACTTTCTTGTACACACACACAAGTTCTATTCCTTTAAAATACCCAGGATAAATTTAAATCATTAAATTATTAGTTACTGCTTTGTTATCTGGATACTTCAGCATGAATACAGGCTGTAAGGAGCCAGCATGACTTGGATAGTGAGTAGATCATATAGGCAGCTAGCATACCCTTTAGGAAGCAGACTTCAACAAATGCTTTCTGTTCATTCTGACATCTTAGTTTACTTTGAACTTAAGTCAATAATGTTATGATTTTAAGTGTTGTTGGCTTATTTCTCCAATTTCATGCAGCCAGTGAACTTCTACAGTTGCCACAGAAAGTAAATCAGAAACATGGAGAATGACTTATTTTATAGAGATGAATTTGTTTATTTTATATTGTTTTCTGGGCTGTTGTTTTTCATGATTGGCTTTGAACTGTAGATGAGATCTAATGTGTTTCTCTATATTTCTTTTTCAAAATTCATAGCTATATGGATGCTCATAATAATTCTTATTCTTAAAAGATCACCAAACACTGTGGGCAACAGATTTCTTTTGGAACATTGCTGTTAACGTGATTCTGTGATAAAGACATAAATGAGTTGTGGAATTTGCTAAATATTGAATAAGTCATTCCATTAGAAGATGTGAAGAAAGATCATTATGCATGTGTAGTGGCAATCAATCTAGAACTTCTCATTGTTATGATATCAGACTCAAAGAAAATTGCAAATTTCAGTCTGTGCTACAGGACATAGAATACACAAATGTTTACAGTTTAAAAATTTCCTAGAATTGGAAGTCTTCACTAAATTGATGGACAGATAATCTTTCAATTCTCTAATTCTCCATCATTAAGTCCAAAGGGCTTTTCAGATGCTACTGATAGCATCCAGTGAGTATGTAGATTTTACAAAGCCATTTGAGTGTATTTTGTGATGATATGGTTTAAATGATAATAATGGTAATAACGATTTTTGATCTTACCTTGGGAGACATAAATATCCCAGAACTGTATATATTAATTCATTAATTCAAATGTGTGTATAATATATAGTATGTATATGATATTTTTGACAATATATCTATATTTATATGTGTATATATCTGTCTGTCTGTCTGTCTGTCTGTCTCACCCTGAACATTTGACAGCTTCATAGTGGCTGGCTGCAGATATGTACTTTTAAAATTAATTTACATCTGGGATTTTACAAAGGACTACCCTATAGAGTGATTTTTTTATTGGATATTTTCTTTACTTAAATTTCATGGATTGGCAGGATTAATATAGTAAAAATGAGCATCTTACCAAAAGTAATACACAGATTCAATGCAATCCCCATCAAAATCCCAACTCAATTCTTCATAGAGTTAGAAAGAGCAATTCAAAAATTCATCTGGAATAACAGAAAACCCAGAATAGCTAAAACTATTCTCAAGAGTAAAAGAACCTCTGGGGGAATCAGTATCCCGGACCTCAAGCTGTACTACAGAGCAATAGTGTTAAAAACTGCACGGTATTGGTACAGTAACAGACATGTAGATCAATGGAACAGAATTGAAGACCCAGAAATGAATCCACACTCCTATGGTCACTTGATCTTTGACAAAGGAGCTAAAACCATCCAGTGGAAAAAAGATAGCCTTTTCAACAAATGGTGCTGGCTCAGCTGGAGGTCAACATGCAGAAGAATGCAAATTGACCCATCCTTATCTCCTTGCACTAAGCTCAATTCTAAGTGGATCAAAGATCTCCACATAAAACCAGACACACTGAAACTAATAGAAGGGAAACTAGGGAAGAACCTTGAACATATGGGCACAGGGGAGAATTTCCTGAACAGAACTCCAATAGCTTATGCTCTAAGATCAAGAATAGACAAATGGGACCTCATTAAATTACAAAGTTTTTGCAAGGCAAAAGACACTGTCAAAAAGACAAAGCGGCAACCAACTAACTGGGAAATGATCTTTACCAACCTTACATCTGACAGAGGGCTAATATCCAATATATACAAAGAACTCAAGAAGTTAAACTCCAGAGAGGCAAGTAACCCTATTAGAAAATGGGGTACAGAGCTACACAAAGAGTTCTCACCTGAAGAATATCTAATGGCTGAGAAGCACCTAAAGAGATGTTCATCATCCTTAGTCATTAGGGAAATGCAAATCAAAACAACCCTGAGATTTCATCTCACACCAGTCAGGATGGCTAAGATCAAAAACACAGGAGACAGCAGTTGTTGGCGAGGATGTGGAGAAAGAGGAACACTCCTCCACTGCTGGTGGAATTGCAAGCTGGTACAACCACTCTGGAAATCAGTCTGGCGGTTCCTCAGAAAACTGGGCATGACACTCCCGGAGGATCCGGCTATACCACTCCTGGGCATATACCCAGAGACTTTACCTGCATGCAATAAGGACACATGCTCCACTATGTTCATAGCAGCCTTATTTATAATAGCCAGAAGCTGGAAAGAACCCAGATGTCCCTCAACGGAGGAATGGATTCAGAAGATGTGGTATATCTACACAATGGAATACTATTCTGCAATTAAAAACAATGAATTCACGAAATTCCTAGGCAAATGGTCAGATCTTGAAAATATCTTCCTTAGTGAGGTCAATCACAAGAGAACACACATGGTATGCAGTCACTGATAAGGGGATATTGACCCAGAATCTCGGAATACCCTAGACACAATCCGCATATCAATAGATTTCTAAAAAGATGGTAGGGGAGACCCCTGGTCCTGGAAAGACTGGATGTAGGGGAACGCCAGGACAGAGTAAGGAGAGGGGGTTGAATGGAGAAAAGAGGGAGGGAAGGGGGCTTATGGGACTTTCGGGGAGGGAGGAAACGGGAAAGGGGAAGTGATTTGGAATGTAAATTAAAAAATAAAATAAAATAAATAATAAAAAAAAATTTAGCATGAGGGCACTGAGATCACAAATTAGGCCTCTAAAATTCTTATTTTCAGCTCTTTCTCCCGCTTAATTTTTCTTTTCAGCAGGTAGCTAGTACTATTTATATTTGAGTAAGAGTTAGACAGCAGCAAATAAACAATGAAAAAAAATAAAGAAATTAATCCCAATTCTTAAAGGATAACTAAGAAACATATGACATATAAAATTGTAGTCCCAGAGGCTTCCCTTGCATGCAGTAAGGACACATGCTCCATTATGTTCATAGCAGCCTTATTTATAATAGCCAGAAACTGGAAAGAACCCAGATGTCCCTCAACGTAGGAATGGATTCAGAAGATGTGGTATATTTACACAATGGAATACTACTCTGCAATTAAAAACAACGAATTCACAAAATTCCTAGGCAAATGGTCAGAACTGGAAAATATCATCCTTAGTGAGGTAACACAATCCCAAAAGAACACACATGGTATGCAGTCACTGATAAGGGAATATTAACCCAGAATCTCGGAATACCCTAGATACAATTCGCATATCAGTAGATTTCCAAGAAGATGGAAGGAGAGACCCCTGGTCCTGGAAAGACTGGATGTAGGTAAACGCCAGGACAGAGAAGCGAGAGGGGGTTGAATGGGGAACAGAGGGAGGGAAGGGGGCTTATGAGACTTTCAGGGAGGGAGGAAACGGGAAAGGGGAAATGATTTGGAATGTAAATAAAAAAAGTTAGAAAAAAAGACTGAAATCTAAACAAACAAGGAAACAAACAAAAAACAAAAATCAAAGCCCTCCCTCATCTCTAAAAAAAAAAAAAAGTGTAGTCCCTTTAAACACAGAAAAAGTTTACATCAGTAACATTTTCCTGTTTTTACACACAACAGAAAAGAAATTTAATAACTTAAATAATATATTTCCATACATCATAAGTGAAAACTCTAAACAGGCTGCTAGTACTCAGAGAAGATGAAAAGGACGAATGAAATGTTTTGGAAATGAAGCCATGTAAAAGCAATTTTAAATATAATTAAAGTAACTAAAAGTATAGTTGCATATATAGTGAGCACAGTGTAGAAAATATTCAAAATTAAGTGGAAGTTTCAAAGGTGCAAAACTAAGATGCTGGCAGATGTGAATGTAACTCATGCATATCGGATGTTCCTGCAGAAGAGAACACCGAGGCAAAGGGGAAAGAGACAGTATTCAAAGATCCCTATCAGAAGGAAGGCTATATTTATGGTTCAATAAGACATCTTGCATCTCTATAAATAATGATACATAAATGTCAATGTCTATCTACCTACATAAAAAAATGACTAATTTCAGTATTAAAAAATCATGTAAAAACACTGGGATAAAAATGTTAAGAATCAGACTTGTCACCATAAACTTTGAAAAAGACATCCATGCCAGGATACAGTGGAGTCATGATGTTATGGTCATTCTAGGAAGATGCAACAGTCCATGCTGCTGTATCTAATCTTGGTGTATTATACTTATAGAATATAATTGGCAGAACCCCATATATGGGGTTCTTAGATAATGTAAAAAGAAATAAATATATGTATTTATTACTGGCATTTGTCTATAAAACGTTTTTGCATGATATTTCCATACATGTGCACGAAATACTCTGCTCATAATTTTCCTCTTCTTCCTTCCCTATCTCTTTCTTCACTAATATCACCATTCTAAATTTACACTATCTATAAACATACACACATACATACTTTCACATTCTCTCTCTCTCTCTCTCTCTCACACACACACACACACACACACATATAACTTACAGTCAACTTCAGTTGATGGAAGATTATAACTTTTAAAATATTTTATTGTATCTTTATTAAAATAATTGAGCTGTCTCAGGAACTACTGTGTACTGAAACTCTTATGTCATTAATGTTCTTTCTATTTCTTAGCTTTATTGTCAATTCAAAACACAAATTAAATTAATACTATGTTAAAATAATTTATATGGTGTGATTGTTTTCTTTCTAAATCTTTATTCAAAGCATTTTTATCTATGAGCATCTAATTACCAAGAAATAGTCCAATAGGCTATTTAGACAAGTTCTGTAGCATTGACCTTTCCATCCTTACAATCTTCATCCATGTTCAGTCAAAAGAAATGACTTAAATTAAATTTTCTAAAATTAATGATGGTTATTTCTAGCCTGGGAGATTTAGAGTGTTGTTTTACTTTCTATTTGTTTCCATCATTGTTTGACCTTTTCTTTTTAATCATGATTTTCTTTAAGCCCACAACGGAGGTGTGGAAAGCAGCAGGAGAATGTCATCTCTATTTCTCAAATATGTAGGAAGGAAACGGGATGGTTCAGTTTGGATAAACAGTGCTGGGATGTTGGTGGATGCAAACAGTAAAACTGAAAAGGTTTTTCACATTGCTTTGTAACTTTTTTTTTCATATTCACCTGTCTTGATGATTTCTTGTTTCCCCATTTCCAGACTCCAGATTTAGACGTAGCTCTCTTTTCTCAAGCAGAGATTTCTGCCACTTAAATATATAGTTTTATTCTGTGCCATAGGATTGCTGTAGAACAAAAGTCTTCTAGAACATTGATTTTCATTTCTAAGGTGATCAAACTTACCAGTTCTTCCAGTCCTTCTTTTGAACTCTAGGTAGTTCTTGTTTATCTATTTGTTGCATTTGTTCATTTTAAATTTCTGCCATTTTCCCCAAGTTATACTGGATGATGATTCAAACCTAATTATCATTGTTTTCTTTATTATTATTTTTTATTAGATATATTCTTTATTTACATTTCAAATGTTTACCCCTTTCCTGGTTCCCTCCACCCCTCCAAAATCCCATAAGCCATCTCCCTTCCTCCTGTTCCCCAATCAACCCCCTCCTGCTTCCCTGTCCTGGCATTCCCCTACACTGCAGCATCGAGCCTTTCCAGGACCAAGGGGCTCTCCTCCCTTTGATGTCAAACAAGGCCATCCTCTGCTGTCTATGTGTCTGGAGCCATGGGTAACACTATGTGTACTATCTGGTTGATGGTTTTGTCCCTGGGAGCTCTGGGAGTACTGGGTGGCTCATATTGTTGTTCCTCCTATGGCACTGAAAGCCCCTGTGGCTCCTTGGGTTCTTTCTCTAGTTCCCCCATTGAGGACCTTGTACTCAGTTTAATGACTGACTGAGAGTGTCCCCTCTGTATTTGTCATGCACTAGTAGAGCCTCTCAGGTGACAGCTATATCCGGCTTTGGTCAGCAAGTACTTGTGGGCATCGATAATAGTGTCTGAGTTTTGTAACTGTATATGGGATGGATCCCTAGGTGGGGTAGTCTCTGGATGGTCTTTCCCTCAGACTCTGCTCCACACTTTGTCTCTATATCTCCTTCTGTGAATATTTTGTTCCCTCTTCTAAGAAGGACCAGAGTATTCATACTTTGTTCTTCTTCTTCTTGGGCATCATTTGATATGTGAATTGTGTCTTGGGTATTCCAAGCTTCTGGGCTAATATCCACTTATCAGTGAGTGCATACCATGTGTGTTCTTCTGTGATTGGGTTACCTCACTTAGGATGATATTTTATCATTGTTTTCTTAAACAGTAAAAGTTTATACACGCTTCCGCGACCTCTGTTCCCACAGACTGCGCTGAAGAGACAGGTACCCCAAGCTCTCTCTCCCCAATATAACATCACTTGGGACACGGCCTGTTGGGGCTTCCGTCTGTGCCGGAGAACGGGTCAGCGCTGTGGTCGTCTGGGTGCCAGATCGGCAGGCCATCGCGTCTGCAGGGTGAGCTGCACCACGGAGAGTGTGCAGATTGCACTCCGCCATCTTTGCTCCAGTGACTGGGAAGTTGGGACAGCCAGGTTCTGAGACAGACAGGCTTAATATCGCCTGGGTCTCGGGCAGCTTGTGTGGGTGCAGCTCCCAAGTGCTGGGCAGATCTGCAGTAACCAGCGTGCTAGCTCTGCTGTGGGACTTCTGCCTGGCAGAGGGATGCCCCCTCCCCCCCCAGGAGAGATCACTCACCCCTGCACAGGGCAGGAGCCTACCAGCCTCTCTTTGGCGACCTCTGCTCCAGGAATCCACTAGGCCGAGCCTTAGGATGTGCAAGGCCTCCCCAATATAAGATCACTTGGGGCAAGGCACATTAGGGCTCCAAAGTCACTCAGGAGCAGGCAGGCCCCAGAAATCGGTGCCAGGGGAATCCTGGCAATCCGGGTGGGGGGGGCAGAAATACCTTTGCAGGCTCACAGGAGGTCCAACCAACAGCCAGTGGCAGCAGGACCAACTAACATCAGAGGTATCCAGATGGCAAAAAGCAAACGTAGGAATGTTACTAACAGAAATCAAAGTAATGTGGGACCATCCGAACCCAACTCTCCAACAGCAGCAAATCCTGGATACCCCACCACACCCGAAAGACAAGATCTGGATTTAAAATCACTTCTCATGATGCTATTAGAGGATCACAAGAAGGACACAAATAAATCTCATAAAGAGTTACAGGAGACCATGAATCAACGGTTAGAAGCCCTTACAAAGGAAACACAAAAATCGCTTAGAGAAATGCGGGAGAACATGGATCAAAAGATGGAAGCACACAAGGAGACAACACAAGAATCGCTTAACGAGATGAATCAACGGGTAGATGCACTCACAAAGTAATCACAAAATTGGCATAAAGAAATGCAGAAGAATATGGGTCAACAGACGGATGCCCATAAGGAGGCAACACAAAAATTGCTTAAAGAAATGAATCAACGGTTAGATGCCCTTACAAAGGAAACACGAGAACTGCTTAAAGAAATACAGGAGACAATGGATCAAGAGATGGATTCCCATGAGGAGGAAACACACAAATCACTCAGAGAAATGCAGGAGAACGTGGGTCATCAGGAAGAAATCCTGAAAGAGGCAATGCAAAAATACCTTAAAGAAATACAGGAAAATACAAACAAGTGAAGGATCTCAGCAAATCCATCCAGGAACTAAAAAAGGAAGTAGAAACAACTAAGAAATCACAAAAGGAGACAACTTTGGAGATAGAAAACCTTGGGAAGAAATCAGGAGTCATAGATGCAAACATAAACAATAGAATACAAGAGATGGAAGAAAGAATCTCAGGTGCTGAAGATTCCATAGAAAGCATCAACTCAACAGTCAAAGAAAATGCAAAATGCAAAAAACGTGTAACCCAAAACATCCAGGAAATCCAGGACACAATGAGAAGACCAAACCTAAGGATTATAGGTATAGATGAGAGTGAAGATTTGCAACTTAAAGGGCCAGTAAACATCTTCAACAAAATTATGGAGGAAAACTTCCCTAACTTAAAGAGAGAGATGCCGATGAACGTACAAGAAGCCTACAGAACTCCAAACAGACTGGACCAGAACAGAAATACCTCCCGTCACATAATAATCAAAACACCGAATGTTCTAAACAAAGAAAGAATACTAAAAGCAGTAAGAGAAAAGGGCCAAGTAACATACAAAGGAAGACCTATCCGAATCACATGAGACTTCTCACCAGAGACTATGAAAGCCAGAAGATCCTGGGCAGATCTCATGCAGACACTAAGACAGCACAAATGCCAGCCTAGACTACTATACCCAGCAAAACTCTCAATCACCATAGATGGAGAGACCAAGATATTCCATGATAAAACCAAATTTTCACAATATCTTTCCACAAATCCAGCCCTGCAATGGATAATAGGTGGAAACCTCCAATACAGGGAGAGAAACAACACCCAGGAAAAAATGAGAGAGTAACCTTCTTGAATCAAACCCAAAAGTAGATAACCACTCAAACATAAAGATAGCGTCAAGAATGGCAGATGGCAATAATCACTATGCCTTAATCTCTCTTAATATCAATGGTCTCAATTCCCCAATTAAAAGACATAGACTAGCAGACTGGATACGTAAACAGGACCCAGCATTTTGCTGCATGCAGGAAACGCACCTCAGTGTCAAAGACAAACACGACCTCAGAGTAAAAGGCTGGAAAACAATTTTACAAGCAAATGGCCCCAAGAAACGAGGTGGAGTAGCCATCCTAATATCAGATAAAATTGATTTTCAACCTAAAGTCATCAAAAAAGACACAGAAGGACACTACATACTGATCAAGGGAAAAATCCACCATCAAGAACTCTCAATTCTGAATATCTATGCTCCAAATGCAAGGGCACCCTCATTCGTAAAAGAAACTTTACTAAAACTCAAAGCACACATCGCATCGCACACAATCATAGTGGGTGACTTCAACACCCCGCTCTCTGAAATGGATCGTTCAGGAAAGCAGAAACTAAACAGGGACACAGTGAATCTAATTGAAGCCTTGGACCAAATGGAACTAACTGATATATATAGAACATTTCATCCTAGAGCTAAAGAATACACCTTCTTCTCAGCTCCTCATGGTACCTTCTCCAAAATTGACCATATAATTGGTCACAAATCAGACCTCAACAGATACAAGAAGATAGAAATAATCCCATGCCTCCTATCAGATCACTATGGAATAAGGGTGGTCTTCAATGGCAACAAAAACAAAAGAAAACCCACGTACACATGGAGGCTGAACAATGCTCTACTCAATGATAACTTGGTCAAGGTGGAAATAAAGAAAGAAATCAAAGACTTTTTGAAAGTCAATGAAAATGAAGGCACAACATACCCTAATTTATGGGACACAATGAAAGCAGTGCTAAGAGGAAAATTCATAGCCCTGAGTGCCGCCAAAAAGAAACGGGAGACAGCATACACTAACAGCTTAATGGCACACCTGAAAGCCCTGGAACATAAAGTAGCAAATACACCAAAGAGGAGTAGAAGGCAGGAACTCATCAAACTCAGGGCTGAAATCAATCAAGTAGAAACAAATAAAACCATACAAAGAATCAACAAAACGAGGAGTTGGTTCTTTGAGAAAATCAACAAGATAGATAAGCCCTTAGCCAGACTAACCAGAGAGCACAGAGATAGTATCCAAATTAATAAAATCAGAAACGAAAAGGGAGAGATAACAACAGAAACTGAGGAAATTCAAAAAATCATCAGATCCTACTACAAAAACCTGTATTCAACACAACTAGAAAATCTTGAGGAAATGGACAATTTCCTTGACAGATAACAAGTACCAAAATTAAATCAGGATCAAATAGACCATCTAAACCGTCCTATAAGCCCTGAAGAAATAGAAGTTGTCATTGGAAGTCTTCCAACCAAAAAAAGCACAGGTCCAGATGGTTTCAGTGCAGAATTCTATCAGACCTTCAAAGAAGACCTAACACCAATACTCTTCAAACTGTTCCACAAAATAGAAACAGAAGGAACACTACCTAACTCGTTCTATGAAGCCACAATTACACTAATACCAAAAGCACACAAAGATCCGACAAAGAAAGAGAATCTCAGGCCAATCTCTCTTATGAATATCGATGCAAAAATACTCAATAAAATTCTTGCCAACCGAATTCAAGAACACATCAAAACGATCATTCACCACGATCAAGTAGGCTTCATCCCAGGGATGCAGGGATGGTTCAATATAAGGAAATCCGTCAATGTAATCCACTACATAATCAATCTCAAAGAAAAAAAACCACATGGTCCTCTCATTAGATGCTGAGAAAGCATTTGACAAAATTCAGCATCCTTTCATGCTAAAGGTCTTGGAAAGATCAGGAATTCAAGGCCCATATCTAAACATAGTAAAAGCAATTTACAGCAAACCGGTAGCCAGCATCAATCTAAATGGAGAGAAACTTGAAGCAATCCCACTAAAATCAGGGACTAGACAAGGCTGCCCTCTCTCTCCATATCTTTTCAATATAGTACTTGAAGTTCTAGCTAGAGCAATTAGACAACAAAAAGAGGTCAAAGGGATACAAATTGGAAAGAAAGAAGTCAAACTATCACTATTTGCAGACGATATGATAGTATAATTAAGCGACCCAAAGAACTCCACCAGAGAACTCCTACAGCTGATAAACGACTTCAGTAAAGTGGCCGGATATAAAATCAACTCAAGCAAGTCAGAAGCCTTCCTATACTCAAAGGATAAGCAGGCTGAGAAAGAAGTAAGGGAAATAATACTCTTCACGATAGCCACAAACCATATTAAGTATCTTGGCGTGACTCTAACCAAACAAGTGAAAGATCTGTATGACAAAAACTTCAAGTCTCTGAAGAAAGAAATTGAAGAAGACCTCAGAAGATGGAAAAATCTGCCATGCTCATGGATCGGCAGGATTAATATAGTAAAAATGAGCATCTTACCAAAAGTAATACACAGATTCAATGCAATCCCCATCAAAATCCCAACTCAATTCTTCATAGAGTTAGAAAGAGCAATTCAAAAATTCATCTGGAATAACAGAAAACCCAGAATAGCTAAAACTATTCTCAAGAGTAAAAGAACCTCTGGGTGAATCAGTATCCCGGACCTCAAGCTGTACTACAGAGCAATAGTGTTAAAAACTGCATGGTATTGGTACAGTAACAGACATGTAGATCAATGGAACAGAATTGAAGACCCAGAAATGAATCCACACTCCTATGGTCACTTGATCTTTGACAAAGGAGCTAAAACCATCCAGTGGAAAAAAGATAGCCTTTTCAACAAATGGTGCTGGCTCAGCTGGAGGTCAACATGCAGAAGAATGCAAATTGACCCATCCTTATCTCCTTGCACTAAGCTCAATTCTAAGTGGATCAAAGATCTCCACATAAAACCAGACACACTGAAACTAATAGAAGGGAAACTAGGGAAGAACCTTGAACATATGGGCACAGGGGAGAATTTCCTGAACAGAACTCCAATAGCTTATGCTCTAAGATCAAGAATAGACAAATGGGACCTCATTAAATTACAAAGTTTTTGCAAGGCAAAAGACACTGTCAAAAAGACAAAGCGGCAACCAACTAACTGGGAAATGATCTTTACCAACCTTACATCTGACAGAGGGCTAATATCCAATATATACAAAGAACTCAAGAAGTTAAACTCCAGAGAGGCAAGTAACCCTATTAAAAAATGGGGTACAGAGCTACACAAAGAGTTCTCACCTGAAGAATATCTAATGGCTGAGAAGCACCTAAAGAGATGTTCATCATCCTTAGTCATTAGGGAAATGCAAATCAAAACAACCCTGAGATTTCATCTCACACCAGTCAGGATGGCTAAGATCAAAAACACAGGAGACAGCAGTTGTTGGCGAGGATGTGGAGAAAGAGGAACACTCCTCCACTGCTGGTGGAATTGCAGGCTGGTACAACCACTCTGGAAAGCAGTCTGGCGGTTCCTCAGAAAACTGGGCATGACACTCCCGGGGGATCCGGCTATACCACTCCTGGGCATATACCCAGAGACTTTACCTGCATGCAATAAGGACACATGCTCCACTATGTTCATAGCAGCCTTATTTATAATAATAAATAATAATAGCCATAATATATATATAATAAATATATATATAATATATATAATATAATTATAAATATATAATAGCCAGAAGCTGGAAAGAACCCAGATGTCCCTCAACGGAGGAATGGATTCAGAAGATGTGGTATATCTACACAATGGAATACTATTCTGCAATTAAAAACAATGAATTCACGAAATTCCTAGGCAAATGGTAAGATCTTGAAAATATCATCCTTAGTGAGGTAACCCAATCACAAAAGAACACACATGGTATGCAGTCACTGATAAGGGGATATTGACCCAGAATTTCGGAATACCCTAGACACAATCCGCATATCAATAGATTTCTAAAAAGATGGAAGGAGAGACCCCTGGTCCTGGAAAGCCTGGATGTAGGGGAATGCCATGACAGAGTAATGAGAGGGGGTTGAATGGAGAAAAGAGGGAGGGAAGGGGGCTTATTGGACTTTCGGGGAGGGAGGAAACGGGAAAGGGGAAGTGATTTGGAATGTAAATTAAAAAAATAAAATAAAATAAATAAATAAAAAAAAGTTTATACACATACATACATACACACACACACATGTGCATGCACACCCACCCACTAATGTACAGTGTTGTCCTTTCAAATTATTACTTTTTTTTTAAAGATTTATTTATTTATTATATGTAAGTAAACTGTATCTGTCTTCAGACACTCCAGAAGAGGGCATCAGATCTCATTGCGGATGGTTGTGAGCCACCATGTGGTTGCTGTGATTTGAACTCAGGACCTTCAGAAGAGCAGTCAGTGCTCTTAACCACTGAGCCATCTCTCCAGCCCTCAAATTATTACTTTTATTAAAACTCATTAATTGCTGAGTATTTTACATGGAGATGTGGCTACTACTAACACTTAAGTTAGTCTCCTCCCACACAATTCTAAGCTGTTAACAAGTTGTGGTTATTTGTTTCTTTGTCCCTGAACTTCTGTCAGAGTCATTAAATCTTGTTACTAGTCTGATATCACAAATTTTAGACTCTGTCCAACCCATTTTTAAAAAACTTGAAAAATAGTTTCCAATAGTTCTTTGAAATTTTCATACACGTATAGAGCATATCTTGAAGATATCTGTTGAGGATTTGATTTAACACTTGTATTATCTTAACTGGGATCCCCCAAAATTCCATGAGAATCCCGCAGGTAAGATGCTGTGGGTCCCTGCCGCCAGTTAGTTCTAACTTGTAAATAAAGTTGCTGGCTCCCAATGTCTGGGAAAGGATACTGACAGGTGGATATATGTTGCTGTAGTTGGTAAATCCGCTCTAATTTCCCCAGTGCTGTAAGCAAGCATTCCTTGCTGCCTGCCCCAATGATCTGGATTCTCATATGAAAGACACACACACACACACACACACACACACACACACACACACACACACACACACACACAAACAGAGTCCCGGACAAGGGAAATTGGAAGAAGGATTGAGTACCACCATGCTGAGGAAGCAGAAGGCCCAGGCTTGAGAGCAGCGAAGGAAAAGCACACAATCCTGAAGAGGTAGGGAAGAGCAGACCCATCCCTTTAATCCCAATTTGGTCTACGGTTGCAAAGATGGAATATAATAAATAATATTTTAGTAAATAATTTTAGTAAGTCATAACTCAGGAGTAACAGAAGGGAGACATCAGTAAAGCAGAAGTTTGGGAGTAGCCCAGTCATTGAGCTGATTAAGGCATATTAAAATTAAGACTCTCTCTCTCTCTCTCTCTCTCTCTCTCTCTCTCTCTCTCTCTTTCTTAGCATGTGTGTGTGTGTGTGTGTGTGTGTGTGTCTTTCATATGAGAATCCAGAGCATTGGGATGGGTAGCAAGGAATGCTTGCTGTTGACACTGGGGAGATTAGAGTGGATTTACCAACTAAAGCAATATATATCCACCTCTACTTCTCCATTCCAACTTCCCCTGGGTGAACATCCTCATCTCCAACATCTTCTCATTTCCTTCTAAACTATCTATCTATCTATCTATGTATGTATCTATCTATGTATCTATCTATGTATCTATCTATGTATCTATCTATGTATCTATCTATCTATCTATCTATCTATCTATCTATCTATCTATCTATCTATCTATCTATCTATCTATCTATCTATGTATCTATCTATCTATGTATCTATCTATGTATCTATCTATCTATCTCTCTCTCTCTCTCTCTCTCTATCTATGTATCTATCTATCTATGTATCTATGTATCTATCTATGTATCTATGTATGTATGTATGCATGTATGTATGTATGTATGTATGTATCTATCTATCTATCTATCTATGTATCTATCTATCTATGTATCTAGCTATGTATCTATCATCTATCTATCTATCTATCTATCTATCTATCTATCTATCTATCTATCTATCTATCTATCTATCTATCTATCTATCTAAATTATCCACTGATCCCCAATTAGTGCTATTCATATGTACATAGGTATTGAGCTACTGTGGTGGTTTGAAAGAAAACAGCCCCCATTGTCTCACAGAGTAGCACTCTTAGGAGGTTTAGCCTTAGAGTAGATGTGGTGTTCTTGGAGGAAAGGTGTCACTAGAGTTGGGCTTTGAGGTCTCAGAAGCCTAAGCAAGGTCTAGCAGCTCATATTCTTTCCTGATATGCTGATTCAGATATAGAATTCTCAGCTCCTTCTTTTTCTTGCACCATGTCTGCCTGCATGCCACCATGCTCCCTGACAAGATGATATAGGATTAAACCTCTGAACTGTAAGCCACCCCCAATTAAGTGTTTTCCTTTCTTTGTAACAGTTGCTATTTTCATGTTGTCTCTATAGAAACCCAACCATTCATTCGGGTATGAATAGTTTAGTAGTGGCTATATCCTCAAAGACAAATGACTTCATTTTCCATCAGCAATTAAGTAACAAGAGCTCCTCTGTTAACTGTGGGGCCTCAGCAAGTGTCTTCTTCCACTTTATGCTGGGATATTAACTGGTTTGCTCTTTTGCAATTCTTACACATTTCTTGGCTTGAAACCATTTTTATTTCTTTTTTGTGTCCATAGTGGTCTTATAGATTATTATCTTGTTTTTCTCTTCTCTTCTCTTCTCTTCTCTTCTCTTCTCTTCTCTTCTCTTCTCTTCTCTTCTCTTCTCTTTCTGTCTCTGTCCCTTCTCTTTCCTTCTCTTCTCTTCCCTTCCCTCTTTTCCTTTCCTTTCCTTTCCTTTCCTTTCCTTTCCTTTCCTTTCCTTTCCTTTCCTTTCCTTTCCTTTCCTTTCCTTCCCTTTCCTTCCCTTCCTTTCCCTTCCCTCCTTTCCTTTCCTTCCCTTCCCTTCCTTCCCCTTCCCTTCCCTCTTTTCCTTTCCTTTCCTTTCCTTTCCTTTCCTTTCCTTTCCTTTTCTTTCCTTTCCTTTCCTTTCCTTTCCTTTCCTTTCCTTTCCTTTCCTTTCCTTTCCTTCCCTTCCCTTCCCTTCCTTTCCCTTCCCACTCCTGGGCATATACCCAGAGAATTTACCTGCATGCAATAAGGACACATGCTCCACAATGTTCATAGCAGCCTTATTTATAATAGCCAGAAGCTGGAAAGAACCCAGATGTCCCTCAGTGGAGGAATGGCTTCAGAAGATGTGGTATATTTACACAATGGAATACTACTCTGCAATTAAAAACAATGAATTCACGAAATTCCTAGGCAAATGGTCAGAACTTGAAAATATCATCCTTAGTGAGGTAACTTAATCACAAAAGAACACACATGGTATGTAGTCACTGATAAGGGGATATTAACCCAGAATCTCGGAATACCCTAGACACAATTCGCATATCAATAGATTTCTAAGAAGATGGAAGGAGAGACCCCCTGGTCCTGGAAAGACTGGATGTAGGGGAATGCCAGGACAGAGAAGCGAGAGGGGGTTGAATGGGGAAAAGAGGGAGGGAAGGGGCTTATGGGACTTTAGCGGAGGGAGGAAACGGGAAAGGGGAAATGATTTTGAATGTAAATAAAAAAAACTTAGAAAATAAAATAAAAAAAAAAGAGCATGGCAGAAAAAGAGGGAGAGTTTGGTCATGAGGAAGAAATAGGAACAATACTTATAATGGTATAATTTTGCTATATCTTGATATGTATTGAAATTATAGTAGATAGAGCTAAATACATTAACACATAAATATGTACAAATAAAATTGGAGATGTTTAAAGATGAATAAGTGTATTATACAAAGAGCATTAACAACAGTTCAATAAAATGTTGCCATTAGGGATGTTGGGTAACATACACATGACATTTTTCTATTAATTCTTATGACAAGTTATGACTTTCAATTTCTTCAAACTAAAAAAATTTATTCTTAAAAGTTTATTCTTCTTTACATGCTGTGGATATAGTGCAAGTGATAGAGTACCTAGTATTTAGTATTCAGGAATTCCTGAGTTCAGTTCTCAACACTTAAAAAACCTGCTTTGGTGGTAATTTCTAGTATTTCAGTGGGAAAGATCATCTCCTGCTACATCATTTGTTGAAGACCAGTCTGAACTGCTATGTGATAACCTGTATCAAAAGAGAAAAAATCATCCTGCTCTTATTCATTGCTAAAGTTAATAGCATTGGTCAGTCTCTCGAATGGCTCTTTATCATTAATGCTTTCTTCAGAGCTCTGTTGAACCATAGAGAAAGCAGTATCCTCAAGTATTTCAGAGAGAATAAAAATGTCAGAGATTAAAAAAAAAAGAAAGAAATGTTCAATCTTCTTAGCCAATCAGGGAAATGCAAATCAAAATTGCTTTGAGATTTCATTGTACACCTGTCAGAATGACTAAGATAAAATCACATGTGAAATCTCATGCTGGCAAGAATGTGGAGAAAGGGGAACACTTTTTCCTTACTGATGAGTGTACTTGTGTAGTCACTATGAAAATCAATATGGTGGTTTCTCATAAAATTTTGTATTGATCTACCTCAAGACTCGGCTGTACCATTTTGGGAATATACCCAAAGTATGCTCTATCCTAACACAAGGACACTTAATCATATTTTCTGCAGCTTTATTCATAATAGGTAGAAATTGTAAACAACCTAGATGCTTCTCAACTGAAGAATAGATAAAGACAATGTGGTACATGTCCATAATGGAGTATTACTCAACTGTTAAAAGCAATAGCATCATGAAATTTGCAGGCAAATAGATGGAAATAGAAAAGATAATCCTGAGTGAGGTAACCTAGACCCAGAAAGACAAACATGGTATGTTCTCACTTATAAGTGGACTTTAGATGTTAAGTAAGGGGAAGTCAAGTTACAATCCACTTACCCAAAGATACTAAATAATAGCAAGGAGGGTTTAAGAGGGGATGCATGGATCTCCCTAGGAAGAGGGAATAGAATAGGTTTTGTGGGTGGTCTGGGGGTGGGTGGGGATGGCAAGAAGGGGGATCAGGCAGTGGGTGATATAAAGAGATAAATGTACTAGGAGAATGACTGAAATTGGGGGTGTTTGGGGGTGATGTAGAAACCTAGTGCAGTGGAAACTTACTGAGATCTACAATCCTGAAATCTAAGGAGTGATCATAGTGAAATAAGGGGTCATATGGATCCTTAACCTGCCATCTTCTATAACCAGGAAAAATTCCTAACTGTGGAGTAGGGCATCAACCCAGATACAAAACCTTCAACCAACAATAAGTCCTTCCTGAAAAACATGCTGGGACAATGGTAGCATCAAAATTGTGTGAATGGTAAACTCATGACTGGTTCAACTTCTAGCCCATGCCATGAGATGGAGATCATGGTTGTTACTGCTTTCATGGCCATGAACCAGAGGTAGGACAGCCCAGAGTCCCAGAAGAGAACCAAACACAACTGGCAAAAAAACTTCAATGAAATTATTCCTAATGATTTTCTAGCTCAGTTGTTATCAGAAGGTTGCCTTCCAGGAACAGATGGGGACAGATGCAGAGACCCACAGGCAAATACCAGACAGAACCAGGAGAACTCCCACAACAGAAGGGGAGGAAGGGTTGCAGGAGCCAGAGAAGTTGAGAACACCATGGGAACACAGACCATAGGATCAACTAAGCAGGTCTCACAGAGCTCACAGAAATTGAAGCAACAAACATGGACCCAGTATGAGTCTGAGCTTGATCCTCTCTATATATCTTATGGCTATGAATCTTGGAGGTTTTGTGGGACTTCCAACAATGGGAGTGGGTGTGTTTCTGACTCTTTGCCTGTACTTGGGACTCGTTTCTTTCTAATGGATTGCAGGATGCCTTGTCCAGTTTTGATGTGAGTGTTTATGCCCAGACTTACTGGATCTTCTTAGGCCATGTTGGGTGGGTATACCATATGTGAGGGCCTTTTTTAAAGGGAAATAGAGGAAAAGTTAGTCTGGGGGGAAAAGGAACATGGTGGAATGACTTGGAGGAGTGGAGTGAGGGGAAACTATGGTCAGAATGTAATGTATGAGGAAAAAATTAAAATTTAAAATTTGTTTTGTGAATTGGAGGAAGGGAAGGAAGGAGAGGAGGGAGCAAGAAGAGAAGGAAGGAGAATGGAAGGACTGAGAGAGATATATTTCAACTAACCTTTATTCCAGTATCATAAAATTAAATAAATCTAATAAAAATGTTTTAAGAATACATGAAAATCAGTTATTTCTTTTTGCTTGGATCTAACCAGTTCAAGAAAATGTGGCCTCTTTCAAGTTGACCTCATTAATTTCATGATCTTTGGATGTCACATAGCACCCCAACTGGGCAGATTAGTTTGTACCTTTGAAATCCACCAACATCATGTATCTCTAAAGATTAGAAAAAAATTCAACATAGATCTCTGAACTTGTATAATTAAAATCTAAGCGTTGGTTCAAATGTTTTTCATGAAACCTGCAAATAATAATTTTAAAAGATTATTAAATACACGTAAGATGGAATAGTCATTAAACACCTATTCTCTCGAGATGGCTATTCCTAAAGACTGTGGATGGGAAATATATGTTTTCTGTATGGTTGCTGGGGAGGCATATGTACATCTCTCTGCCATTACCTTGACACTAACACAGAGGTATGAATTAATATTCATACATTTCCTATATGCAAAAGCTGCTCCTTTTGCTTCAGTAGTTTGGCAGAGCAATGATTATAAGATATTTATTGCCATCCACTGAATTGTCCAAGTTTGACTAATACTGCAGATTTCACATGTTTATTAGGCTTTGTTACAGACCCATGGATACTTTGCTGTCTTTAAATAGATTTTATCTTTCACCTTTTTCTCCAATAGAGAGTCTGATTTCTGGACAATATTTATACAAGTACGTGTTTTAAATTGAATGTTTTGCATTCAGTTCTAAAACATGTTCTCAGGAAAACCAATTTTACAAAAGGCAGATGATTTGTAAGACAGCTTTTTGCCTTTTATTTCTGGAATGAGTTTGGATACTTTTGCTTATTATATGTTAGATGTAAATGTGGGAACTAAAATGTGTAAACATTATTCGTGAGTTGAGGTTTAAAAATTTTGGGAGACACTGTTTTATCTTCCTAAAAAGAATCCCATTTTACTAAAGAGTGTCCCTAACAGTAATAAGGAGCACTATTTATCCCCCTGGACTCATTGACTGATGACGGCTTCTGCAGTCCTTGCATGGTTACAGAAATGAGCAATTAGTTCTGGTGTATAAAGGGTCGTGAAGTAAGGGCTCAGCCTTCAAGCCATGGCTTTGGACTGCTGTATACATCAATGTCATGTAATTTTCTGCCAGTGCCTATATTGCTAGCAATACAACTATCTCTTCCAGAGCAGCACCCTAGGGAATGACTCCTGATTTGCATGAAAACCTTGGATTTTGGAGTTAAGGGCTTTCTTTTTCTAAGCAAAACCATCATACCGAGTTTGTGTATGTGCAGATTGATAATCTAGAATTATGAGCTCATGAAGAACAACGTAAGTTTTCATTTTATAACTAACGAAATTGGTAACTAAAAGCACTTCTAATTAGTGAACAGAAAGCAAGAATATAGACTCATATGTTCAAATAA
>BTHU01000003.1:47957320-48045438 GCA_036184795.1 Tokudaia tokunoshimensis | reverse complement strand
TTTGTGTTTAAATCCTGTAAACATTTCTCATAATCACAGGGATGTTACCAGGAATAGTGTGTGCTTGGAAAAAACAGAGCTGTCTTGTTGATCTGAATTCATGCATGTGCCTAATGCTGTTTATTACACTTATTCAGCAGACTCTGCAGACTGGGCTTACAAAATCAAAAATGTGAGGGACAGATTTGCAGTATGTAGAAAATAACAATGAGCCACGGAAATTTGGTAAGGGACAAGCTGAAGTGTTCAGATTTTTCCACAGGAATGACCTTGCGCACTTGAAAGAGCAGAGCAAACACACCTGGTGTGGTTTTTTTTGTTGTTGTTGGTAAGATTTTTGTTTTGTTTTGTTTTTGTAAAAATCACTCCATATACTGATATCAGCTGGCATTTTTGCAAATAGTTAAAGTTTTAATTACTGTGACAATTAGGAGGATCTTAGAAAACGCTTCTAATGAGTCAAAGTCATATGTTTCTGTATTTACAGTAGAGCTTTAAGGCCCTTGCCATATGCTGTCTCAAGTAATTTTAGTAATTGCCTTGTCGGAATAACATCAGAACTTACTAGTTAGTAAAGAGACTACAATTCGTTTAAACATGGACAACATTTATATTTGTTAATGTCTTGGGTGGCCTTTTCCTGACTCAGGAACAGCTTTCCACTGAATAAATTTGAATGTGTGTAGCCTTGCCCTACTTCTAGCACATTGTGTCTTTCTCCAAGATGTGAATAAAGATGTGATTGTTTAGGTTCCTGCTTTTTGACATGTGTTGTCACACTCTTCCTTTATGGTCTCTACTGGATCCTTAAGCCAAAAATAAACTCTTCCTTCAATGAGTCATTTTTTTTTCATTGTGTTTTACCATAGCATGAAATAACTAAAACAGAAGACTGTATGCTAGGCTTTCATGCAACCACACACCCACATTGTGCTAAATTGCTACTGGTTCAATTCTCAGCCCCATCTTTAATACCACTTCTAATGTTAAACACAGAAACACAATATGTTTAAAATTATGTTTTATGATGGCACCTGTAGTGATTCATTTCCCATTTCTGAGACCAGCCATGGTTGCTTCTATGTGTATGTGCAAAATTTACATAAAAGATAAGCCGAAGCATAAGTTTAAAATAAACATGGTTTGAATTATTTTATTCCCACTGTTAGTACTATATACTACTGTCAGTAGATATTTTGCATGCAACTATTTCTGCACCGTGTGTCTGGTGCCCAGGAAACCAGAGAGGGTAATCGACCACCTTGAATATGCATTAAAGATGGTTTGGACCAACATGTGCATGCTGAAAAGCAAAACCAGGACTTCTGGATGATGAGGCAGTGCTCCTAACCACTGAAACATCCCTTTAACCTGGATTAAACATGATTTTATCAGATGAAGATAGAAAATAATGATAAAAGTTACCTGGAGATGCAAAGAAGAGAGTAAAGAAAACATTTTAACTTTGTTTGTCTACAGGGACACAGTACTAGAAATAGAAAGCAAAAAGATGACATAATTTTTGCCAGTGAACTATATTAATACATTGTGTGTTTCTGGATATGGGAAACTCCCGTGTTCTATTGTTCTATTAGATTCTCATTCTACTGGAATAAAAAGTTTACGATACAAACTTACACACATGCTCACACATATAAATGTCTAGGTTGTATTACATGTATGAATATATATGTATATATGTGTACACATAACTCTGTATATAGTTTTCTCTTTTTGTTTGATTTATTACAAAATGTGTTATTATTGCTTATACTTCATTCTTATGTATGTACGATAGATATAATGATAGGTAAACATTCTGAATAAATATCAAATAGTTCTATAAGAAGGCCTATGTATGATTCATCTTATCTATCAAATAATATTTAATAAATATAGTAAAATTAGTTGCATATGTAGCAAAGTAGTTTTTCAAGTAGTTAAGATTTAGATAAGGACAAATTCAAATTACTAAAATTTAATCAACAAATTTCCACAGAAATTGTAGATACTATATCTTTAAAGATTACTTCTGCAATACAAGTCAACGCAACAAAAATATTGAATAGTGAGTATTTCCAGATCAGCAACATATCATATTGGCTAGTTTTAAGTTTGTTTAAATATGTCAGGACCAGGCTGCCAATTATAACTACAAGGAATAATATCCCAAAACTAATTTATAAAACCACTGGTTTTTAAATTGCACAGCTACAAACAGTTATTGAAGTGTGAAACTAAGTTAGAACACACAATTCAAAAAATGCATAGCCATAATTATTTATTTCTGAAATATTACAGAACTAGATTGTTTCTTCTGTTATAACATGGCTTTACACTCTAGAAATTAACTGATTTGTGTGTTTACTGAAAACTATATGACAATATTCTTTGTATATGCATTATCATTTGCAATATACACATAAAATTGTAAGACAGTAATATATAAATATTAATATTTGCCAATAAGTATTGGCATCAAAATTTGAATGTAAAATGTCTTTAAAGACTTGATGAATGGTTGAATACTTGATATCCCAGCGTCTTGTTCTGCCTTCCTTGCTTTCTGACTGTCATGAAGTATGGCTCTGTTGTACGGCATGCTGCTGCCATTATCTTCTTTCTTAACACAACCTGCCAGGCAATAGAGCCAGATTATCACGGACTGCATCTACTAAATCTGTAAATCAAAATAAATCTTTCCTCTTTCATTTCTCATAGGTATTTGATCACAGTAGAGAAAAGCCTGAATAGCATACTTAGAACTTTGTAAACTTGCGTGATGAAAAAAAAAAAAGAACATACTGATAAGTATTCTCCAATGTTGACCTCAAGATTGCTAGTTTCATTTTCTCTCATTAAATTTCAGTAATTTGGCTGAAATTGTAGCTCAGTAGTTAGAGTGATTGTCTAGATTATACAAGGCTCAGCTTTTGATCTATAGCAGTGCAAAATAAACCAATTAAGTAATTAACTAAATCAGTCAGTGGTTAGATTAGACACAAATCAGTTTCTAGCATATTCATCACAATGCTTCCAGAGTAATGAGTCCCATCTCTACTGCCAGGGAAACGGATACTGAAATAGGCTGCTGTAAATTCCTTGGCAAGGGAGGTACATGATGGTCAAATGGATTCACTACTTCTAATCTTATTAGAGTTCAATGTATAAGGCACATCAAGGCAAATCTTAGTAACTGCATTAATCTAACAAAATACTAAAGACAGAATTCTGTTCCGTAGACACAGTCAAGTATCTAAGTTTTCCCAAATAAAATATCAGTTGTCTACTTTTGCTGTTTTCCTGAAAATTGTAAAAAATAGCCTTTACTTGCAAATTCTCCAAAATTCACTTTTATTCTATTTTCTAGACTTCTAGACTTCTTGGACTTTAAATAGGCTAAGCCAGACTTACTTGAAAAATGTAATCTAATGAATGTCTTATACTAAGTGTTCACATATACACGGGTGTATTAGGTTAAAAAATACATTTTATTAAAGAACAGAACATTATCTTTATACTTTGGTGGATTTAAATTATTCTTTTAGTCTGATATCAAGAGAGACATTCTTATTCCCAAGGCTTTGACATCTATGCTCTTTGCAAACCTTTGCCCAATGTTTTTATTAACTCAATTTAATAGAACCTTTTTTATGGTGACCTTAAGAATTTAATAACTCCTCAATGCAAGGACAATACCACCTGCAGGCTCCAGTGGGATTAAACTGTGGTAGTTCAATATGTCTGCTGGAACACATTAAAGCAAAGAGGGGTGGGGGGAGAGGCAGCTACACAGATCAATCACTTGCCTCTAACCAACAACATAGCTCTTCTGCTTATGCTGGTCAATCCCAGACACGTGGGAAATCTTCGTGATTGCTACAATAATATGCAACTCTCTTGCCGGATCTTAATAATATTAATCTAACTCTGATCATGTCATTTATGCTAGTGATCTTTAATTCCAATGTGTGTCTCAACCTGACAGACACACTGCATATTTTATAGATCCGATCAATATGTTATTAGTCCAACAGCTTGACACTAGCCCACAAATTAATCCTTTTTCTGTCAACCCAGCAGTTTCTAGTCTTTTGTAACCTCATTCCTGTAATATAGATAGGACATGGCTTAATCCGATTAAGATAAAATTAACTTTTTTTTTTCCTGTGGTACTTTCTTCCTATGTTAATTCAAATCTCTGCAGACAGTTCCTCCAAGCACATAATTTTATGCTTGACCTTTTATGTGCAAGATTAAAGTGGTATAGATATATGAATGGGAAGTCAACGAGCTGTCTGGTTTTACCTTACTTTACCTTCGGAGTCTTGCTGGAAAATATTCTACTGAGCACATTTCAGTTGCTAAATGACATTGATATATTTATTTAAGTTTCAGAAAAGACAATGTCACTTTAGTTTTGTGTTTAGTATATGTGGAATCTTTGTCTTTGTGAAAGGCAAATTAATAACACGGATGATAGTACCACGGGGATTATTGTAAATGTGACAAGACACAGCTGTTTTAAGTTGTCATTTGCAAAACTAATCATTTCTACTTCTTGTACTCATTACATTACCTGCAAAGGAAAAAAGTGATAGATGATTATTATTTGATAAATGCATTAAGTCAAGTCTCTCTTGTCATATGATCCCATACAGATATTATACTGAGTAATTTAACAAGAATTCTTTCCCCCAGAAAGGTATGTACACCTTGATGTTTACTGTTATCTTTTAACATACCAGACTTACTAATACTCAGGGCCAGTCATTTGAGAGGAGTTTGTCTCCTGGGCAAATTGTTTTCATTTTCCTTCCATTCCTTCTTCATCTTCCCAACATCTACTCAGACCCTGAGCTGCCTTTAGGCTCTTGCTTCCTTTAAGGCATTTAGAAAAATCTTACTTTGTTTTACAAATAAAATTTGTTCGGAAGGAAAGATAAATGACAAGTCACATCCATTTCTATAAGAAATTTAAAGAAATATATTGTCTCCCAAGAGATTTATGAGAATGAAAATATTTGACCCTGCCACAGAGAAATGTAACAGAACAATCATTTTTGTTTTGCAGACTCCATAAGACAGCATTTTATTATTTCTAGTTATGGTATGAGTAACCATAAAACAGCAAATATTCTACCATCAGAGTCTGGGCTAAATGCACAGCTAAGACTAAAGAAGGTGTGAATTCATTTCTCTGATTCCAAAAAAAGAACAGTTATGCTGGTTACATTTTGTCATCCTGGCACAAGCTAGAATCACCAGAGTGGAGGGAATACAACTGAATGAACAGCTTCATCAGATTGGTCCATGTCTCTGAGGTGTTAGAGTGTTGAGGGAGGTGTTATGGAATGGCACCCCTCACTGAGCATGGTACTGCTACTCATCAAAACAGTATGTCTTTTACCCTCATAATAAACATTTTTTTCCTTAAGAATTACGAGAGATTCTGTGTTTGTTTTTTTTACATTTCATAAGGATTGTTAGCTTTAATGCACTCTGTATGCAATCCAGTAGTATCTTCACATAGATATTCTTATCAGATATGCAGTACACAGAATTTTATGTGCTTGTGTCAGTATTAAGAATTGTTTCTACTAAAAGAAATTATGAAATGTTTGATTTTTATTTTACCCCTGCTACCTGCTAACATAACACAAACAAAGGCACACACACACACACACACACACACACACACACACACACACACACATTCCTGAGGAGGGACAAGGAAACAAAAGGAGAATGAAAATGTATTTAAGTGGTTCATTGATATATGTGTAAATTGGACCAACATACAGAGTAACTACATTTAATACTACATTGCACTTCTTTCACATAGATTATAAATAATTTTAAAAAGAAAATTCATAATATTAACAAAACATTCTTTAATCTTTACACATGGGCTATTTTGGTTTTGATTATATTGCAGACCCAAGTGAAAATTAGCTATGAAAATATTAAACCACGCCCATTCCTTTCATAGTTTTTGTGAATGGGTTTTTATATTAATTTGATAAAATTATTCCTTAATGAAAAAAGAAAAAACGCATACATTGGTAAGCTGGTAGAATCTTTTATTTCTGTTCATTTATTTGTAGAGTTCAGTTTGTTAAAGGTCCAGTGTTCCCAAAGTATCATAGGCCAGGTTGACCACCTGTGTGTAACTATAGCCTAATATACCCTGACAACTTCTGAATGTACGGACCAGTGCCTTATCTAATATGCCCTATAAGTAAGCTGTGTCTATTTTGGAATGGAGAATTGGATCGGTATTCCTTGTTTACCTCCATACTGCCTGACTTCCTGCTTCTTAATTGGCATGTGGGCTTTCTTCAAGTGGTGGGAGCCAGCCCCTCCATGTGTTCTCTACCACTGAGTAGCTGTGGTCAGCCAGCCTCCTTCAAAAAGATTCAAAGCTTTACTTCAGGACTTAGATTTTAGCTAGCTTGATTTGAAAAATGAAACCTCCAAATCAACTTTTCTCCTGGAAAAAAAAAAAGATAAAAAACAATTTCATATAGAGATACCATCTAGGGGCCTAAACACAGAGACAGTTGGAGGTAGACTATTTAAAAGTCTGTTCTACTTCTCCTGGTAACTTAAGAGAAAAATTCCTGATAGAGCTTACAGAGGCTCAAATAAAACACAGGCCCATGACTTCTTTCCTTTGGAATTCTACTATCTTCTTCCCATGGGGGATGTGCTATCCTCACAGCAAATATTCTACCATCAGAGTCTGGGCTAAATGCACAGCTAAGGGTGGTTTTTTCTTGTTTGTTTGATTATTTGTTTTTTGTTTTTTTGGGTTTTTTTTTTTGCACAAAGAATATTAAGGAGAACTAAATTTTAAAAGTGAAAATGAAAGGAAATTATTTGCACAATAAATGCTTTATACAGTTCTTTTGAAATAAAAAGTCTATCCAAACATTTTAGAAATTTGAATAAATCTGTTGTGGTTTTTAATTTTTTTATTTTTTATTATTTTTTGGCCTGTAAAATAAAATCCAACATACTTGCATTTCTACTTTGAGTTTAGTGATGAAGCTGCCCAGGATAATGTGTAAATAGACTCACAAGTAATAGATTTTTTCCATATTTACAATGTGGTTTTAATAAACATCAATGGTTACCACAGAATCAGTAGCTCAGTGTGAGATGAAGGTCTTACTTCACTAAATATTTCATAAATACTAATCCACTAATCATACTTATAACAAGAATTCCCTTGTTAACATTGTGAATTCTCATTTAATAATTTTGTGTTGTTCAATTCTTTACATTCTTTACATCATATAGCTACCATTTCTGTAGTCTCCATAAAATCATAAACACATGGTTATAGTGAGTTATGGATACTGAATTGTTAGTCAGATTCATTCTATGGATGATTGAATTCATCTATTTCCTCCTGTATAGATAAACTTTGAATGTTCTAATTTCTGTTCAGTTCATTTGTTTCTGAGAGACAATTAATTATCAGAATGTCATGTCAGGATCAGCTGCTTTCTCTTGTCTCCAGTAATAGTTCTCTATCTCAGTACCTATATTCTCAAAAACTACATTCAGAGAGAGCAGTGCATCTGCCATTAGCTCTTTGGAGAAAACTAAACACAATTCTCTTTTGTTTAGCTTTGTTTTATAACAAGGTGACAGAATCTGCTCATGGTTTCAAGGTGCTCAGGCCAGCACACCAGATAAGATTTGATAGTTAGGCGGCTCTGTCCGTTGTGATGGACCTGCAGTGACAACTCATTCAGCTCTCCCCAGGTCATGAAATGGATATAGATCTCAGGCTGCAACCAGAAGCAAATATCACTTTCAATCTCTGCCCACAAAGGCCCACTTCTTTAGCTAGGCTACAGCATTAAAGGTGTTACAATCTTAAGCACCAGAACCTAGAACTGAATGTTTAAACACTGGAGCCTGAGGGACATATTTCACATTCAAAAAAATAACCATCTCAAGACTTGTGTAGTTTTAATGATATCTTATCCTGATCTGATTTATTGGCATAGTAGCCATGTTCATCTACATCATTTGGGGATATAGACATAATCATAGGTACAAAGACGAATCATTAAGGTATGAGTACCTTATAAAGAATAGCATTGCATTCGGTGTGTAACTGAGATTCTCCCATTAGAAAACACTATAATGAATGTTATTAAAAATAAAAACCTGAGAAAGAATGCAAAAATATACAATGGGAAAAGGAAAGCATCTTCAATAAATGGTGCTGGTCTAACTGGCAGTCAGTAGGTAGAAAAAATGAAAATAGACCCATATTTGTCACCTTGCACAAAGCTCAAGTCCAAGTGGATCAAGGACCTCAACATAAATCCAGATACACTGAATCAAATAGAAGAGAGAGTAAGAAAGAGCCTCGAACTCATTGGCATTGGGAGGGGAAAATTTCCTAGGCAGGACTCTAATAGCCCAGGCTCTAATATCAAGAATTGATAAATGGGACCTCATGAAACTGAAAAACTTCTGTAAGGCAAAGGATGTAGTCAATACGACAAATTGACAACATTCAGATTGGGGAAAAAATCTTCACTGAACCCACATCTAATAGAGTGCTAATATCCAAAATATATAAAGAGCTCAAGAAGCTAACCTCCAAGAAACCAAACAACCCAACCGGAAAATGGGGTACAGAACTAAACTGAGAATTCACAACAGAGGAATATCTAATGGCTGAGAAGCACTTAGAGAAATGTTCAAAGATCTTAGTCATCCAGGGAAGTGCAAATTAAAATGACCCTGAGATTCCACCTTATACCAATCTGAATGACTAAGATCAAAAACTCAGGTGACAGTACATGTTGGCAAAGATGTGGAGAAAGAGAAATACTCCTCCATGCTATTGGGATTGCAAAACTGGTACAAGTACTCTGGAAATCAATCTGGAAGTTCCTCAGAAAATTAGAACTAGACCTACCTGAAGTCCCAGCTATACCACTCTTGGACCAATATGTAGATGATGCCCCACCATGCCATAGGGGCACGTGCTTCACTATGTTCATAGCCAACTCATTTGTGATAGCCAGAAGCTGGAAACAACCCAGAGATTCTACAAGGAAAAATGGATACAGAAAATGTGGTTCATTTACCCAGTAGCATACTGAAGCTAGAGAAAGAATTGAATGAGCTGAAGAGGTTTGCAGCCCCCATAGGAGGAACAAGAATATGAACCAACCAGTACCCCCAGAGTTCCCAGGGGCTAAACCATCAACCAAAGGATGCACATGGAGGGACCCATGGCTCCAGCTACACATGTAGCAGAGGATGGCCTTGTCAGACATCAATTGGAGGAGAGGCTTTTGGTCCTGTGAAGGCTTGATGCCCCAGTGTAGGGGAATGCCAGGACAGGGAAGTAGGAGAGTGCAGGTTGGTGAGGAGAGGAAGGGGTATGTGATAGTAGGTCTTCAGAGGGGAAACCAGAGAAGGGATTAACATTTGAAATGTAAATATAGAAAAAAAAAAGGAGAACATTATGAGTTTTGTAGGCAAATGGTTGGAACTAGAAAATATCATCCTGAGTGAGGTAACTCAGACTTTTGGTCATGTATAGTATATGTAATATTTCTATATGCTTGGCCCAGGGAGTGGCACTATTAGAAGGTATCACCCTGTGGCAGTAGGTGTGGTCTTTTTGGAGTAGGCATATCACTGTGGGTATGGGCTATAAAACCCTCATCCTAGCTCCTGGAAGTCATTATTCTGCTAGCAGTCCTTCATATCAAGATGCTGAACTCTCTGCTGCTCCTTCACCATGTCAACCTGGATTCTGCCAGGCTCCTGCCTTGATAATAATGGGACTAAACCTCTGAACCTGTAAGCTAGCTCCAAGTAAATGCTGTCCTTACAAGAGTTGCCTTGATCATGATGTCTGTTCAGAGCAGTGAAACTCTATCTGATACAGTATGTACTCAATAATAAGTGAATATTAGTTGAGAAAGTACAGAATACCCAGGATACAATCCACAGGACTCAAGAGGATTAACAAATCAAAGGACCCATGTGATGATGCCTCAATCCCACTTAGGAGGAAAAGAAAGCAATCATCACATAAGGCAGAAGAAGGGACGGAAATGGGTAGGTGGGTGGAGAGGAAGGGGAAAAAGGGAACAACATCAGGTATTGTGGGGGTGGGGGGGGACAGAATAGGAAGTGAAGCCCTGAGGGCCAACAGAAAGAATGGAAACAGGCAACCTTGGGAGGTAGTATGTGTGGGGGACCCTCTAGAATGTACCAGAGACCTGGTAGGTGAGAGACTCTCTGGACTCAGAGGAAGGGACTTTAGATGGAATGTCCTACATTGGGAAGAGGAAACGTGTAGAATCCACCTTCAGTACAAAGACAGGACATCAAGTGGAGGAACGGAGTTGTCATCCCACAGTCAAAAACTCTGACCCAGAATTTAGAATTGTTCTTGCCTAAATCAATTGCAGGGACAAAAATGGAAAAGGAGGTCCAGTGACAGGCTCAAGTTAGGATCTATCTCAAGGGAAGGCTCCAAGGCCTGACACTATTACTGATGCTATGGTGTGCCTATAGACTGACATGGTGGCCCACCAAGAGGCCCAACAAGCAGCTGAACGAGCCAGATGCAGACACATATAGCCAACCAATGGATAGAAGCAGGGAGCCCTGTGGTTGAATTAGGAAAAGGCTGGAAGAATCTGAGGAGGGTAACCCCATAGGAAGACCAGCTAACCTCAACTAACCTAGAGCCCCAAGATCTCTCCTACACTGGGCCACCAACCAGGCAGCATACACTAGCTGATATAAGGCTCTCAACACATATACAGCATAGGATTGCCTGGTCTGGCTTAAATGAGAGAAGAAGCACTTAACACCGAACCCTCTAAAGACTTGAGGCTCTGATCTGGTGGGGTGGTGGATGGAGACATCCTCTTGGAGATGGGGAGGAGAAATGGGATGATGAACTGTTGGAAGGTAGACCAGGAGTGTGATAATGACTGGAATGTAAAAAAAAAGATTTAATAATAATAATAATAATAATAATAATAATAATAATAATAATAATAAAACAAAGAAATAAAAAACCCCCAAAAGAACAAAATAACCTCCCCCCCCAAGGCCATCTGATTGCATAGCAAAAGAGCTAATTCACCCATTTTCCTGATTAGAAATATTAGCCATTTATTAATACAAATATGAATAATTGTGGTTTCCTTGATTATTTCAAGAATTGTTGGTAACCTTTAATGTGGCATATAGAAATTTTTCTATAAATGATTTTCTGCATTTATAATTACATATAAGCATTAAAATTAAACCTTTCAGGAATCCCATGATTCCCTATTGTAAAAAGTGATTGATAAAGCAGAAAATCTCTAATGGATTAACTTTAATTACCCTAAACTACTCAAGGATATCAAGAATACCTTCTGAACCAACACTAGTAACATGAGTCAGAACTGTGGGAGAGGATGTATTATGATGTAAGAATTTTAGTTGAAATTGAATTACCACAGATCTGATCTTTATTTTACCATGTCTCATTGTATACTTTTAAACTTTTTGGAAAAAGAAAAAAAAAGAAATATCAGGATAACTTACAATTCTAATGAACTGTACATATCAGTATAATTGACCAGCCAATGAGGCATTGGTTTTCCAGATATTTCCAAATTATGGGTCTTACACATTATAAATTCATGTTTTAAAATTTTGCAAGTAACACATTGTTTTACTTGGGAAGTGAGGCAGTGATTTATACAATTCAAATAACTCATGTGAAGAGTGGAGTACCAAAGTTTTTTTTTTATTTATTTTAATTTATTTACATTTCAAGTGTTCCCTTACCCAGTTCCCCCCTCCCAGAAACCCCATATTCCACCTTCCTCCCCCTGCTTCTATGAGGGTGTTCCTCCACTCACCCACCCACTCCTGCCTCCCCACCCTCAAGTTCTCTACTCTGGGGAATCTATCGAACTTTCATAGGACCAAGGACCTCTCCTCTCACTGAGGCCTGACCAGGCTGTCCTCTGCTACATATGCAGCTGAAGCCATATGTACTCCTTGGTTGGTGGCTTAGTCTCTGGGAGCTCTGGGGCACCTGGTTGGTTGATATTGTTGTTCTTCCTATGGAGTTAGGAGGTTGTTTTAAGCCTACAAATACACCTTAAGTGGTAGCCTGCTTTCCTAGTATCTAATAAGCACTCAGTTTGATTCCAAGTATGTATTAAACCTGACATAATGTTATGTAAGTAAATCCAGGCACATAGGAAGAAAGGTTATAAAATCTTTATGTGTCAGATTCAAAGGTAGCCAGGACTTCAGCAAACCTTGCCTTAAAGAAAAAAATATGGAGAACTTATGCATAAAGATGGGAGAGCTGTAAATAACATTTAATATTATTATTTATTAAGGTTTTATTAAAGCTAAGAAGTAACATAGAAATTGAAAAATGTGATCTCAACAATTTGTATTCCTATTGGAAGAAAGTATATTTACTTCAATTCTGAAATTTTTCTTATGGCTTTTGTAAATTCAATGAGAAAAGATACAACTAATATTTATATGTACACTCATGATGAGTGTTAATTGACTCAAATTATGAAACACTCAAGAATTGACTCTTGATAAATTTATTGCAGCACAGCAGTCATTCAATAGTTTTAAATAATGAATGTTAATTTCTGTTCTTTATATTTTATCAGAAAATACATGCTTGAAATTTAAAGGTCTTTGAATCATGATTTCACAGCTAGTAAAAGCATATATAAATATCATACATGTTATGCATGTAGCATAGCCTAGAAAGAATAATGTCATTGTCCTTGCTATTGGCAGCTTCATCTCAACTGCTTTCATTAGTAGTGTTTTGGATGTGCAAACCCACAATTTCTACTAAACGTAAAGCTACTTATTATTCTCTTTTGATTTGGTTTCTTAAAGTACACTTAGATAAAAGCTGGAACTGATAAGAAATTAAGCACATAAAATGGCCATCTATTGACTTTTTTTTAGCTCCTCATTTTATGGGTGAAATGCACTTAAGACCTTTGATTATAACATTCATAGTGGTATTTTTCTCTTTATTTTATTGGTAGCTTGTTTAAGCAGCCATTTGATGTTTAAATACAATCTTCAAAAGTAATGATAAATAATTTCATGAAGATTTTTCCATATATTGTTTGTTCATAGCATCTCCCTGTACTAAAAAATTACAGAGAAAGTGAAATGCATATTATGAGATAATGCCACAATATCAACAAAACAAAATCATCAATATTTCTTTGTAAAATTGGAGTTTGGTTAGGGGATAGCCATGTGTATTCTTTATCTATTCATTTAGCTATAAGTATCTCAACTTTGCTTAGAAAATTAAAAAATTTATACATGGAACATGTACCTTCCAAGGACACCTGTGAAAAAAGTGAAATTTGTATGACAAAATTGAAACTTTTTTGTCTTTGTAAAAGTTTCATCTACTTAGTAAGATCTCATAGATGTAAAGACTCCCTTTATGTTAATAATTTTACTTAGAAATGCTCAATAAGTCAATTTTAAAGGAACTTCTAAGTGAAATGGCAAATTAGAAACTGCATCTGAATATTGAATAAAGAGGATTTCAACGAACTGTACCAAGCTGTTTCTATTAATCCCATAGCTTTCTGACTAATGTTTGATGTACATCCAAGCCAACTTGGGACACAGATGAAACTAATCAAACAAAGCCATCACTATTGCTGCTGGAGAGGTGGCAGCCATAAACACTCAACCGATTAGAAATAATTGCCTTTAGCTAAAGAGTTGGCGCAACAGTTAAAAGCATTTGTTGTTCATATAGAGCACCCATATGGCAGCTCTCAACTATCTGTTACTCCAGTATCAAGGGATCTAATGCATGTTTCTGACACCTGTGGGCTCCAGGCTCATACATGGTACGCATACACACATGTAGGTAAAAACTCATATGCATAAAGAAACACAATACATAGTCTCAAAAAGCAAACAGTTTTAGATGTGATTAGGATACTATGTGCCATTTTAATTTATGTGTCCAATGTGTGTCTATCTAGTTAGGATTATTATCATAATCATCAACTTAAATATTTGCTATTTTATGTTGCCATAAAAATCTTATAAATGTGTTTAAAAGATTCATGCATAAATTTTAAGTATTTTCCAAAGGAATACCAACATTTATTCCTCCTGTGTAACATTGGATAAATTGGCCTCCCAGCCCTTTACATACCTTAGCTGGTAGAAAGCACTATTCTATTCTAAAAATTCATATCTTACATATGTGATACACACACACACACACACATATATATGATAATCTCACTCAGTTAATTACTGTAGTTACATGTTTTTGGATTTTCGTCCTATTCATGTTATGACTCATCAATATTTCTTTGTAAAATAGGAGTTTGGTTAGGGGATAGCCATGTGTATTCTTTATCCATTCATTTAGCTATAAGCATGATTTAAAATTATTTAATTATATCCTGCTTATTGTGAGTAGTATTGCAATAAACATGGTCACGCTCATGCTGACATACTAATTTCATTTACTGTTATAGATATAAATCAAGGATAGTGTGTGTACCTAGGATATCTAGTTCCATGTTTAGTTGTTACAATGACCATAAGAAGAAAGCAAATTGATGGAAATCCTGAGGACTATAGTAAGCAAATTACTTTTGTAGGAACATAATTCATTACAAATGTAGGATTATCTGAGTTATCAATAGGAATATGTGTAAAAAAACATTAATGCATACACATATTGCATGTCTTTCAAATAAAGGTTATTTATTAATCCCTTTCTCTGGTGAATAAAACAATCATTTCCAACCTACTAATAATATAATTTTCATTGTAGATACTCTGGTTAATATCATCATATAAAATGAATATATTGTTTTTTACCTGTTTTATGCTCGTTTTTGCATTTGTACATATTGTTTAGTTCAATGATCTGCAGAATATGTCGTTATTCCCTATCACTCGGATCATATATAGTTGAAAAGATAGTTAGCTGCTAGTCATGTTGGCTAATTCAACAGGATATACCCTTTCAAATGCCATGCACCACTGCCTTTTGTTAATCACTATAAAACTATAAAATCATACCTGTATTATCAAAGACACATTTCATTAAACATGCAATATCTTATGGATTTAACATAGGGATAAAATGTGAAAATAAAGTTAACAAAAGTGGGCATATATTAGTTTCAACCTCAAAATTATTCTAGTTTTCCATTTTATTGTGAAATTATCACACATGCTTTCTATATTAAGAATATTACACAAAACAAAAATCTACCAATCTTGATGAAAAGTCATCACAGTGTAACCCATTAAAAAATTTTCATAGCGAGTGAGTAATCTTTCATTTTTGTCTTTCACAATAGTTACAGGAGTATAATAATGTAGAAAAGGCAGAATAAGTAATTTCTGCAGCATCCTCTAATTTTAGTTATCTTTTTTTTTCTTTTTATTTATGTTCCAATTGTTGACCCTCCTGGAATGAGAAAACAGGATGAATGACACAGTTTTTATTTTCTTTTCAGACTTTTTAAAATGATTTTGTTTAAAATATAACTACATACTTTACCCTACCCCTTTTTCTCTCTCTCATCTCTATCATTTCTTTCTTAGTTTTTATTAAAATCATGATCTCTTTTATATTAGTTAAATTCACACACACACACACACACACACACACACACACACACACACACACACATGCGCACATGTACACACATACACACAAAATGTTCAGTCCATTCCCAGTGCTGCACTTGAGCTCAGGAGGAGTTTCCACTGGTTCTAAGGCCCTCTATTGTCCATCTGCATCCCCAGCACAGAAACAATCCAAGTCCCCTCCTATTCCATATTATGTTGTGAAGAACCAGGCAATCTGTGGTTTATACAAAGTCCCCACTATTCTTGCAAAATCTTTACTTATATGACTGGAGATATGACTGAGAGTTTGAATAATAGTATTTACTACTGTTGTGCAGGACACAAGTTTGGACCTCAGTGCCCACATGTCAGTTCATAACTGTCTTTAACTTCATTTCTAAGGGATCTAATGATCCTCTTAGACCTCAACTGGTATTGCACACATGTTGTGGAATTTATATCATGATGGCAAATCACTCATGCAATTAAATCAATAAATTGAAGACATAATCTTCAGCTCTATGGCACATTGCTTCTTTTTCATCAATAGGTTAAGAAAATAATTATGATTATCACTTATTGGTAAATATCCTTAGAAGAAAATAATTATATCTATGTATGCACAGTCTACTGTAGAATAAAGACATTTGTTATCTAGAGTGAAAAGATGAAGGAATATTCAATTTTGGTGGTAAGCAGTCAAAGTAGCATGTATGTAAAAGAAGATCTGGAAAAGGTTAAACTGAGAATAGTCAAATGCCAGAAATGGCTTAAAAATCAACATAGTAATAAATGTACAGAGCACCATGTCACTTTGTTGCAAGTTAAAATTCATAAAGCCTGATAAGACAATGCTATCTAACAGTTAATATTAGAAAGGTAGGAACTGAAAATTGAATGGTTATTAAGAAAGAACTGGTGCTAGCAGCTGTTTAGAAATGATCTGGAGAGGGGCACATTGAAAATCTAACTGTCTTTTAGGTTAGATTTCATATTAGGGAACACACATTCTGATATTGGTATATGGAATCTTATCTGCCACCACACAGAAAATAAAATTTGTAATAAAATTTAAAAACAAAACACCTCCGGGCCTACCTTGTGTCTCACAGCTCCTATAACAACAGTTTTCATGGGTGAGTTCTCTCTGAGCTGGACCAGTCAAGCAATGGAATTTGTTTTTATGAGCGAAAAATAGGATCAGCAGAGATGGTTTGTTGACAATGACCTTATCTAATTCATTCAACTTAAGAAGTAGTGTTTAAGATTTCATAGGTCTCTCTCATGTTTCAGTAACACAGTTGTGAGCAAGATTACATCATATACAACTTAGGGGTTAATATCAAGAGTATTCAATTTAAAAAGACATTATTAAGTGGCTCTGGGGTGCAATAGATGTTACATTGGGCTTGTGGAACTAAAGAAAGCCATCTTAATCTTTATGAGCAATGCTATTAAGAACTGCATAGCTGATACCTATCATCAGATATTCTAAATTCCTGAGTGTTAACACAATGGAGATCTCATTCTCATGGATTAGACAATTTATTTTTGGAGTTCATGTGGATTTTAGGACACTCAGGTATCCATAGCTATCTCTTAGTACATTGACACCAGACCTATACAATCTCACTAATTCATGAGTTTTTTGGAAATCTCATGATGCCCTTTGTTTTTTCAGATCAAAAAGGCATTGCTGGCTGGGCAGTGGTGGTGCATGCCTTTAATCCCAGCACTTGGGAGGCAGAGGCAGGAGGATTTCTGAGTTTGAGACCAGCTTGGTCTACACAGTGAGTTCCAGGACAGCCAGGGCTACACAGAGAAACCCTGTCTCAAAAAACCAAAAAAATAAAAAAATAAAAATAAATAAAAAAAGGCTTTGCTGTTAACCATGGAGAAAAATGATCCTTACTAATTTCAATGGAACAGAAATAAAACAGGAAGAACTTAATGTTACCGTCTTTGACAGAGACACATACTCAGAACTACACATATTGGAGGGAAGTGAAATGGAAATCAGATCTATATTGATAAGATAACCATCTGCTGTCTGTATTTGTTTGTTTGTTTTTAATTATCTTAATTTCCAAATAAGCCTATTATTTCAGAGTCATAGCAAACCAAAAGCAGAAGGGGGCAGCAAATAGCTGTCAGGATCAAAAATAAAAGTCCTCAAATTTGAAAGATGGAAAATGTTATAGTGGATAAGTGACAACAAGGCTTCCCCAAAAGTGTGGAAAACCATTTCAGAATCTTTGACCTTACAGAACCTCTGACTTACTTGACATTATTTGCTTCTCATCTCTCCCCATATCTTTGAATGTCCTAGAATATAATATTTACTCCCTATTCTGCCCTAATATATTTGTTACTCACTTGGAACTGGTTGACTTTACTCCTTTTTTCTATAATTTTCATATTAAGAATTTACTATTTGCCCACTCACTGTTATGTCATCCTTATGCAAACAGCATCTTGTTTACTTCATTGGACAACTTAGGTGACATTTAGGACAATCACCTATGTTTGGTACATTTCAAATCACTTCTCTGTCTTCACTTACAAAGCTATCCAACATGCTGGTGTGCGAAGAGAATAGTCTCAAGAGACTTGATCCCATAACTGTGTTGCTGGTGGCAGTTGATGACTCCTAAGACAGGGGGAACCAGATTTTTTCCGAAGGATTATCTAGAGTATCTTACCCATCTAGTTCATGACACCATTTACCTCCTATAAAGATAGATTTGGAAGAGCAAAGTAGGGGTTTGGAAAGAGTTGTATTTGGGAACAAGAGAGTAGGGTATCAACATGATTTATAGGCATGTAGTAACATGTGAAGTTATGGAGTTTCTTTTTAAAGCTCCTTTTGTGAAATTAATGAAACCTCCAGTAGAGTGAATTATCTTGTTAAAAGAAATGATTCCTTTGGGTATTTTTATATACTTACTGAAGCCATTTTTTTTTTTGGAAATTAATTGAAATAAAGCTTTTGTTATAGGAATTCTCATTTGTCACCACTAACCAATTTCTATTCTGTAACTGTCATTCAACATGACATTTCTAGCAGCATGTGTGGCAAACATGCCAAAACCTAGACTCATTATTTTGATCAGGTTATATGTCTTATTTCTTTTGACTGTTGTGATTCTTTTAAAATATCCACTGAAATAGAGTGTTCTTATCATTTTCTAATGTTAATTTTATTTTACACATGGTATCTCAACCTAATAATCTACTAATCTCGTTATTGTATCCATTCATCAAGACTTTAATGTTGATGATACTGTCAAGACCAACCACTTATTATCAATTCTAGAAAGAAGAGGATATTCCCTTCTTTTAATTTTTTTATGGATTAGTTTTTATTTTTAAGTTTATTTCTTTACAAACAATTTAATATTCAAGGCCCTAACACAGTTTTGTGTTCTGTTGATTTTCAAGGAGACTGTACAGGTAAGTTCTATTCTTCATGGCAAGACCTTTATTAACAGTGTTCACTGACAATTCTCCAGTATAAGATGTCATCGATGCATGCAAAACAATTAGTCTTTCTCAAAAGGTTCTTTTAGGTTTACTCAGCATACTAACAAGGATTTGGTAAAGAATACATCTTAAAACGTATCTTGGATCAAGATAGAAGTGTAGCTGGCATTGTTTTATACATAAAACTGGTAGTTTACATACCATTCATGGACTCTGTTGTTGTTGTTTTGGTTATATAGATGATTTTTAATACACATTTTTCCTATATAGCCAGACATTCTTTAGGCTTCTCTCCTGTCTGCCTCCATACCTGATCCTGTCCACTTTTCTCCTCCCTCCTCCCACCAAGTCGCTTTCTCTCTCTGCATCTCCAGATTATTTTCTTTCCCCTTCAATGTGGGATTGAAATATCCACACCTAAGTCTTCTTTCTTGGTAAACTTCCAAGGTCTGGTATCATGGGTATTCTGTACTTTTTGACTAATATCTACTTATCAGTGAGTATGTACCATGGACATCACTTTGAATCTTGGGTACCTTGCTCAGAATGTTATTTTCTAGTTTTATCCATTTGACCTGAAAAATTCATGATGTCTTCATTTTTAATAGCTGAAAAGTCTTCCATTGTGTAAATGAAACACATTTCCTGTATCCATTCTTTATTTGAGGGACATCTGTGTTGTTTCCTGTTTCTATTACAAACAAAGCTGCGATGAACATAATGGAACACATGTCCTTGTAGTATGGTTGAACATCTTTTAGGTATATGCTCAGGAGTGGGATATATGGTTCTTCAGGTAGAATTATTTCTAATTTTCTGAGGAACCACCATATTGATTTCCAGAGTGATTGTACAAGTTCGCAACTCCACCAGCAATAGAGGAGTTTTCCTCTTTCTCAACATCCTCACCAGTATGTGCTGTCTCTTGGGTTTTTGACCTTAGCCATTCTGATTAGTGTAAGGTGGAATCTCAGGGTCATTTTGATTTTCATTTCTTTGATAACTAAGGATGTTAATCATTTCTTTAGGTGCTTCTAGGCCATTTGAGATTCCTCTGTTGAGAATTCTTTGTTTAACTCTGTACCCCATTTTAAAATTGGGTTATTTGGTTTTCTGGATTCTAACTTCTTATGTTCTTTGTGTATTTTAAATACTAACTTTCTTTTGGATTTAGGGTTAGTGAAGATCTTTTCCCTATCTGTAGGTTTCCTTTTTGTTTTATTGACAGTGTCCTTTGCCTTACAGAAAGTTTTCAGTTTCCAGAGTCCCATTTGTCAACTGTTGCTCTTAGTGTCATTGGTGTTCTGTTCAGGAAATTTTCCCTTGCTATTGTGTCTGAGGTTCTTTTCCACTTTCTCTTCTATTAGATTCAGCACATCTGGTTTTATATGGAGGTACTTGATCCAGCTGAACTTGAGTTTTGTACAAGTTGATAAATATGGATCAATTTGCATTCTTCTGCAGGCAGATCATCAGTTATATCAGAATCATTTGTTGATCTTTTATCCTACTGTACTGTTTTGGGTTCTTTTTTAAAGATCAAGTATTCATAGGTATGTGTGGGGTTTTTGTTTGTCTTTTGGCTTGTTTTGTTATTGTTTTGTTTACTTGGTCTTCTAATCTTTCTCTGTACCAATGGTGATTGCATTGAATCTGTAAATTGCTTTTGGTAAGATGTCTATTTTTACTATCTTAATTTTACATATTCATGAGCATGGAAGATCTTTGTAGATGATATGATAGTATATATAAGCAGCCCCAGAAATCCTACTGGAAAACGCCTGTAGCTGATAAACTTTAGCAAAGTGGCTGGATATAAAATTAATTCAAATAAATCAGTATCCTACTTGTACACAAATGGTAAACAGGGCGAAAGAAATTATTAAATAGGAAGAACTTTAGAATTTTCCATCTCGTTGATATATTTTCACAAAACAATCAAAGAAATGAACAAGAACAAAGAACAAAAACAAAAAGCAAAACAAACAAACAAACAAAAAACAAAAACATATTGAAGGCCTTGATGCAATAAATCCATGAATATCCAAATTTCTTAATTCTTAACTTGTGGCTAAGGTTTGGAGCATACAAACCCTTCTCTATTCTGTCTCAAGACTCTTACAAATATTAGGGTACATGTTGCACAATGAGTAGAAAAACAATAATTCTATCTTTTTTAAAAATTATGGTCAAAAGTAATTAATAATAATCTTTCCAAGCTAGAATGAAGTAGTCTCAATTTTACTTACTTTTTAACTTCTATTTTTCTTTTGTAATTCCATTGCAATTTTAAAAAAAATATAGATAATTCATTTTGGCTTCACATCAGTTAGAATGTAAAATGATAAACAACAAAGCTATTTGTACTGAAGAATACTGTTTATTTTAATATTAACATATTCTTCTAATCTTAGTCATATTAAAACTATCAGAGAGGATACTAAATTCTCTGAATATATACAAATATATTGAGTTTATTAAAGGAACTGGAATGTTCTCCTATATAAGTTTTCAATTTAGTGTATCATCATTGGAAAAATAAAATACAAGAAAAGATATTATCCAAAGAATTATCCAAAAATATTTTGATCTAACTAACAGATAAAAGACATTATAAAAGTTGAAAAAAGAAATTTATGATCCTGTATCTGAAACAAATTATCTCTACTAGAAACATGAGAATTCTGTCAATTTTTCTCATATAATAGCAGCAATGCAATTGGACTGCTAACAGCATTGATTCAGAATGTCTCACAAGACTTCTAGTCCCTCTCTATGACTCTCATGCTTAGTGAATCTACTGAGTTACTATCCAATTTCTTAAATTATTAAATAATAAAATAGTTGGACTTGACCTCTATGCCAAGAGACAGTTGAACCAGCATCTTTTGTTGAAAATGCTGTCTTTTTAAATACTGGATGGTTTTGACTTCTTTGTCAAAGATCAAGTGACCATAGGTGTGTGGGTTTATTTTTGGATCTTCAATTCTATCCCACTGATACCTTCCTGTCTCTGTACTAATACCACGTGGTTTTATCAATATTGCTTTGTAGTACAGACTGAGGTCAGGGATGGGAATTTCCCCGGAAGTTCTTTTATTGAGAATAGTTTTCACGATCCTGAATTCTTTGCTATTCCAGATGAATTTGAGAAGTGCTCTTTCCTTGTCTTTAAAGAATTGTGTCGGAATTCTGACGGGGATGACATGAATTTGTAAATTGCTTTTGGTAAAATGGCAATTTGTACTGTATTAACCCTGCCGATTCGTGAGCATGTGAGATATTTCCATCTTCTGCGGTCTTCGATTTCATTTAAGGACGTCCAGAGACCACTCCACCTAGGGATCCAGCCAATCTTCAGACACCAAATCCTGACACTATTGCTGCTGCCAAGAAGCATTTTCTGACAGGACCCTGATATGGCTTTCCCCTGAGAGGTTCTGTCAGTAATTGACTAATACAGATGTAGATACTCACAGCCAACCATCAGACTGAGCCTGGGGACCCCAATGGAAGAACTAGGGGAAGGACTAAAGGAGCTCAAAGGGATTGCAACCCCATAGGAAGAACAATATCAACTAATCAGACCACCCAACCCTTCAAGGGACTAAACCATCAACCAAAGAGTATACATGGAGGGTTCCATGGCTCCAGCTCCATATGTAGCAGAGGATGGTCTTGTCTTTCCATCAGTGGGAGGGGAGGCCCTTGGTCCTGTTGAGACTCAATGCCCTAGTATACTGGCAATGAGTAGAGCAATGAGGCAGGAGTGGGTGAGTGGGTGGTGGAGCACCCTCATAGAAGTAACAGGAAGTGGGGATGGGATGGGGGCTGTAGAGGAGAAACCTGGAAGGGGGATATAATTTGAAATGTAAATAAATAAAGTTGTTAATAAAAAGTAAATTATCATCCTTAGTGAGGTAACCCAATCACAAAAGAACACACATGGTATGCAGTCACTGGTAAGGGGATATTGACCCAGAATCTCGGAATACCCTAGACACAATTCGCATATCAATAGATTTCTAAGAAGATGGAAGGAGAGACCCCTGGTCCTGGAAAGATTGGATGTAGGGGAACGCCAGGATAGAGAAACGAGAGGGGGTTGAATGGAGAAAAGAGGGAGGGAAGGGGGCTTATGGGACTTTCGGGGAGGGAGGAAACGGGAAAGGGGAAATGATTTGGAATGTAAATTAAAAAAATAAAATAAAATAAATAATTAAAAAAAAGAAAGCTGATCTATGAAAAAAAAATAAATAGAAAGTAAATAAAATAGGTGTCTTTTAACCTGAATTTACAAAATAAAAAATACATCTAAGGAAACTATTCTTAAGCTGAAAGCTCTTCTCAATAGCACTGGGAGGTGATTCTTACCAGGAGTTCACATCACCAACTAACATCCACTTAAGCTTGTTTTTATATAGTGTTTGAAAAACTCTGTAATTATTCCAAAGTGAGAATATCTGTACACTGTTTCCCTATGTGGGATAATTATTTAACTCATGTATTAATTTATCTGCATAAAAATCAAACACTTGGAATTAAACTAATAATGCTATAATATAACTAATCTTTAAAAATGTTTTTTGAATAAAATTAGAACATGTGCAAAGAAAATATAAAATTAGAATAGACAATATTCCAATTCTCATGAAAAAGATATGAGAAGTGTATTGTACTATATACTCTTTAGGCTAATCATGCATTTCAGAATATGGCTGCATTCTTGAAAAGGATTTGTTTTTTCATCTATACTTTAGTTGAAAAGGTAAAATGTTCTTTTTCATAATCTATTTTTTAAAAATTTTGATTGTAGTGTGAAACTTGAAATTATTTCTCTATTTAACACTGTCTTAGTCAGGGTTTCTAATCCTGCACAAATGTCATGACCAAGAAGCAAGTTGGGGAGGAAAGGGTTTATTCAGATTACAGTTCCAAATTGCTGTTTATCACCAAAGGAGGTCAGGACTGGAACTCAAGCAGGTAAGAAAGCAGGAGCTGATGCAGAGGCCATGGAGGGATGTTTCTTACTGGCTTGCATCCCCTAACTTGCTCAGCTTGCTTTCTTATAGAACCCAAGACCACCAACCCGGTTGTAGTACCACCCACAGTGGGCCCTCCCCACTTGATCACTAATTGAGAAAATGCCCCACAGCTGGATCTCATGGAGGCACTTCCCCAACTGAAGCTCCTTTCTCTGTGATAACTCCAGTCTGTGTCAAGTTGACACACAAAACCAGCCCGTACAAACACCATATAATTTTGTTTTTAAAATAGAATAAACTACCTAAAACTTATAAAAATTGAACACTAATTTGCAAATTAGTGAGAGCCATGGAATGTAAATATGTTACAGATGATCATATGAAGTGAATTTTCTGCTAGTATCTTACAGTATATCAAGTCTTGATAAGTAATATGTCCATTGTATATTTTAAGTCTCATAAAATAAAGTATTTGTGTAGTTTTTATACTTGTTTGATTTTATTTAGTTACAAATTAATAAGACAATGCTTCTTTTCATCTAGGTCACATTTTGCCATATTATTTATATGTTATAATACTTTTCTACTATATATCTAATAATTGTTAAAGATAGGTTATCTGTCAGTTAGTTATAATGAATCCTTAAATAAATCATTAGATAATAAAATTTTGTATGCTTCTCATTATGGAATAGATAATATTTAATAAATTCAGTATAAAAAAGAGGGCAAATATATGGTCACAGATAATTTTTTTTTTTTTACATTTGAATCTGTCTCCAGGTTGGAGTTTTCATTCACAATGTGACTATTGACAAGTGCGAACTTTAAAATCAGTTGGATCATAAGGACTTGTCCTCATAATAGTAACAATTACATCAACACAAGTGGCTAAGCAATCACAGATGGAAGTTGGCTTTGAAAGCTCCAGTTCACTCTCTCATGTATCTAATATTTTATTGTTTCCTCATGTTAACTGCTGACTAGCATGTGGTGACATAGCAATAGGATCTATAAAGTTATGAGCCTCCCTTTCCCAGGAATGATAAGCTCTAAGCAGCAACAACAATTAACAACAACAATGACAACAGTTTTCTGTTACATAAACTACCACATTTTAAATATTGTGGTAGAATAAGACAAGAAAAATTCATCCTCCTATTATCTCCTTGTTTTCAAGCCATAGTACTATCATAATGTAATAAAATTTCATCTGATATAAATTTTTCCTGCTATTCAATGCTCTGTCTGTGTTATATAATTGATTCTTCCTGGTGAAATTACTACAAATTGATTAATGTTTGCGATTTTAAGCAGAATAATTATTTTTACTTTTGAAACTTTTTTTTTTACATTTATTTGTTTAGTTGGCAGACTGAAGATGCTACCACAGAGCATCTGTAGATGTGGGAGTACAACTTGCAGGAATAAGTTCTCACCTTCCACCAGTTGGGACCCAAGCACTGAACACCAATCATAAACTATAATATTCTAAAGCCATAATATGCTTCATTATCTTATTAACAGCACACAAATGAAAGCTTAGTTGGAAATTTTATACAAAAGCAATTGAAATATATATTCTCTACTATATATATATATATATATGTAGTAATTTAAAAAAGTATTTGTATTTAAATTTCTGATTTTATCATTAGTTTAAATTTTGTTAAATTTATTGCTTGAATATTTTTCTTTGTTTTGAATATTTCCTATTGAGCCATATATGCATCTAAATTTAAATTTTTGTTTACAATTTAAAATTAATACAGTGTTTCTTCATAGAAAATAAGAATATAGTATTAAATATGTATTAATTAATATGTATCAATTAATGTATTAATTCTATAAAATATTTTTCTTGGTGTATAGAGTTTAGATTTTTTTTTATTTTCTAATTTTTTTTACTTACATTCCAAATCATTTCTCTTTTCCCGTTTCCTCCCTCCCCGAAAGTCCCATAAGCCCCCTTCCCTCCCTCTTTTCCCCATTCAACCCCCTCTCGCTTCTCTGTCCTGGCATTCCCCTACATCCAGTCTTTCCAGGACCAGGGGTCTCTCCTTCCATCTTCTTGGAAATCTTCTTGGAAATCTATTGATATGTGAATTGTGTCTAGGGTATTCCGAGATTCTGGGTTAATATCCACTTATCAGTGACTGCATACCATGTGTGTTCTTTTGTGATTGGGTTACCTCACTAAGGATGATATTTTCCAGTTCTGAACATTTGCCTAGGAATTTCATGAGTTCATTGTTTTTAATTGCAGAGTAGTATTCCATTGTGTAAATATACCACATCTTCTGAATCCATTCTTCTGTTGAGGGACATCTGGGTTCTTTCCAGCTTCTGGCTATTATAAATAAGGCTACTATGAGCATAGTGGAGCATATGTCCTTATTGCATGCAGGTAAAGCCTCTGGGTATATGCCCAGGAATGGTATAGCCGAATTCTCCGGGAGTGTCATGCCCAGTTTTCTGAGGAACTGCCAAACTGCTTTCCAGAGTGGTTGTACCAGCTTGCAATCCCACCAGCAGTGGAGGAGTGTTCCTCTTTCTCCACATCCTCGCCAACAACTGCTGTCTCCTGTGTTTTTGATCTTAGCCATCCTGACTGGTGTGAGATGGAATCTCAGGGTTGTTTTGATTTGCATTTCCCTAATGACTAAGGATGATGAACATCTCTTTAGGTGCTTCTCAGCCATTAGATATTCTTCAGGTGAGAACTCTTTGTTTAGTTCTGTACCCCATTTTTTAATAGGGTTACTTGGTTCTCTGGAGTCTAACTTCTTGAGTTCTTTGTATATATTGGATATTAGCCCTCTGTTGGATGTAGGGTTGGTAAAGATCTTTTCCCAGTTTGTTGACTGCCGTTTTGTCTTTTTGACAGTGTCTTTTGCCTTACAGAAACTTTGTAATTTAATGAGGTCCCATTTGTCAATTGTTGATCTTAGAGCATAAGCTACTGGAGTTCTATTCAGGAAATTCTCCTCTGTGCCCATTTGTTCAAGGTTCTTCCCTAGTTTCCTTTCTATTAGTTTCAGTGTGTCTGGTTTTATGTGGAGGTCCTTGATCCACTTGGAATTGAGCTTAGTGCAAGGAGACAAGAATGGGTCAATTTGCATTCTTCTGCATGTTGACCTCCAGTTGAGCCAGCACCATTTGTTGAAAAGGCTATCTTTTTTTCACTGGATGGTTTTAACTCCTTTGTCAACGATCAAGTGACCATAGGAGTGTGGATTCATTTCTGGGTCTTCAATTCTGTTCCATTGATCTACATGCCTGTCACTGTACCAATACCATGCAGTTTTTAACACTATTGCTCTGTAGTACAGCTTGAGGTCCGGAATACTGATTCCCCCAGAAGTTCTTTTATTCTTGAGAATAGTCTTAGCCATCCTGGGTTTTCTGTTATTCCAGATGAATTTTTGAATTGCTCTTTCTAACTCTATGAAGAATTGAGTTGGGATTTTGATGGGGATTGCATTGAATCTGTATATTGCTTTTGGCAAGATGGGCATTTTTACTATATTAATCCTCTTCTAAGGGTGATATTCTGTGACATGACTTTGAATGTTATTAAGTTTGACCTCAATTTTAACCAGAGCATCAGGAAAATGAAAATCTTTCCAGTTTGTGCAAATTAGAAATTAAGGGTTAAATAATTACACCTTTGGAAGTAGTTATGAAAGTTCATTTAATGTCTTTTTCTCTCTCATTTTGACAGCAGTATTGGCGGTATCTATGGAATTTATATATCATAGAGTCACTCCTCTGCATAGACCTCAGCAGGGAGTAGATTTTGCATATATCACTGAAGCACATCACAAGGATAATGTGGTCTTTCATGGGTCACTCACCATAGAGAATCTATTATCTCATCTCTTAATGTTCTGAATAGAGAATGACCATGAAAAATAATGCTCACACTTCAGAAACCCCTTAAAATTAACTTTCCATATCTTTGGACATGATTTCACAATCTTTTCTAAATGTAATAGTTGTAATACATTACAACGAATTCAAGACCAAGTAAAGCTTGAGTGGTTATCACAACCATGTACTCTTACAAATAAATAAATGCAAAACAAATACACAGTCTAAACAATTTTTATCTAACTTTATTAAAGTTTAATTTTTAGTTAGGTTTGCTTCAAATTTTTCATGTAGAAAATAAGGATAAAAGTTTTTATTGTTCTACACTCTAGAAAAAGAAAAAAATAAATTAAATCCAAAGTCTCATTTTAAAACGATAAATTTCCTATTTTAAGAAACTGTGACAAATGTAACTAAACAGTACATGACTGAATAGTCACATATCATTTACATAAAACCTTTGATTTACTAGTATATTAGCTATAAGAAACCCTTGGTGATGTTACAAAACCAGTGTGTTTTTTTTTTTCCCAAAATACCCATGAATGTTAGAAATGTTTCAAAAACTATTAATTAAAAACATCCTCAGGTCTTATATTTGAAGAAAACATATATAAAGGTTTGTGACATTCTGACATTTAACATTGGACCAACAAAGATGTTCACCTGTTATATCTATAACATTTGTAAAAATCCAAAATCAACTTATATCTATGGAAAGTTGTAGCACACTGAGATCATGATCTTAGCTGAATCACAAATGTGGAGGATACAAAGAACACATAGGCACACAGAGTAAGGCCATCAGAGAAGCAGGGAAACCATCTGCAGATATGTCTTTGCTCTTAATATTGACAAAGAGGACAAGACCCAGGAATAAATTAGACTCCAAGTTAGCAAAAGTGAAGAAGTGATTTGTTCTCCAATGTACTGAAGCTATTTATCTTAGTTCTTTTGAATATACTTAGGACTTTTCCTCTCCCTATATCTTCATAAGTATGATAGAAAAAATCATTCTGTTGGGGCAATTTTCACCATTTTTGGTGATTTTCTCAGGCAATGCTAAGCAGTTCTGCATTGTCTTTCTGTTGAAGATTATTTATTGCCACTTCTGTTTCTGATTCAAATTTCATTTTTTAACTTATTTTCCTGTGAAAAATAACTCAGGAGCAATTTGAAGACACCAAAGCTAATAGAATTTTGTAGCTGGATCTAGAGTTGGATAACTGACAAGAAGATTCCAGCAGGAAGGAAATGCCACAATAGGCATTGTGAAAATTATCACTGGTAAAGAACTTTGAATACCTACTTACAGTGAACACAAATAGAACTGATATGAAAGTGAACTGCTGTGACTTAGTGTTTTTATTCAGTAGGAAGCAAGTCAGATAAAATTCAGTGAGTTTCCTTGTGCCTTTGGAAAAAATGTGCAAGCTCAAGTGTATAAGCAGCAGTTGAACACTGAGTGTGTCCCTTGTGGCCAGCTTCACTCCTTGTGGAAATTAGGGCCACAAACTTAATCTGTGAGTCCTGCTTCAGTTCTAATTCTGTGACTTGGAAAAGGACTGTTGTATTTTGTTTCATTTTCTTTGTATCAATATTGAAATTCATGAATAATGCCACTGAATTCTTAGACTTTGTTTGTTAAGAAATAATGATATCTTAATATTTATCCTCCCTGGACACTGAAGAGTTTGGTCTTAGTTTTGTTTTGCTGTCTAGAGCAGTGACTCTCAAACTTCCTAATGTTGTGAATCTTGAATACTGTTTGTCATGCTGTGGTTACCCTTAACCATAAGATTTTTTTGATGCTTCTTGTTAACTCTAATTTTGCTACTGTTGTGAATTGTAATATAAATATCTGTATTTTCCAATTGTCTTAGGTGACCCATGTGAAAGGTTCTTGGACCTGAAGGAGTCACAACCCACAGAATGAGAACTGCTTGTCTAGAACAACAATTAATTTCTTTAAAGAAGTATTTGCTTGAATTTATTCTATATTGTTTTATGTCTCATAAAAACACCATAGCCAGACAGCATAGAACTGGAGAATTTTATTATTTTTTTCAGTCCCTAGATAGGTCAGTGATATATTCAGATGTATAGTTCTTCAATATTTAGCATCATTGTATTACAAAAGTAAAAATTGTCCATTTCTTCTGAAATATGTTGCCATTGATGAATAATTATAAATCTTTGCTTATTTAGTTTCCTTTGACATCACTTAATGTTACAGTCCTATTTTTTCATTTTCTTTCATTCTTTTTCTTCCTTCCTTCCTTCTTTCCTTCCTTCCTTCCCTCCTCCTCCCTCTTTTTCTCCCTCCCTCCCTCCTTCCCTCCTCCTCCCTCTTTTTCTCCCTCCCTCCCTCCTTCCCTCCTCCTTCCTCTCTTTCTCCCTCCCTCCCTCTCTTCCTCCCTCCCTCCTTCCTTCCCTCCTCCTCCCTCTCTTTCTCCCTTCCTCTTTCCTTCCTCCTTCCTCTCTTTCTCCCTCCCTCCCTCCCTTCCTCCCTCCCTCCATCCCTTCTTCCCTCCCTCCTTCCTTCCTTCCTTCCTTTCTTTCTTTCTTTCTTTCTTTCTTTCTTTCTTTCTTTCTGGTGACTTGGTGTCTTATTTGAGGTTTGTATTGTGATAAAGCAATGTGACAGCATCAGACACAAAAGTAGCTAGGAGAGGAAAGGCCTTATTTGAGCTCATAATTCTACATTGGTCTATCACTGAGCAAAGTTAGAACATGAGCTCAAACCAGAAACCCGGAGACATGAGTTGATTAAAAGGCCATAGAAAAGTGCTGCTTTTTGGCTTGATACCAGTTTTTGTTTAACCTGCTTTCTTATACACTTCATGACTACTTGCCCAGCTGTTATACTGTCCAGAATATGCTGGATCCTTCAATATTAGTCAATAGCTTAAAAGTTGCACAAAAGGTCTGCCTACCAGGTCAATCTGTTGTTTGAGATATATTATCATTTGAGTTTTCTTCTATCCAAATTAGACTAGGTTATGTCAAATTGACCAAAACTAGACAGCACACTACCTCTAATAATATTGCCTTGCCAAAAAGTCAGTTTTTTTGAAAATGATTTTCTATTTTTTGTCCCTATAAAATTTATTTCTTTTATAACTTTTATCATTTGTTTACTAAGATTATGCTTAGTTCCTTCTTTTTTCTAAACCTTGAGATGCTAGAGGGGGTGGTTTACTTGAGACTGTTCTTTTGGAAAATAAAGGCATTTCTTACTGAAACCATCCTTGGCAGAATTACTTTTGCTACATCCCGTAAGTTTTAGTATAACCCATTTCTATTTCATTTTTCTCAAAATACATTCTATTTAGACTTTAAATTTCTTCTCTACTTGTATAAGAGAATGTTGTTTAATTTCCACATCCTTGAGAATTTTCCAATTTAAATTCTGCTACTAATTTCAAATTTTACACAAATGTGTTTCGACAGTATACTTGGCATTATTTTAGTTTTCATAAAAATTTCCATGAATAATTTAATGACCAAAGAATGTTCTATATGTAGTACAGGGTAGCAGAAATCTAAAGTCAGTTGTTTACAAATATATAATCAATGATCTGTGACAGAGATGGAGATAATAGAGTCAGGGATGGAATATGCCTTAGTGAGTAAAGTGCCTGCCTCTCACACATGAGGACCTAAGTTCAATCCCCAAAACCACAAAAGAATGGATGCAGTGATGCATGTTTGTAGCTTATGTGTTTCTACAGTGAGATGAGTTGTGGGTACAGAAGACTTGCTGGAAGCTAATGATACAACTATCCTGGCATATACTGGCAACCAAAACCAAGAAATTTTGTATCAAAGAAGTGGAAAGACTAACACAAACACTCAAGCTTGTCATGTGTCTGCCACAAATGTAGTCACTATAACACTTCCTGCCCATAATTACTGCACACACACACACACACACACACACACACACACACACACACACGTGTACACACACAGAGTCTCATACAGATCTCTTTGAATATGCCAAGATCTTTAAAATGTTCCCTCGTGTGAAGTTAGCCCAATCGAATGGTTGAATATTATAAAAGTCTGTATTTAGAAAGATAAATATTTCATTCTCACAATTTATATAAATAGAACAAGGAATGAGGAAATACTTTAATATAATATAAATTAGAAAGTATTAAATACTTCAAAATAAGAAATGGGAAATTACCACCCAAAGCTGTAAGATATAGCCAAGTTCTACAGAGACGGTAACAAAATTATAGGTAGGTTACTAAAGACATTGAAATGAAGCAAAGTAGCTTTGGAAGATTGTTGAGAAGTGACTTTTCTCAGTTAACATGAGATTTAAAACCCATTAGATAAACGCTTGAGATGGTGCTGCTGCGACATGAACTTCAGCATTACATGCATAGATACTAAACAGAAATTTTGAACTTCTATGACATTTTCTGAATAAACATCTCTGAAATACTGAGTTTTAAATAGGCATACCCAGTGTGATTACTATCAGTGTATATGTTATGTAAGAGATGTACAAATATATTACCTCACAAGGGCAACAAAGAATAAAATATTGGGCTGAGATGCCTAAAATCACCAAGAAGCTCAACATTGTGTTATTTATAAAACATGGTATCAAACAGTAAGAGATGGTGCTAAAAATCTGAGGTTCTGATAACTATAGATTATATACAGAATGTCTAGACCATTTTATCTAATTGGGAATACTTAAGGAAAAAGTGTAAGTGTTATAAGAACTAATGATGAGACCAAAGTAGCAGTGAAAAAAGCATGAAGATCACTAGGTCAACACAACATCTTTAGAATCAAAGTAGACAAGAACTGGTGATATAGGTGTTCAAAATTATGTGTCAACAGAAAACCAGAGGGGTTGGTATGATAGTTTAGTGCGTAAGGGTGCTGGCTGTCATGTCTTGCAATCTTTTAGACTCCTAGCATCTACTATGGTGTAAGAGGATAATTGACTTCTACATACTTTTCTCTTTTTTTTAATTGAATATTTTATTTACATTTAAAATGTTATCCTCTTTCCAGGTTCCCCCTCTGAAAATCCTCTATCCCATTCTTCCTCACCCTGCTTCTATGAGGGTGCTCCCCCACCCACCCACCCACTCCTGCCTCTTCACCCTGGCATTCCCCTACACTGGGGCATCGAGCCTTCACAGGACCAAGGGCCTATCCTCCCATTGATGCCAGATAAGACCATTCTCTGCTACACATGTGGATAGAGCCAGGGGTTGCTCTATGTGTACTTTTAGGTTGGGGGTTTAGACCCTGGGAGCTCTGGTTGTTTGTTATTTTTATTCTTCTTATGAGGTTGCAAACCCCTTCAGTTCCTTCAGTCCTTTCTCTACCTCCTCCATTGGGGTCTCCATGCTTAATCCAATGGTTGGCATCCACATCTGTATTTGTCAGGTTCTGGCAGAACCTCTAAGGAGACAGCTATATCAGGCTCCTGTAAGCATGCACTTATTGGCATCCACAATAGCATCCGGGTTTGGAAACTGTATATGGGATGGTTATCCAGGTGGGGCAGTCTCTGGATGGTCTTTCCTTTGGTCTCTGCTCCACATTTTGTATCCATATTTCCTCTGTGAGTATTTTGTTCCCCCTTCTAAGAAGGACTGAATCATCCACACTGGTCTTCCTTCTTCTTGAGCTTCCTGTGGTCTGTGAATTGTATCTTGTGTATTCTAAGCTATTGGGATAATATCCACTTATCAGTAAATGCATAATATATGTGCTCTTTTGTGACTGGGTTACCTCACTTGTGATATTTTCCAGTTCCATCCTTTTGCCTAAGAATTTCACAAGGTCATTGTTTTTAGCAGCTGAGTAGTACTCCATTGTGTAAATGTATCACATTTTCTGTATCCATTCCTGTCTTGAAGGACATTTGGGTTCTTTCCAGCTTCTGGATATTATAAATAAGGCTGCTATAAATATAGTGGAGCATGTGTCCTTGTCTTACTTCCATACATGCACTGATAAACACATCTTTCTCTCTCTCTCTCTCACACACACACACACACACACACATACACACACACACACACACACACACACACACCACAGACATACACAGAGATTGAGAGATAATATAAATGCTATAAAATATTTAAAGTAAATAAGAACAAATAATGAGGGAACTGAAGGTTCTTACAGTAACAAGGGGAACAGGTTTGTATTTGTGCAGTGTAAATAACTGGGAAACTCTTAGTGGCATAAAATTTATTATTAGAAAGGAAAATGAAACATTATAAGATATTATAATCCATTACTTTGTAATAACTACAAAATATAGTTAGTGAATCATTCAGTAAAATGTAGAATATGCCAAGACATTTAAAGTTGTATTTGACAAAGAAATAAAAATGTTAGTAACCATGGTCTAAAAGTATTTTCATTTTCTTTAATAAAGATTGGAAAAATATGAGAAACAGGAAATCAATGGAGGATTGTCTTAGTTGGAATTTAACAGTGTGTCAGTAGGTGTAGAGTTTCCAAAGATTACAAGGACATAGACATATTGCAGTTAATATAACCTTACATTAGTATTTTATTTTTGGTTTAGGAAGAAATATGTAACAGTGGAGTTTTTCCATTAAAAGATTTTGACAATACCTCTGAAGAGAAAGTTTGCCATCAAAAGCAATTTTGCTACTGTGAAAAAATTATCTGAATATCATGGCATGTGTCCATGCAAACATTTCATCCATTTAGATCTACTAACATTCTCCTTCCTGGTGGAAAGTCTTTATACTACTTGAAAACATGTGAACTTGGACCTCAAAATCCGGAAAATATCACTATAACTTTTCATAAAATAACAAGAATCAGATAGTGTGAAATCTAATTCAATTTTACTTGTGCCCTTTTTGAAAAAAGGAAATATTTACATTTATTTATTTATTTATTTATTTTGGTACAAAACCTCACTATATATACAAGTTGACATAGAAATTATGATCTAAGAATCAGGTGCAGTCTTCTTGGAACGCATATCTCTACACCTAGCATCCTAATTTGTCTCCATGTAAAAAAAAGGAAAATAGAATATAGAGATACAAGAGACATCTATGCAAAGAGAAGTAACCATTAGAAGTAGAAACAAGGAGGCAGGTATCTAAATGGCAAGGAGAGAAACTTAATATAAAATTGAACTTAAAGACACAGGAACACAGACTTCCAGCCTCTAATACTGCCAGAACAGTAACTTCTGTTACTTAACCTCTTGTCGTATGATGTCTAATTAAAATATCCCTAGAAAATTAGCATGATTTCTAATATCTAAATTTTTTTTACTGGTGTTTTTAAAAGAATGATTTGCTCTAGCTAACCATTAGAAATGCTCCCTGAAATATTGATGATGCAATGGTTCTATTTGTCTAGTAAATAGGAGCCAGGTAATAGGTCAGGCTTCTCCTCACTTATTTTTATACTTGGTAATATATTTCAGGCATTTATACTTTATAGCATCATTATTCTCTGTTCTGAATATTTAGAATAGAGCTTCTCTGCCTAGGCTCATGATTCCTATGGGGATTGAACAATCCTTTCATGGAGGTGGCATGTCAGATATCCTGTATATCAGATGTCTGTGATTCATAACAGTAGCAAAAGTACAATTAGAAAGTAGCAACAAATTAAGTTTATGGTTGGGGGTCACCACTTCATAAATAAAGCAAGTAACTTAAATCAAATTTTAATTAAAATCAGGTATGCCTAATAATTTAAATGTTAGCCCTCAAACTCCTCAGAGTTCTTCTGAATATGACATGTAGATAAGAGTGTTTGCTCCTAATGGCAGACCTAAGTTCTCCTCCAAAGTAGTCTATGCAGCACAAAACAACTCTACCTGAATTGTAGAGAGAGGGGCATGGGAAAAAGAAAAGAGAAAAGAAATTCCTTTCCAAGTGCCAATATTCTCAACATGAACAAGACAAGTTCTGCTAAACTTTAAATTGGTATTATTAATACCAATTCAGGAATCAAGGTAGTCCCTATAATAGTATGCAGAGAAACATAACCAAAAAAAGTAAGTAAATTGAAATATGGTAAGTGAGTGACCAAAACACAGATTGATGAATGAAACATGATATCGTGTGTGTGTGTGTGTGTGTGTGTGTGTGTGTGTGTGTGTGTACATGCGTGCGCGCATGCGTGCAGGTAACTGATAGCTGGTAAACAGGATTCAATATATTTATACTGTGGGTTGATTCACATGATTATTAAGGTTGAGAAATCTCACAAAATTACGTCTGCAGAACTGAAGGTCCTGGATTGCTAGTCAAATAATTAATTCAGTCTCAGTCTGAAGGCTTATCCACAAAGGAATTTCAGTTCAACCTTAAAGGAATACAGATATTTTGCAAATATAACACATGAAAACATATGTTCCATAGTATGGAGAGTCTAAAATGAATCCCAGTGCTTGATAAAAGTATACATTCATATAAAGAATATATTTGTATTTTCCTGGCTCTTTGTTATATATGGGACATTCTGTGAAAGCAAATATAGGACTTACAGAACTCAGCCAAATGATTCAGGTGTTAATATCTCTCACAGACACCCTCACAAAATATGTTCAATATTTTTTCATATGTATAGATATACAGAAATATAAATTTATATAAATATATATGACATAAAACACACGCACACACACACACACACACACACACACACACACACACACACTTCTTATGGCAGTCCAGCTGGTGAATATAATTAACCATTTATTTGTCCTAACAGGTAAGCTGCTGTTTTACAATAGTGACAGAGAAAGAATTCTCCATTTTCTTTGTCACAATTGTCTCATTTTGATGGAAAGTGAGTAACAATGATAAGCTAACAAGGACTTCTGAGGAGGGTTCCTGGGGCTTTAAGACTGAATTTTGGCACATCTGGTTAGAGATGTAACCTAGCAACCACAAATGCTAGACACTTGTTAAGAGAGTGTTAGAATGGTTGATGGTGTGTGGGTTAGTTGGTCCCATTATGTGTTCTCTTGTAGTTTTATGAAGGATTACAGACTGAATGGAATACCAGAGCCGATGTTTTCAGAACTCCCTAACAAAGCAAGTAGATCTGGGGCACAAATGTGGCTTTAAGTCAATAAACTGCTGTACTTCAGACGTTTTTGTGTGTGTGTTTCGGATATAATCATTTCACCATTTCTATTCATGAAAACTGTTGATATGTCTTAGATATCAGCACGCATCCATTTCAGAAGTTGCCTACATTATGAACTGGACTGTACTACATAAGAAAGCCTGGAAACTTCCTGAAGAGGAGAAACTTTCAAAGGCCATCCTAAATCTGGTACCCCTGATGTCTCCATGTCAGCATTTCTCTCTCTGTTAAGTCCTTTAACATTGGAGCCCACATATATGTACATAAGGAGGAAACTTCTTACTAAATATTGGTTGGACCTCATAGTCTTCAGCTCTGGACATTCCCCAGAGAATTTTACCCAAGATGCTATGTAAAGCTTGTAAAAGCCATTCTGTTCAGAATAACAATACCAGCAAACACTGGTGTATTTTTGCTATTTCACTGACTGCTAATGCTGACCTGCAACAGGGAGTTTTGTGTTGAATGACTTATGGCTTCCTCAATTAGTTTTTAGTCTGGCAGACACTGCCACACAGCCCACCATTTCCCTGGGCAAATTACCTGTCTGTTTATAGCAGCAGCCTACAGAACTGAAGTGTAATACTGACAAACCAATTTTTCAAATGAATTTGTAGAGACTTCCGCCGAAAGCAAGACAGCAGAAAAAAAGAATGTGGTTCTCACAAGAGAGAAATAGATTTTCTGCTTTGGTTGTTTATAAGAACTTCAGATGATAAACGAGCCGATAACAACAGTATCTGCTGATTTTCAGGGAGAATGTCTCTGTCTCATTCATCTAGTTATAAAAACATTCAAGATATCTGAATAGTATTTAGAAAGACACTTGAGAAATATTGATAATATTTCCCTCCTTATACTTGTAGTCCCAAAACAAACCAAAAATGATACCATACAGAATCTCACTAGGCATCACTACTTTTCCAATGTAGATAGTATTCTATCTTTCTTCTCAATACATTTATATTAATCTCCTTTTCTGATTAACTGACATCATTTTTCTTGACTTTTATTTCTGTTTTCTTGACTTTTATTTCTTGTTTTGCATATACCTGTTTTCTTTCTTATACTTAATTTGATTTTTTCCATATATGTATATGTATAGTGTGAGTTATGTGTCTGTTTTTATTCATAGGTGTAAGTATGTCCAAGTACATCCCACTGATGATGTGTCTGATGTAGGGACTGCACATGTGTCTGACTGAGGATAATCATCAGGTTTTTTAAACTCCTTACATTTCCACCTTGGTTAGCACAGGGTTTTGCTACTTAATTACCAAGTTAGCTGGCCTGCCAGCTCCTGGAAGTTCTAGCGCCTGCTCTTCCCTTATCCTTATGAAGGTATACTAGGATTCCATAGGGTTAGAATATAATTTTATGTTGACTTCTAGGTTCACACTCATGTCTTCAGGCTTGCATGATAAGTGCATTTTCCCACTCAGACTTCATCAAGAGATGCTATTCAGGCCTTTATTTACCTTTTTTTTCTATGTTATTAAACCAACTAAAAGGCTCGGCAAAGTAGATAAGATGGATTTTGGCATTTAATGCTTAGGACTTGGCTTCTGAACTTGTCAAGTATCATTTTGGAGACAAACTGACAAGATATTAAGTACAAATTTAAATGAAAGTCAAGAAAATTTTCAAGGCAACTTATTGTTTTGTATAGAAATGTTCAGATAATTATTCAATTTAATTTTCAACTTCAGGGCTTTTTTTTTTATTTGCTCATTCACCATGGAATAAGGGATATGTAGTACAGCATGAGTGTTGAGGTTAAAGGGCAGCTTATGGAAGGTAGTTCTTTTCTTCCAAAATATGGGTCCAGGAGATAGAATTCAGGTCCATTCAGATAGGGAGTTTTAGAGACAAGTCCTTTTACCTCCTGAGCCATCACACTGGTCATATTTCTCCATATTTCAAAGCCAATGTTCTCAATGTGATTTAATAAGTACTTATTTTCATGTCTAGTTTTATATGGTATTTAATGTAATATATTTTTTGATTTGTGTTTTATTCTATATTTGAAAACCTGATTAGTGAGTTTAGACTTGTTTAATAGAATAGTAAGTTCCAACAACCAGAAATCCACAGGATTGGAACAGAAGTAAACTTGTTCAGTTGATTAATGTGGTTTCTAAAGTGCAAAATATGATAACAATATTTATGTTTAACTTTAAGGATAATATGTTTATGTAACATTTACTACCAAAGTGACATAGTGGTTTCTTTTACTACATATCTATCCATGTATTTGTTTTAATAAAGTACAACTTTATCTGCAAATTAATGTTTACATACTACACAGTTTCAAGTCAGACAATGTCCCAGATATGAGAGGTAGAATTGGACATGAGTTTCCACTCATATATTAATGGAAAGGAAATTTTAAAAGAATAACCTTAGCTTCCCTAAGTGTCAGAGTAATTTATAGGGATACAAAATAGATATCAGTGCCTGACACATGCAAACCCAGTATATATTCATTAGTGCAAAATAAACCAAGTTTTATGTCTTCAAGAATGAATATTTTAAAACAGTTAATAACTGCGTTCGTATGTATAAATTTTTACTACATTGAATTGTTAGGCTAAGGAATCAATAAATAATATTCAACCTTAAGTATATAGAAATGAAAAATCTGCAAAATTTTTCCTACAAGTGAATATAATATTTTTTCACTCCCCTCCCAAAATAATACATCTACAGACATTTTTCCTTTGCTGACCTCTAACTTATCACACAATGCAGCCAAGGATAACCTTGAATTTGTCATAATTCTAACTCTACTTTCTGAAGAATTCAGCTTATGGAACACTAGGGATCAAACTCATAACTTCCTGCTTACTGGTTCAGCCTTCTACCATATGAGTAACATGTCAGGGTCTTGAAGTTATTTCTTATATTTGTACTTAGATCTGGAAATTTACTGTTTTCTTCTTGAATTACATCAGTTAATATTTAAAACAAGTGCCTCTACTAACGTGAGTTGACTGGTGGGTACATTGAATAAACACTGCAGGCAAACATGGGATGGTTCAGTTGGATGAATTACTTTTTCACATTTCTTTAACATAACCTTCTTCTGACTTTTCTCTTTGAACTCTCTAGTCATTATTTAAAGTTAAAGAGCTGACAGAGAGTTTATTTGGAATCCCATTAATCTTTAATTGTTGATACAACCATATAGCTTTATGCATATAAATAAATTTGTTACTTTTATATATGTTTCCAGGACTTAGAGCTTAGCTTTAGATAACTAATTGGTGTGCTGTTCCATGGAGAAGACCATTTCTCCCTCCCTCAGCATGCCTTTGTTGAATGCTATGATGGTTCTTTGTGAAAAGTTGAGGCCTCCAGGGCTTTCCCTCACCCCTCACTTGGCATTTTGTGAAAACAATTTCATGTGAGAACTCACTCACCTGATAGCTGTTGTCTCACATTCAACTATTTGCAAATTGGATTATCAAAATTATATATATGTGTGTTTAATTGAATTCTCAATAGTGATAATTTTAACATAAAATAATTTAATAAATTCCCAGTTTAAAAAGGACAAATAAGAGATCAGGCTTAGCTTTGCATGTGAAGTGGTTTGGCTTAGCCCTGCAAGTGTTGGGTAAGAATCACCAAGAGGCACTTGCTGATAGGAGCCTGGTATGACTGCTCCTTGGGAGGATCCATCAGCAACTGACCAATATAGATGTGGATGTTTGGAGCCAACCATCAGATTGAGCTCAGGGACCCTGGTGGGAAAGCTGGCAGAAGGGCTGGAGGAGCTGAGTGTGATTGCAACCCAATAGGAAGAAGAACATCAGTTAGCTGGACCACCCAGTTCTCCCAGGGACTACCCACCAATCAAGGAGTGTACAGGGAGGAATTCATGCCTCCAGATACATAGGTAGCAGAGAATGGTCTTGTCCAACATCAATGGGAAGGGAGGCCCTTGGTCCTGTGTAGGTTTGATGTCCCAGTGTAGGGGGATGCTGGAGAGGTGAGGCAGGAGAGGGTGCATGCATGAGGGAGTATCCTCATAGAGGCAAAGAGGAGGAAGAGCGCAAGGTTTTGGGATGGAGGGCTTTTGAAGGTGTAACCAGGAATGATAATAATAAAATATAATAAAGAATCATCTGAGTGAAGGGAAGATAAATTGAGAAGATGCTCTTCAGCTGGAGGCAAATAATACTCTTCCATTTCCACATTCGATAATTGCTACAAAAGAAAGATCAACTTCCCCCTTTCATGGTTTAAAGATAATAAAAAAGTTCTGAACTGATATTCATCTTAAGAGTTGACAAATCAATCACTGAGGCCATGCACGACTGTTTGTGTCTACGAATCAACATTCAGGACAGAGCAACAGGGTGTAATTTACCATGTGTCCAAGCCTATTCTGTGCTACATAGTGAGTTACAGACCAGCCTAGGCTATAGCATATAAGTGTTACAGGAAAAACAAGAAGAAACAAAACTCACCACAACATACATATATCTTTTATACACATACACATACACATATACATATATGCCTGTGAACAGTGTTTATTACTAAAAGTGAAATGAGTAGTTAAAGAACATGAAGAGTTTTTGGAAAACCCATAAAGAATCAAATTATTTGATGACTTTTAAAAAAACGCTTGTAGCTAGAAATACTTCACCTTTTTATGTTCTATAGAATTTGCAGAAATGTTCTACTATAAAAAACATTAGATGGTAAACTTTAGATGTAAAAAACTCATTTATATTGAATTTTAGTGTCTTAAGCATCCCACCTTTGCCTGCTACCCAGAGAGAGATCATCCGTCTTCATTGTGTCATAATGTAGGCCTTTCTACCATAAGCCACTCCATAGTCCTCCAAGCAATCACACATATGGTGTCCTTGAAGTGTCTTTGTCCAACTATATTCTGTTTTATTACTACTGCCCTCAAAGCATAAAACTAACAATACTAGAACATTATAAAAGCAAAAATGAAGCTAAAGTAACTAACCCTTATGAGAAAAGGTAAATTCAAATTCTTTTGATTCCTGAAAGAATGCTTATTTCATAAGTTTCATAAATCATATCTCCTTCTAAAATAGCTTATTTTAAAGTTTCATGTATTTATTATCATAACTGTGTGAGTGAGCGATGTGTGTGTGTGTACATGCGTGCACACGTGTGTGCTAAGATTCCTGAGTATACTTCCCATAGTAAATATTTGTAGGTCAGAAGATTACTTTGTGTCCTGAATCATCTCTCTTTTTCCACTTTTATATGAGTTCCAGAGAATAAACTAGATCACCAGACTTCCAAAGCATGCACCTTCACCCACTAAACCATCTTGCCAGACCTAATGCACTCTCTCCTTGAAATTAAGAGTGCATGTTTCATTATAAGTGACTTGTAGCTCTCATAACAATGATAGATCATGTTTCAAAAAAACCCTCACTGTAATGGTATACATTTATACCTAGAGGACCTGTGGTTTGTAACATGAGCAGTGATGTGATTGAATTCATTGTTGCTTCTGTGTCTTAAGTCAGCAACTGAATTTGCTTCAAAGTATATATTAATCTCATTATATTCAAAACAGTTGCTTGACTCCCTCATTCCCCAAATACTCTGAATTCCCTCTGTTTTCTTTTTATAATATTGTTAGTATTATTTACTATTCCCCTTGGTAAAAGTGTGCAGAAACCAGATCCAGAGGTTAGGCACAGCTCCCTGTTGGGGTATGGCACCATCCACCCATCTCCAATTTTTTTAACCCAGAATTGCTCCTGTCTAAAGAAAATATGGGGGGAAAGTGTGGAGCAGAGACTGTAGGAAAGGCCATTCAGAGACTGCCACATCTGGGGATCGATCCTATATACAGATACCAAACCCAGACACTATTGCAGATACCAAGAAGTGCTTGCTGACAGGATCATGATATAGCTGTCTTCTGAGAGGCTCTTCCAGAGCCTGACAAATATAGAGGCAGATGCTTGTAGCCAAACATTGGATTGAACACAGGGACCCAAATGGAGGAGTAGGAGAAAGGACTAAAGGAGCTGCGGTGTTTTGTAACACCATAGGAAGAACAACAATATCAACCAACCAGACCCCCTACCCCCAGAGCTCCCAGGGGCTAAACCACTAAGCAAAGGGTACACGTGGAACGACCCATGGCTCCAGCTGCATATGCAACAGAGGATGGCTTTGTCTGGCATCAATGGGAGGTGAAGTCCTTAGTCCTGTGAAGGTTTAATGCCCCAGTGTAAGGGAATGCCAGGGTGGTAAGGTGGGAGTGAGTGGGTGGGTGGGGGAGCACCCTCATAGAAGCAGGGGGAGGGGTGATGGGATAGGGGGTTTATGGAGGGGAAATTAAAGGGGATAACATTTGAAATGTAAATAAATAAAATATCCAATAAAAATTGTGTAGTTAATACTCAAACCATCTTGGTTTGTAATCAGTCTTGTTACACATGATCTCCATGGGCACTACAATTATAGTATCAGAAGATACTATGCTAATTTAATTATTCTTTGTCTTTATCCTTACATCAATGGCAAACCATATACCTACTATTATCTATGCATTCTGTGAGAGGTGACTTGTAATCTTCTTGCTAGTACAAGAACACGTACTTGCATATAGGTATGCAATTGCATAGATACACCCTGATATAAAACAATTTAAAACTCAGATACTATGTTAATTTCTAAGTTGTCTAGCTGTACAGATTCCACACAGAACTTGCTTATTTTATTAAACAGCCCTCCTGGAGCAGTCAACCCTTTTACTTTCTCCTGTCAATAATTACAAACCTGATAGCTCAGTAATGAGTGCAAGGTGTTTTATATTGTTTACAATATTATCACAGGGAAATACAACCTGTTCAAAATCCTTTGTGTCCTATATAATTCATTAATTAACTATATTTTAAAGGAGCATCAAAACTACAAAGGAAGGGAAAGTATATTGACAGAAAAAGTTTTTAGACTTGGGACAATAGAATTCATTCTCATGAGGGAAAGTTTTTAAACAAGGTAATGAATCTTATCAAAATGTTTGCTTATAGACTATTTATGGCATATTAAATATAGAACTAAACGCAGAATTTGTATGTGACTTGGAATTTTGAAGATAACCTACACAGTGTTATGCATTTTCATTCTGAAAGTGGAAAGAACAAAATGAAGATTACTTTTGTATAAAACTAGAATGCAGATTACTTCTTTACTATTTACTTTAGATTATTTTCTAAAGCAATGTGGTGTATTGTACATTTATTATTTGAAGGTAATGAGTTCTATGAATTTTGTTCATACGTCATTGGTCTCCATGTACTTTTCACCACCTTTTGCAAAAGAAGTAAGATAAAATAAATAAGCAGTTTGGTAATTTCTAGGTTTTCAGGTGTAGAGGAGACTCACAAAGGGGAGGAAAAGAGACGAATTATTAGTTAGAAAAAGTTCAGATGCTAACTCAGCTCATTACAAAAATACAGCAGGTAAATTCTACTTGAAAACCAATTACACTTGGCATTAATGGCTTCTGTGCTTTCAACATGCATCTATCTTGCAAGCTGGAAATAAAGTTACAACTTCAGGGATATAAAAACTAAGATTTGAAATAAAAATTAGGTCTCTCTTTTTGTATATAACTTCTTAACATTTACAAAGATGATACAAATTTTCAAATACTTAGAATTTCTGTATCATTAAAACTAATTTATATGAGCCAATTTTCTTTTAAATGACAATCAGAAATTTAGCTTTGATGAAATGAAATAAATTTAGTTGAAGCTTTATGAATGAATTACTTATAAATTTGTATCTGTGCTAAAATTAATTCATTTAACATTCAGCAAATTTTATTTCAAAATGGATTACATTTTCAGTAATAACCAATCTATAAAAATGAATGTGTTAGTTTGTAATTTTTAGGATTTTCAACAATATAAATCAATTTTTATGTTTTAATTTAGGATTTATAAAATAAATTACCAAAATTTATGAAACACTTTGGTAGGATTTTTTTAACTTCCTGGTAAAAATGTAAAACATAAAATCCAACACTCCTTCATGTTAAAAGTCCTGGGTAGATTAGGGATGCTAGAGGCATATCTCAACATTACAAGGATAATTTAAATCAAGTCCATTGCCAATATCAATGTCAATAGACAAAAATTAGGAACATGATATGGTTTTTGATTCTCTCAATACCTTCTCAATATAATATTTGAATTCTTACAGCAATAAGATAACTGAAGAAGATCAAGGAGATACAAATCAGAAAAGGAAAAATCAAAGTATGTTTATTTGAGGAAGAAATGATAGTACATGTAAGTGACCCTAGAAATTTCATCTAGAAACATGTATAGTTGGTAAACAGGTTCAGCAAACTAGTAGCCCAGCCATATACACATGGACTGAGAAATAAATCAGGGAAACAAAACCTTTCACAATAACCTCAAAGAGTATAAAATAGTTTGGGGTAATTGCATACTAACAGCCAAGCAAGTGAAAGATATATGATAGAAATTTTCAATTTCTGAAGAAAGAAATTATCATAGTACATATGGCTATCCTACCAACAAATGAAAAAACAGATTCAATGAAATTGTCCTAAACTGCCCAATGCAATTCTTAATGGATTTTTTCCTTTATTTATTAGATATTTTCTTTATTTACATTTCAAATGTCATCCCCTTACCTGGTTTCCCCTCCAAAGACCCCTCACCCCCTCTCCCTCCCTCTGATGAATAACCCACCCACTCCCACTTCCCTGCCCTGGTATTCCCTATACTGGGTCACTGAGTCTTCACAGGACCAAGGGCCTCATCTCTCATGGAAGTCCCACAAGGCCGTCCTCTGCTACATATGCAGCTGGAGCCATGTGTCCCTCCATGTGTACTCCTTGGGTGGTGGTTTATTCCCTGGAATCTCTGGGGATACAGGTTGGTTCATATTGTTCTTCCTCCTATGGGGTTGCAAACTCCTTCAGCTCCTTGAGTCCTTTCTCTAGCTCCTCCATTGGGTACACTCTGCTTAATCCAGTGGATGATTGTGACCATTCACTTCTGTATTTGTCAGGCACTGGCAGAACCTCTCAGGAGACAGCTATATCAGGCTCCTGTCAGCTAGCACTTGTTGGCATCTACAATTGTGTCTGGATTTGGTAACTGTATATGGGATGGATCCCCAATTGGGACAGTCTCTAGATGTCCTTTCGTTCATTTTCTGCTCTATAATTTGGCTCTAAATCTCCCCCCATGGGCATTTTGATCCCCCTTCTAAGGTCCAAAGTATCCATACTTTGGTATTCCTTGTTCTTGAGCTTCATGTGGTCTGTGAATTGTATATTGGGTACTCTGAATTCTGGGCTATATCCACTTATAAGTGAGTACATACTATGTGTGTTCTTTTGTGATTGGGTTACCGCACTTAGGAAGATATTTTCTAGTTGCATCCAGTTACCTAAGAATTTCATGAATTCATTGTTTTTAATAGCTGAGTAGTATTCCATTGTGTAAATGTTCCACTATATCTGTAGTCATTCCTCCAATAAGGGACATTTGGGTTCTTTCCAACTTCTGACTATTAAAAACAAGACTTCTATGAACATAATGGAGCATGTATCCTTATTGCATGGTGGAGAATCTTTTTGGTATATGCCTAGGAGTGGTATAGCAGGGTTCTCTGGTACTGTCAATAGGACAAAACGGCAACCAACAAGTTGGAAAAAGATCTTTATCAACCCTACATCTGACAGAGGTCTAATATCCAATATACACGGAGAACTCAAGAAGGTAGAATCCAGAGAACCAAATAACCCTAATAAAAATGGGGTACAGAGCTAAATAAAGAATTTTCACCTGAGGAATATCGAATGGCTGAGAAATACCTAAAGAAATGTTCAACATCCTTAGACATCAGGAAAATGCAAATCAAAACAACCCTGACATTTCAATTCACACCAATTAGAATGGCGATGAAAAACTCAGGAGACAGTTGGTCCTGGCAAGGATGTGGAGAAAGAGGAACACTCCTCCAGTGCTTGTGGGATTGCAAGCTGGTACAACCACTTTGGAAATCATTAAATTGGTCATTTGTCAATTCTTGGTCTTAGGGTGTAACCTATTGGTGTTCTGTTGAGAAAATTTTCCCCGTGCCCATGTGTTCAAGGCTCTTCCACACATTCTTTTCTATTAATTTCAGTGTATCTGGTTTTATGTGGAGGTCCTTGATGCACTTGGAATTGAGCTTTGTACAAGGAGATAAGAATGGATCAGTTTACATTTTTTCTACATTCTGACCACCAGTTTAACCAGAACCATTTTTTTGAAAATGCTCCTTTTTCTACTGGATGGTTTTAACTTCTTTGTCAAAGATCAAGTGACCCTAGGTGTCTGGGTTCATTTCTGTGTCTTCAATTCTGTTTCATTGATCTACCTGCCTGTCACTGTGCCAATACCCTGCAGTTCGTATCACAATTGCTTTGTAGTCCAGCTTGAGGGTCGGGATGGTGATTCTGCCAGAAGATTTTTATTGTTGAGAATAGTTTTCGCTATCCTGGGTATTTTGTTATTCCAAATGAATCTGCAAATTTCTCTTTCTAACTCTGGAATTGAGTTGGGTGTTTGATGGGAATTTCATTGAATCTGTAGATTGCTTTTGGCAAGATGGACATTTTTACTATATTAACCCCACCAATTCATGAGCATGGGTCTTTCCATCTTCTGAGATCTTCTTCAATTTCTTTCTTCAAAGACTTGAAGTTCTTGTCATACAGATCTTTCACTTGCTTAGTTAGAGTCACACCAAGATATTTTATATTATTTGTGACTTTTGTGAAAGATCTTGTTTCTCTAATTTCTTTCTCAGACTGTTTATCCTCTGCGAAGAGGAAAGCCACTGATTTGTTTGAGATAATTTATATCCAGTCACTTTGCTGAAGTTGTTTTCCAGGTTTAGGAGTTCTCTGGTGGAATATTTAGGGGCACTTAAGTATGCTATCCTATCATCTGCAAATAGTGGTATTTTGACTGTTTTCTTTCCAATTTGTTTGCTTTTTACCTCCTTTTGTTGTCTGGCTAGGAATTTGAGTACTAACTTGGTCAAGGAAGAAATAAAGAAAGAAATTAAAGACTTTTTAGAATTTAATGAAAATGAAGCCACAACATACCCAAACTTATGGGATACAATGAAATCAGTGCTAATAGGAAAATTCATAGCTCTGAGTACCTCCAAAAAGAAACTAGAGAAAGCATACACTAGAAGCTTGACAGCACACTTGAAAGCTGTAGACTAAAAAGAAGCAAATATACCCAAAAGGAGTAGACAGCAGGAAATAATAAAACTCAGGGCTGAAATTAACTAAGTAGAGACAAACAAACAAAAACTATACAAAGAACCAAACCAGGAGCTTGTTCTTTGAGAAAATCAACAAGATAGATAAACCCTTAGCCAGATAAACCAGAGGGCACAGAGACAGATTCCAAATTAAGAAAATCAGAAATGAAAAGTGAGATATAACATCAGAACATGTGGAAATTCAAAAAATCATCAGATCATACTACAAAAGCCTATACTCAACAAAACTGGAAAATCTAGATGAAATGGACAATTTTTTAGACAGATACAAGGTACCAAATTTAAGTCAGGATCAGATAAATGATCTAAACTGTCCCATAACCCCTAATGAAATAGAAGCAGTCATTAATAGTCTCCCAACCAAAAAAAAAAAAAAAGCCCAGGAACAGAGGTGTTTATTGTAGAGCTCTATAAGACCTTCAAAGAAGACCTAATACCAATACTCTCCCAACTGTTCCATAAAATAGAAACAGAAGGAACACTACACAATTCATTCTATGAAGCCACAATTACTCTGATATGTAAACCACACACAGAACCCCAAGAGAACTTCTGATCAATTTCCCTTATGATAAAAATACTCAATAAAATTCTCTCAAACCAAATCCAAGAACACACAAAAATGATCATCCATCATGATCAAGTAGGCAACATCCCAGGGATGCAGGAATAGTTTAATATAAGAAAATCCATCAATGTAACCCACTATATAAACAAACTCAATGAAAAAAATGATCATTTCATTAGATGCTGAGAAAGCATTTGACAAATCTAACACCCCTTCATGATAAAAGTCTTAGAAAGATCAGGAATTCAAGGCCCATACTGAAACATAGTAAAAGCAATATACAGCAAAGCAGTAGCTAACATCAAACTAAAGGGAGAGAAGCTTGAAGCAATCCCACTAAAATCAGGGACTAGACAAGACTTCCCACTCACTCGATTTCTAGTCAGTATAGCATTTAATAGATTTTTGAAAGAGCAGACACACGGGGAAAGGAGGAAGGGAATTGGAAGGGAAAGGGAACTTGAGTGGGGAAAAAAGGGGAACATAATCTGGCATTGGGTTGGAGAAAAGGACTGAAGCCCTGAGGGTCAACAGAAAAAAATGGAAACAGACAATCTTGGGAAGTAGGATGTTGGGAGGCCGCTCCAGAATGTACCAGGGACCGGGGATACAAGAGACTCACAGGACTCAAAGAGAAGGACCTTATGTGAAATGCCCTACAGTGGGGAGAGGTAACTTATAGAGGCCAGAAAGACAGAGAATCAAGTGAGGGATGGTGTTGCAACCCACAGTCAGACTCTGACCCATAATTTTTCCTGTCTGAAAGAACTTCAGGGATGGAAATGGAGAGGAGCCTGAGGAAATGGAAGCCCAGCACCAGTTCCAAACTGGGATCCAGCTCAAGGAGAGGCCCCAATGCCTAACAGTATTAGTGAGACTGTGGAGTACTCACATAAAGGAACCTATCATGGCTGCCCTCTAAAAGACCCAACAAGAAGCTGAAAGAGTCAGATGCAGATATTTGCACCCAACCATTGGTCAGAAGCTGCTGACCCTTGTGGTTGAATTAGGGAAAAACTGGAAGAAACTGAGGAAGAGAGCAACCCTATAGGAGGACCAGCAGTCTCATTTAACCTGAACCCCATAAATCACTCAGACAATGAACAACCAACATATTTACAGCAGAGGACTGTTGGATCTGGGTTTAGTCAGAGAAGATGAACCTAACCCCAAGAGACTGAGAGTCCTAGGGATTTTAGAGTTCTGGTGGGGTTGGGGTTGGGGCTATGGTGACATCCTCATGGAGATAGGGGTTGCAGGGAGGAGCTATGAGATAGGAAATGTCAGATGGTGGACTGGGAGGGAAATAAAATCTGGAGGGTAAAGAAAAATATATTAAATAAAATTTAAAACTAAAAAGGAAAGAAAGAGAAAGAAAGAAAGAAAGAAAGAAAGAAAGAAAGAAAGAAAGAAAGAAAGAAAGAAAGAAAGAAAACACTTTTCAGATTCATATGGAAGTATAAAAAGTCCAGGATAGCAAAAAAAATAAAAATAAAAATAAAAAACCCTGAACAGTAAAAGAACTGCTGGAGGTACTACCATCCCCAACCTCAAATTATAGTTCAGGGCTATAGCAATGAAAAGAGCATGCTATTTTCACACATCTATGGACACATGATTTATTTATTAAGAAGCTAGAAATAGACACTGGAACAAAAATAGGCATCTTCCCCCCAAAATAATAATCAAACTGGATATTTTTATTTAGAAAAATGCAAACATACTATACTTATCACTCTGTACAAAACTTAACTCCAAATGGATCAAAGACATTAACAAAAAAACTGATAAACTGAGCCTGATAGAAAAGAAAATGGAATCTAGCCTTCAACTCATTGTCAGAGTGACTTTCTTAACAGAAAACGGTTATCATGGGCAATGTGATCAACAATTAATTAATGAGACCTCATGAAACTGAAAAGCATCTGTATAGCATAGGACATCATTCAGACACAGAAGCAGCTAACATAATCTGAAGGTATTTTTATATCTGACAGAGGCCCAATATTCAACATTTATATAGAACTTCATAACTTGACATCAGAAAATAACTGAAACAAAGAAGGTACAGATGTAAAGAGAATTCTCAAGAGAAAATGCAAATGACTTAGAACCCAACTAACTGGGAAATGATCTTTACCAACCTTACATCCGACAGAGGGCTAATATCCAAGATATACAAAGAACTCAAGAAGTTAAACTCCAGAGAGGCAAGTAACCCTATTAAAAAATGGGGTACAGAGCTCCACAAAGAGTTCTCACCTGAAGAATATCTAATGGCTGAGAAGCACCTAAAGAGATGTTCATCATCCTTAGTCATTAGGGAAATGCAAATCAAAACAACCCTGAGATTCCATCTCACACCAGTCAGGATGGCTAAGATCAAAAACACAGGAGACAGCAGTTGTTGGCGAGGATGTGGAGAAAGAGGAACACTCCTCCACTGCTGGTGGAATTGCAGGCTGGTACAACCACTCTGGAAAGCAGTCTGGCGGCTCCTCAGAAAACTGGGCATGACACTTCCGGAGGATCCGGCTATACCACTCCTGGGCATATACCCAGAGACTTTACCTGCATGCAATAAGGACACATGCTCCACTATATTCATAGCAGCCTTATTTATAATAGCCAGAAGCTGGAAAGAACCCAGATGTCCCTCAACGGAGGAATGGATTCAGAAGATGTGGTATATTTACACAATGGAATACTACTCTGCAATTAAAAACAATGAATTCACGAAATTCCTAGGCAAATGGTCAGAACTTGAAAATATCATCCTTAGTGAGGTAACCCAATCACAAAAGATCACACATGGTATGCAGTCACTGATAAGGGGATATTGACCCAGAATCTCAGAATACCCTAGACACAATCAGCATATCAATAGATTTCTAAAAAGATGGAAGGAGAGACCCCTGGTCCTGGAAAGACTGGATGTAGGGGAACGCCAGGACAGAGTAATGAGAGGGGTTTGAACGGAGAAAAGAGGGAGGGAAGGGGGCTTATGGGACTTTCGGGGAGGGAGGAAACGGGAAAGGGGAAGTGATTTGGAATGTAAATTAAAAAAATAAAATTAAATTAAATTAAAAAAAAAAAGAAGTCATAAGATCTAAAAAAAAAAAGAAATGTTCAATATCTATAAGTATCAAGAAACTGTGAATCAAAACTTTGAGATTTCATTTATAGCCACCAGATTGACTAAAATTATTCTGGCAATTATGAAGAACTAGGGGAATACTCAGAAATTGTTGGTGGGAGTGCAAACTTTGAAATTCACTGTGGCAGTTTTTCAGGAAGATGGGAATTAATCTAACTCAAATTCCAGCTATACCACTCTAGGGCACATACTTAGAGGACACTTTATTTTAAACATACCACAGAGACCCTTGTACAACCAAGTATATTTCTGTTTTATTCACAGTAGCCAGAATTTGGAAACAAACTTGATATCCCTCAATAGAGGAATGAATAGAAAAGAATAGAAAAGAAGTGTTTATACAATGAAAAGAAGTATTTATACAATGGAAAAGTAGTCTTCAAAATATTAAATCATAAACTTTTCAGGTAAATGAATTGATCTAGAAAAAATAAACCTAAGTGTAGTAACCCAGACCCAGAAAAAAACTTATATATGGATATTAGCTGTGAAATCAAAAGTACAGAAATCACAATCCATAAACATAGAGGACAGATAGAGTGAGGAACTATGGGAAACTGTATCTCATTTGGAAAGGAAAATAGAATAGATAGTTATGAAAAGATGAGGTTGAAATTGGAGGATCAAGTCATGACATGGAAGGTATAGCAGGATGAGATACTGGATACAGGGAAAGACAGATAGGGCCTTTGGAGAGGTAGTATGGAAACAATACAGTAGAAGCTTCATAAAATATATCCATATGTAAAGAATAATTATCAATTTTTACACTTTAAAATTAATTTATTTATTTACATTTCAAATGTTACTCTACTCCCGGTTTCCCCTTCCAGAGTTTTTCACCCGATCCTCCTCTACTCTGTTTGTGAAAGTGTGCTCTCCACCCACTCATCGCCCATCACGCTTCCCACCCTACTCCAACCCACCCCACCCCACTCTAACCCCCAGGCATCCCTCTTCTCTGAGGTATCCAGGCTCTAGAGGATTAGGTGCATCCTCTCCCAATGAGGCCAGACAAGCCATTCCCCTGCTACATACCTCCTGGGGGCCATGTATGCTCTTCGGTTGGTAGCTTAGTCACTGGGAGCTCCCTGGGGTCCTGGTAGTTGACACTAAAAGCCTTCCTATGGGGTTGCCATCCCTTTCAGCTCCTTCAGTCCTTCTCCTAACTCATCCATAGGGGGCCCTGAACTCAGCCATTGGTTGGCAGTAAGTATCTGCATCTCTCAGTCAGCTGCTGGGAGGGCCTCTCAGAGAGCAGCCATGCTTGGCTCCTGTCTATAAATACAAAACAGCATCATTAAAAGTGTTAGGGTTTGGTGCCTTCCCAAGTTGGGCTGGGCACTGAACGACCTTTCCTCCAGTCTCTGCTCCATTTTTGCCCCTGCATTTCCTTTAGACAGGAACAATTCTGTGCCAAAAATTTTGAAGGTGGGTTAGTGACCCCATATTTAAATAACATCATTAAACAATGGGACCGAACAGATCTGCAATATATCTGATTGGATATATCTTCTAACTGAATGATGCTTGAAGTATAGGAAATAGGTTATACCAAATTTGTTGTCTAAATAATAACTTTCAAACAACCCAGAATGTTGTCAAGTCTATAGGTTGCTCTCCACAAACTGGTAATAAGGTACCATTGGTCAGGACAACACCTACACAATTCAATGAACCTGAAAAGTCCTGCTGCTGCCTAACTAGAGTCTTTACCCTTAAGTGCCAGAGTTCTTGGTACTGTAAAGTGTTCTGGATGCTACTACATGAGAAACTTAAGGACCGGCTCAGATATAAACCCTTGATCTACAATGGTGTCCTGCCTAAAACATATTTTAGTGAAACGCTGGCACACTGTGTGTGAGTAATTAATCAATATCTGAGTTGGTAGTTGTGCCGCACAAGATGGAATGCTTGATGCTGTTTCAGTAACCAAGACCATGAAACTATGTAGATTAGGATTTAGGATAAATCCAAATACAACTTGTAGTGACTAGTTTTATGTCAACTTGACACAAACTGAAGTCCTCAGAGAGAAGGGAGCCTCACCTTAGAAAATGTCTCCAGGAAATCCAGTTGTAAAACTTTCTTTTTTTTTCTTTTCAATTAGTAATGATGGGGAAGGGCCCAGCACATTGTGTGTGGGATTGCTAGTCCTAGGTTCTATAAGGTGGAGCAAGCCAAGGAGGAATAAGCCTCTAAGAAGTTCTCCTCCTTATCCTCTGCATCAGCTTCTACCTCCAGATTCCATCTTACTTTTGGACATAGTGTTATAGATTTTGTAACACTCAATTTTAAACAGAATGTCTCCATCAAATTCCTCTATTAAGCCTTCACAGGACCAAAGACCTCTCCTCCCACTTATGCCCGACAAGGCATTCCTCTGCCAATCTTTTGGCTGGAACCACATGTACCACTTGGTTGATGACTTAGTCCCTGGGAGCCCTGGGGCTTCTGGTTGGCCAACACTGTTGTTCTTCTTATGGGGCTGCAAAACCCACCCCCCAGCTCTTCCAGCTTGCCCTTCAACTTCTCCATAGTGAACCCCTCGCTAAGATCAATAGTTGGCTGCTAGTATTCGCCTCTGTATCTTTAAGGCTCTGGCAGGACCCCTCCAAAAGACAATAATAAATGGCACCTTTCAGTACACACTTCTTGTCATCCATAGTAATTTTGGGGTTTGATGACTGTTTATAGGATAAATCCCCAGTAGGACAGTCTCTAGGTGGCCTTTCATTCAGTCTCTGCTCCACTCTTTGTCTCCATAGTTGTTCCTGTGATTATGTTGTTCCCTTTCTCAAAGGAACCAAATCATCCCCACTTTGGTCTACCTTCTTCTTGAGCTTCCTATGGTCTTTGAACTGCAACATGTTTATTTTGTGCTTCTGGGCTAACATCCACTTATCAGTGAGTGTATACCATGTGTGTTCTTTTGTGATTGGGTTACTTCACTCAGGATGATACTTTCTAGTTCCATCCATTTCCCTAAGAATTTCATGAATTCATTATTTTTAATAGCTGAATAATACTCCATCGTGTATATATACCACAATTTCTGTATCCATTCCTCTGTGGAAGGACATCTGGGTTCTTTCCAGCTTCTGGCTCTTATAAATAAGGCTGCTATAAACATAATGGAGCATATGTCCTTATTGCATGTTGGAGCATATTCTGGGTATATGCCCAGGAGTGGTATAGCAGGGTCCTCAGGTAGTAGTATGTCCAATTTTCTGAGGAACCATCATATTGATTTCCAGAGTGGTTTTAGTAGCTTGCAATCCCACCAGCAATGGAGAAGTGTTCCTCTTTCTCCACATCCTCTCCAGCATCTGCTGACCCCTGAGCTCTTCATCTTAGCTATTCTGACTGGTGTGAGGTGGAATCTCAGAGTTGTTTTGATTTGCATTTCCCTAATAACTAAGGATGCTGAACATTTCTTTAGGTGCTTCAGAGCCATTCGTGTTTCCTCAGTTGAAAATTCCCTGTTTATTTCTGTACCCCATTTTTAATAGGGTTATTTGACACTCTGGAGTCTAACTTCTTGAGTTCTTTGTATACATTGGATATTAGCCCTCTATCGGATGTAGGATTGGTAAAGGTCTTTTCCCAATCTGTTGGTTGCCGTTTTGTCCTATTGACAGTGTCATTGCCTTACAGAAGCTTTGCAGTTTTATGAGGTCCCATTTGTTGATTCTTGTTCTTAGAGCATAAGCTATTTGTGTTCTATTCAGGAAATTTTCCCCTGTGCCCATGTGTTCAAGTTTTTCCCCACTTTCTCCTCTATAAGCTTCAGTGTATCCGGTTTAATGTGGAGGTCCTTGATCCACTTAGAATTGAGCTTTGTACAAGGAGATAAGAATAGACTGATTTACATTTTTCTGCATGCTGACCCCCAGTTTACCCAGCACCATTTGTTAAAAATGCTGTCTTTTTTTCCACTGGATGTTTTTAGCTCCTTTGTCAAATATCAAGCGACCATAGGTGTGTGGGTTCATATCTGGGTCTTCAATTCTACTCCATTGATCATCCTGTCTGTCTCCATACCAATATCATACAGCTTTTATCACTATTGCTCTGTAGTAGAGCTCGAGGTCAGGGATGGTGATTCCCTCAGCAGATCTTTTGTTTTGGAGAATAGTTTTCCCTATCCTGGGTTTTTTGTTATTCCAAATGAATTTGCAGATTGCTCCTTTTAGGTCTATGAAGAATTGATTCAGAATTTTGATGGGGATTGCATTGAATCTGTAGATTACTTTTGGCAAGATGACCATTTTTACCTTATTAATCCTTCCAGTCTATGAGCATGGGAGGTCCTTCCATCTTCTGAGATCTATGATTTCTTTCTTCAGAGGTTTGAAATTCTTATCACACAGATCTTTTACTTGCTTGGATAGAGTCACAGCAAGGTATGTAATATTATTTGTGACTATTGTAAAGGGTGTCATTTCCCTAATTTCTTTCTCAGCTTGTTTATCCTTTGAGTATAGGAAGGCTACTGATTTGTTTGATTTAATTTTATATCCAGCCACTTCGCTGAAGCTGTTTATTAGCTTTGGGAGTTCTCTGGTGGAATTTTTGGGGTCACATAATTATACTATCATATCATCTGCAAATAGTGATACTTTGACTTCTTCTCTTCCAATTTGGATACTTTTGACCTCCTTTTGTTGTCTAATTGCTCTGTCTAGGACTTCAAGTACTGTATTGAATAGATAGGGAGAGAGTGTGAAGCTTTGTCTGGTCCCCAATTTTAGTGGGATTGCTTCAAGTTTCTCTCCATTTAATTTGATGTTAGCTACTTGTTTATAGTATATTGCTTTCACTATGTTTAGGTATGGGCCCTGAATTCCTGATCTCTCCAAGACTTTTATCATGAACGGATGCTGAATTTTGTCAAAAGCTTTTTCAGCATCTAATGAAATGACCATGTGGTTTTTTTCTTTGAGTTTTTTAATGTAGTGGATTACGTTGATAGATTTCCATATATTGAAACATCCCTGCATCCCTGGGATGAAGCTTACTTGATCATGGTGAGTTATTGTTTTGATGCATTCTTGGATTCGGTTGGCCAGAATTGTGTTGAGAATTTTTGCATCAATGTTCACAAGGGAAATCGATCTAAAGTTCTCTTTCCTTGTTTGATCTTAGTTTGGTTTAGGTATAAGTGTTATTGTGGCTTCATAGAATGAACTTGGTAGTGTTACTTGAGTTTCTATTTTGTAGAATAGTTTGAAGAGTATTGGTATTAGCTCTTCTTTGAAGATCTGATAGAATTCCCCACTAAACCCATCTGATCCTGGGCTTTTTTTGTTCGAAGACTATTAACAACTGCTTCTATTTCCTCAGGACTTATGGGACTATTTAGATGGTTTATTGTTTTGATGCATTCTTGGATTCAGTTAGCCAGAATTTTGTTGAGAATTTTTGTATTAATGTTCCTAAGGGAAATTGATCTAAAGTTCTCTTTCCTTGTTTGGTCTTAGTTTGGTTTAGGTATAAGTGTTACTGTGGCTTCATAGAATGAATTTGGTAGTGTTACTTGAGTTTCTATTTTGTAGAATAGTTTGAAGAGTATTGGTATTAGCTCTTCTTTGAAGTTTTGATAGAATTTCCCACTAAACCCATCTGGTCCTGGGCTTTTTTTTGTTGGAAGACTATTAACAACTGCTTCTATTTCCTCAGGACTTATGGAACTATTTAGATGGTTTATCTGATCCTGTTTTAACATTGGCACCTGGTATGTATCTAGAAAATTGTGCATTTCATCGAGATTTTCCAATTTTGTTGAGTATAAGCTCTTGTAGTAGTATCCAATTATTTTTTGAATTTCCACAGTTTCTGTTGTTATGTCTCCCTCTTCATTTCTGATTGTATTAATTTGGGTATTGCCTCTGTGCCCTCTGGTTAGTCTGGTTAACCAGACTATCTTGTTTATCTATCTTGTTGATTTTTCAAAGAACCAGCTTCTGTTTTTTATGATTCTTTTTATGGTTGTTTTTGTTTGTATTTGGTTGATTTCAGCCCTGACTTTAATTATTTCTTGCTGTCTACTCCTCTTGGGCGCATTCACTTCTTTTGATTCTAGAGCTTTCAGATGTTTTGTCAAGCTGCTAGTGTAGGCTCTCTCCAATTTCTTTTTGGAGGCACTTAGAGCTATGAGTTTTCCTCTTAGCACTGCTTTTCATGTGTCCCATAAGTTTTGGTATGATGTTTCCTCATTTTCATTAAATTCTAAAATGTCTTTAATTTCTTTCTTTATTTCTTCCTTGATCAAGCTATCATTGAGAAGAGCACTGTTCAAACTCCATGTGCATGTGTGTTTTCCAATTTTTTTGTTTGAACTCAAGACCAGTCTTAGGCCATGGTGATCTGATAGGGTGCATGGGATTATTTCAATATTCCTGTATCTGTTAAGGCCTGTTTTGTGATCACTTATATTGTCAATTTTGGAGAAGGTACCATGAGGTGCTGAGAAGAAGGTGTATTCTTTTGCTTGAGGATGGAATGTTCTATAAATATCTGTTAGATCCATTTGGTCCATAACTTTAGTTTCTCTGTGTCTCTGCTTAGTTTCTGTTTCAATGATTTGTCTATTATCGAGAGTGGGGTGTTGAAGTCTCCCACTATAATTGTGTGAGGTGCAATGTGTGCTTTGAGTTTTGGTAAGGTTTCTTTTATGAATGTGGGTGCCCTTGCATTTGGGGCAAAGATCTTCGGAATTGAGAGTACATCTTCGTGTATGAAGTGTCCTTCAATATCTTTTTTGACAACTTTTGGTTAAAAGTCGATTTTATCTGATATAAGTATGGACACTCCAGCTTGTTTCTTGGGACCATTGGCTTGGAAAATTGTTTTCCCACCTTTGACTCTGAAGTAATGAGTGTCTTTGTCACTAAGGTGGGTTTCTTATATGCAGCAAAAAGTTGGGTCCTGTTTACGTATCCAGTTTGTTAGTCTATCTCTTTTTATTGGGTAATTGAGTCCATTGATGTTAAGAGATATTGGGGAATACTGCCTCCTGTTATTTTGATTGTTAAAGGTGGAATTATGTTTGTGTGGCTATCTTCTTTTGGGTTTGTTGAAAGAAAGATTACTTTATTATTTTTTTCTAGCATGTAGTTTCCCAACTTGTGTTGGTATTTTCCACCCATTATCTTTTGAAGCACTGGATTTGTGGAGAGAATTTGTAAATTTGGTTCTGTCATAGAGTACCTTGTTTTCTCCATCTATGGTAATTGAGAGTTTTGCTGGGTATAGTAGCCTGGGCTAACATTTATGTTCTCTTAGGGTCTGTATGACAATTGCCCAGTATCTTCTAGTCTTCATAGTGTCCGGTGAGAAGTCCAGTGTAATTCAGATAGGTCTGCCTTTATACGTTACTTGACATTTTTACCTTACTGCTTTTAACATTCTTTCTTTGTTTAGTGCATTTGTTGTTTTGATTATTTTGTGTTGGGAGGAGTTTCCATTCTGTTCCAGTCTGTTTGGAGTTCTGTAGGCTTCTTGTATGTTCATGGGCATCTCTTTCTTTAGGTTAGGAAAGTTTTCTTCTAAAATTTTGTGGAAGATATTTACTGGCCCTTTAAGTTGTAAATCTTCGCTCTCTTCTATACCTGTGATCCTTAGGTTTGGTCATCTCATTGTGTCCTGGATTTCCTGGATGTTTTAGGTTACAAGATTTTTTGCATTTCTCATTTTCTTTGACTGTTGAGTCAATGTTTTCTATGGTATCTTCAGCCCGTGAGATTCTTTCTTCTATCTCTTGTATTCTGTTGTTGATGCTTGCATCTATGACTCCTGAATTCTTTCCAAGGTTTTCTATCTTCAGAGATGTCCCACTTTGTGATTTCTTTATGTTTTTACTTCTATTTCTAGATCCTGGATAGTATCATTCAGTTCCTTCATTTGTTTGTTTGTGTTTTGCTGAATTCTTTAAGGGATTTTTGTGTTTCCTCTTTAAGCGCTTCTACTTGTGGAAACATGTTCTTCTGAGTTTCTTTAAGTGAATTTTGTGTTTCCTATTTAAGAGCTTCTACCTGCTGACCCATGTTGTCCTGTATTTCTTTAAGGGAATTTTGTGATTCCTTATTAAGGGCTTCTACCTTTTTCCCAATGTTCTCTTGTATTTCTTTTATTATTATTATCATTATTATTTTCTAAGTTTTTTTATTTACATTACAAATGATTTCCCCTTTCCCGTTTCCTCCCTCCCCGAAATTCCCATTAGCCCCCTTCCATTCCTCTGCTGCTCATTCAACCCCCTCTTGTTTCTCTGTCCTGGTATTCCCCTACATCCAATCTTTCCAGGACCAGAGGTCTCTCCTTCCATCTTCTTGGAAATCTATTGATATGTGAATTGTGTCTTGGGTATTCTGAGATTCTGGGTTAATATCCCCTTATCAGTGACTGTATACCATGTGTGTTCTTTTGTGATTGGGTTACCTCACTAAGGATGATATTTTCCAGTTCTGAACATTTGCCTAGGAATTTTGTGAATTCATTGTTTTGAATTGCAGAGTAGTATTCCATTGTGTAAATATACCATATCTTCTGAATCCATTCCTTCGTTGAGGGACATCTGGGTTCTTTCCAGCTTCTGGCTATTATAAATAAATAAGGCTGCTATGAACATAGTGGAGCATGTGTCCTTATTGCATGCAGTTAAAGCCTCTGGTATGTGCCCAGGAGTGGTATAGCAGGATCCTCTGGGAGTGTCATGCCCAGTTTTCTGAGGAACCGCCAGACTGCTTTCCAGAGTGGTTGTACCAGCTTGCAATCCCACCAGCAGTGGAGGAGTGTTCCTCTTTCTCCACATCCTCACCAACAACTGCTTTCTCCTGTGTTTTTGATCTTAGCCATTCTGACTGGTGCGAGATGGAATCTCAGGGTTGTTTCGATTTGCATTTCCCTAATGACTAAGAATGTTGAACATTTCTTTAGGTGCTTCTCAGTCATTAGATATTCTTCAGGTGAGAACTCTTTGTTTAGCTTTGCACCCATTTTTTTAATAGGGTTACTTGGCTCTCTGGAGTCTAACTTCTTGAGTTCTTTGTATATATTGGATATTAGCCCTCTGTCGGATGTAGGGTTGATAAAGATCTTTTCCCAGTTTGTTGGCTGCTTCTTTGTCCTTTTCTCAGTGTCCTTTGCCTTACAGAAACTTTGTAATTTAATGAGGTCTCATTTCTCAATTCTTGATCTTAGAGTATAAGCTATTGGAGTTCTGTTCAGGAAATTCTCCCCTGTGCCTATATGTTCAAGGTTCTTCCCTAGTTTCCTTTCTATTAGTTTCAGTGTGTCTGGTTTTATGTGGAGGTCCTTGAACACTTGGAATTGAGCTTAGTGCAAGGAGATAAGAATGGGTCAATTTACATTCTTCTGCAAGTTGACCTCCAGTTGAACCAGCACCATTTGTTGAAAAGGCTATCTTTTTTCCACTGGATGATTTTAGCTCCTTTGTCAAAGATCAAGTGACCATAGGAGTGTGGATTCATTTCTGGGTCTTCATTTCTGTTCCATTGATCTACATGCCTGTCACTATACCAATACCATGCAGTTTTTAACACTATTGCTCTGTAGTACAGCTTGAGGTCCAGGATACTGATTCCCCCAGAAGTTCTTTTACTCTTGAGAATAGTTTTAGCTATCCTGGATTTTCTGTTCTTTCAGATGAATTTTTGAATTGCTCTTTCTAACTCTATGAAGAATTGAGTAGGGATTTTGATAGAAATTGCATTGAATCTGTATATTGCTTTTGGAAAGATGGTCGTTTTTACTATATTAATTCTACCAATCCATGAGCATAGAAGATTTTTCCATCTTCTGTGGTCTTCTTCAATTTCTTTCTTTAGAGACTTGAAGTTCTTGTCATACAGATCTTTCACTTGTTTGGTTAGAGTCACACCAAGATACTTTATATTGTTTGTGGCCAGAGGGCACAGAGACAGTATCCAAATTAACAAAATCAGAAACAAAAAGGGATATATAGCAACAGAAACTGAGGAAATTCAAAAAATCATCAGATCCTACTATAAAAGCCTGTATTCAACACAACTAGAAAATCTGGAGGAACTGGACAATTTCCTAGACAGATACCAAATACCAAAATTAAATCAGGATCAAATAGACCATCTATATCATCCTATAACATCTGAAGAAATAGAAGTGGTCATTGGAAGTCTTCCAACCAAAAAAAAAAAAAAAAAACAAAAACAAAACAAACAAACAAAAAAAAAAAACACAGGTCCAGACAGTTTTGGTGCAGAATTCTATCAGATCTTCAAAGAAGATCTAACACCAATACTCTTCAAACTATTCCACAAAATAGAAAGAGAAGGAACACTACCCAACTCATTCTCTGAAGCCACAATTACACTAATACCAAAATCACACAAAGATCCGACAAAGAAAGAGAATCTCAGGCCATTTTCTCTTATGAGTATCGATGCAAAAATACTCAATAAAATTCTTGCCAACTGAATCCAAGAACACATCAAAACGATCTTTCACCACTATCAAGTAGGCTTCATCCCAGGGATGCAGGGATGGTTCAATATAAGGAAGTCCATCAATGTAATCCACTACATAAAAAATCTGAAAGATAAAAACCCTATGTTCATTTCATTAGATGCTGAGAAAGCATTTGACAAAATTCAGCATCCTTTTATGTTAAAGGTCTTGGAAAGATCAGGAATTCGAGGCCCATATCTAAACATACTAAAAGCAATTTACAGCAAACTGGTAGCCAACATCAATCTAAATGGAGAGAAACTTGAAGCAATCTCACTAAAATCAGGGACTAGACAAGACTGCCCTCTCTTTCCATATTTTTTCAATGTAGTACTTGAAGTTCTAGCTAGAGCAATTAGAAAACAAAAAGAGGTCAAATGGATACAAATTGGAAAGGAAGAAGTCAAACTATCACTATTTGCAGATGATATGATAGTATAGTTAAGCGACGCAAAGAACTCCTCCAGAGAACTCCTACAGCTGATAAACAACTTCAGTAAAGTGGCCGGATATAAAATCAACTCAACCAAGTCAGTAGCCTTCCTATACTCCAAAGATAAGCAGGCTGAGAAAGAAATAAGAGAAATGACACACCCTTCACGATAGTCTCTTGTATTTCTTTAAGGGAATTTTTTATGTCCTTCTTAAAGTCTTCTATAAACATCATAAGATATGATTTTAAATCCAGCTTTTGATTTTCTGGTGTGTTATCGTGTCCAGGATTTGCTCTTGTGGGAGAACTGAGTTCTGATGATGCCATGTTGCCTTGGTTTCTGTTGGTATTGATCTTGCATTTGCCTTTTGCCATCTAGTTTTCTCTGGTGCTAGCTGGACTTGCTGTCTCTGATTTTGGCTTATCTGTCTTGTAAGCCTGTATATATGTACTGCTGGGATTCCCGTTCTCTCTGTGAACACAGTTATGTAGGCTCTCCTGGGAGACCAGCTCTCCTGTGCTCCCAGGCCTCTCTGCAGTCCAAATGACCTAATTGTGGCTAGTTCTCTAGGAAGTATCAGGAGATGGTGTCTTCCTTGTGGCAGAACTTGCAAGATTCTGCAACAACAGAAAGAGCAAATGCCCTGTGTGCAGTTGGTTCTCTAGGAAGTATAAGGAGAGCTGTCTTCTCTATGGCAGACCTGGCAAGACTTTGCCACAGCAGAAAGGGCAAATGCCCTGAGTGGCTGATTCTCTAGGAAGTATCAGGAGATGGAATCTTCACGGCATCAGATCTGGTAAGGTTCTGCCCCAGCAGAAGGTAGGAGGTGATGGCAGGGGGACAAGGCTTGGAAGGGATTGCTATTTGGAAGGGCGGGTCTTTTGGTGGTTGCTGGATAGTTAAGTCCTGCTGGATTCCTGTCAGCAACTCTGGGCCTCCAGAGGTTGGGGGGTCGAGGATTCTTACCAACTGCTCTGAGTGGCTGGTTCTCTAGGAAGTATCAGGAGATGGAATCTTCACCGCACCAGAGCTGGCAATGTTCTCCTTCAGCAGAAGGGCAGCTGGCAGTGGCGATGGCAGGGGGACCAAAGAGAAAAAATCTTTACATGTGATTTTAGCATGTCATATTTCCTTTATTTTAAATTTATAATGTAGAATTTTGTGGTACATGAACAGTAACAATAGTCACAACATAAAGGATATAGAAAGGAAATTATGAATATAGTGGAATACATTTTCAGTATCTTTTTCTGACACTTGGTATTCTGATTGCCTACCTATATAATATCTTGGGTGAGGCTTATGTATGTCCTCATTTCATCTTCAAGTCCAAAGATGCTCTTGTTGAAGAGGACATAATAAATACTCAGAAAACATCTCTTCAATTTTCACTTTCTAGATTTTATATTGATCAAAATTACAAATTACAATTTATATGCTGTAATCTGGTTCTGCTGTTTACTTTTCTATCTTTGTAAAAAACACATAGACATTTTTCATAAAGAAGAAATTTATTGTCCATTGTAAAATCCTGCAATTCTTAGCAAATTGTGTTAAAGGATCAGAATGAAACATAAGGGTTGATGATTAATGATCATTTTGTTTGACCCTCATTAAATTCTCCTAATTAAACATATAGTTCCTTTCTCAACTCTAAACTTCTCAAATCACTTTGAAGCTGATCACATGCCACAAAACATATCACAACTTCAGAATCAGTGAGCATAAAAGCCAACTATTAATATTGAAAGTGGACTGGATTCAAAGTCAGATCATTTGAAATCACTTCTCAGCTCTGCTTGTCAGTGTAACTGTGAAATATATGTCCTTTGGTCTCATTTTTTTTTTAAATCTACACCCTGTCAATTTGAATGAAACTTCCTTTCTAAAATCGTCATAGTCAAATTTTATGTTAGTTGTTTAATGTACCTAGAGTTGTATCTAGCAGAAAATTTAACTTTTTATGAATCTTAAATTAAGAATATTTTTATTCATTTCTTATAAAAATTTGTCAAACTGGAAGTGGTGTTTTATTTACCTGCCACAAGTAAAGCCTGACAAGAGTGTAGCCTGAGAATGACAATGTCCCCTTAAGTAGTTATTAGTCTCAAATGCCTAATTGCAGCTGACTTTCACACAGATGTTTCTAGTCTTTGGATATCTCCTTAGAATCCACCTTCAATTTCCACCCTGTGATTTGTGCTTGTACTATCACCCTACATCTCATACTCCATTTGTAATCTCTCCTGCAAGATAGGTGCTATTCTTTTGTTTCAAATAATCATCACAGATCCCTGACATTTCCTTCTTCCACTACAGTACAGTATTTTCTTAATTACCTTTTCTTTAATTTTTAATAGAAGATTATTAATTAACTCTATTGTCCTTCTTGGCTCTTTGATATACTTTCTTTTGGCATTTAAAGTAAAATTTCTAAGTTTGGTATCCATTCACATATCTTCTCCAATATGCATCTTTATGATTCCCCAATACTTTCATGAAAATATAATCAGTTCAGCATAATATAAAATAATTCCATGAACTGAATCATTCATCTTCAAGACTTTTATATGTTCGAGTCACAGAAGTATATTAGGTTTGCACAATTATTATATTTTAGTAGATCGTCTGTATGCATTTATTCTAAGTAATAGACTTGTACATTTGCAAAGCAGTTTACAAATTTTAATCAAAGGACTGATATCTTGACAGCCATAAGTATATTCGTTTGAAAGAAGTCTAACTCATAGTGTTGAATGCACACATACCAAAGCTTCACTTAAGTCATTAAAAAAATAAACTGATAGAAGAAAAATGCTAATTCAGGAAGTCTTTAGAATCATGAAATGTATGCATAATGAAAAATGTCAAAATAATGTTTCACAGTTCAGTACAAAGTTGCCAAATATGTGATAATGAAATATAACAATAATCTCAGGGGCTATCTTAAGAAATATCAAGAATAAAATTATTGACTATATAATCACAATTGCACAATTATGAAGTGAAAATAATAAGGATATTCCTTTTTCAGTAGGCTTATTGAATGTTGATCAGAGATATAAATACCACGAAAAATACATGCAATTGAAACAAAATTCACAGAATAGTGGTGCTTTATGAACTAAGTAAGGAAGCCTAAGAGTTTCCATATATATAAAGCTTCAGATATTTTGGAAAGAGAGAGAGAGGGAGAGAGGGAGAGAGTCTCAGTTTGTGTTTGCATACTAATGTCTTTCTCCTTATCCTTTATTTCACATTCAATGGTTTCAGTCTACCAAGGTCTGGAATAAATTTGAGTATAGTACAGTACGATATAAGAGAAAGAGCTCACATACTTTTTAAAAGAATATATATGCATACATGTATCTATTAATATTTTATTGGAAACAGATTAGTCTCATATGATATTTTCTGATTATAAGTTTCTCATCATACACTCTCATATTTTGTCTCATAGATCAAAAGGAGATTGTCTCAGGAGTGGCTTATGAAGAACAGGTAGTGAGCATGCAGTAAAGGCATTAAGGTTTTACAGATGTATTTGACATATCAGCAGCATGTCATAAATCATAAATCTTTTATCTTGATTTATACTAGATTGTTGAGTTATCTCTATTCTAGTCTAATTAGATTATTAATTATCTAACTAATAAATCCCAGTGATTAGCGATTTCATTCTTCGCCTCACTGGTTTGTGTTCCCAAATGAAAGACACACAGCCTTTATATTGAATAAGCCTTAAGGAACTCAATAACTGGGCCACTGCCTAACCTCCACATGGTTAATCCAAAATTATTACTTACTAATTTCTGTGTTCTCTCCTGGCTGCTTTGGACCTAGAGAGATCCCAACTTGGCCATGTTATAGGCTGCGCTCTTCCGGCTCCTTCACATGGAGGCCATGCCTCTCTCCTGCACTCTTCTCAGGCATGGCATCACTCCTCTTTTCCATACTTTCCATCATGGCAGATCTCCATTCTCCTTCCTCCTCCTCCCTGTCCCAAGACTAGGAATTCTAAAGCTCCACCTCTGTCTGCCCTGACTAGCCACTAGCCACTGGCACCTTTATTTACTAATCAGAAACAATTGGGGCTGGATCCCTCAGGGTCTCAATGGGCACTCTCTCATGAAAACAATTTTGGGGACCCAAGTTAACATTAGAATACAAGCAGCATTAGGTCAAACCCACTACACTAGATCAACTGAAGATATGAAAAGACATGCCTTCACTCCAGCACTATCTTTAACTAAGTGATAGATTGTGATATCAGAGGAAGGATTATTCCATTATGAGAAGAAACAATATTTCACTTTCAATAACAGTTGCAGGAAAACCTATTTAACTGTTCAACTTTGTAAAATACAATTTCAATTTTTATTGAATGTTGATAAATGCATTCTAACTTCATCTAATGTTTTGGGCCTTTAAGTTATGATACAATACATTGAAATAATACATAATGCAAGAAAATTATATTCTTGTCAATTAAATGAATTTTGAGTTGACAGAATGTCAGCTGACATATAATTCCCTGCATGTATATTTGAAACTATGTAGTAACCAGTTAATACAAGATGGAATGATTTAAGTCCTTTAACTTTTACATGGACAGGCTTCAGAAGTTATACCAGTTTCGGTGGACAAGATACTGTTCATATCATCTTCTATTTTCAAAGATGTTAATGGTATAAATTTAAAAAAGTTGATGAAAGTTTACGTGCTTAGCTTCAGAAAGCCATGCATCCTCAAAACACTATACTTTACTCCCTTCTGAACAACATATCACTTTATTTTTCAGCTAGAGATGAAAACACAAGGCGTTTTGCTGCTGCCTCACTGCATGCAATTTAGCAGTTGTCATCATTTAGCAAAAGAGTAAAACCAGCAAGTCAACTCAATTGCTCACTTCGGAAATTTATGTCATGGCAATAAAAAGAAATATGGTTCATTCCAATGATGCAATAAGAGAGATAATTGTCAGAAAATACAGAAAGTGCAGGGAAAATGTACTAATATATGCTTCTAAACAGCCAAGATTGTATCTCTGAGTGGCCATCAACTTGACTTTTTCATCCTTTAATTTTATTCTGGTGCTATAATAACCCGTTTTATTATGACAAATGGAATCAAATCTTCAGCTGATTTAACTCAATCACAGGAGCAATTGATGGTTTATTTTGCAGTTCATATATTCTAATTTTTCCAGCACGGTTTGGCTTGTCCAACTTCTTTTCAGGCGGTTTAGACAGAATGAATAATGAAAGATTGGACTTTGGTTATATTGGCTATTTTGTTTGTTGCTGTGACTAAATACACGACAGAAAGAATTTAAGGAGGGTTTGTTTTGCCCCCTAGTTTTAATGTGCAATCCATCATGGTAGAAGGGCATGGTGGTGAGAGTCGTGTCCTGCGGCTTTGATGATGGGGGCTTAGTCACTTCTGGAAGAATCAAATGTCCAAGAGGGTAAATCTGGAAGCTCCAGCATGGTTTTGTCCTGTTTTCCATTTTAATTTACCTGAACTACCAGTATACACCTTCTCTAAATGTTAAACACTTCTGGAAATAGTCTTATGGTTAAGCACAGGGATATTTCCTCTAGGTGATTTCAAAACCAGTCAAGTTGACAGTACAGATAAGCCATCACAATAGTTTTTTGATAAATGATCTAAATAGTTCAATGTAGTTTAATCTATAATTTGTATCAGAGGTGCAAAACTAAGAAAATAAAAATAAATATAAAGTTACAGGAGCAGTGTGCCTTATGGGATGACATAGCAATATATAGTCAATATCTCAAATCTTTTAGCCACATGTAATCTGTTAGAAACTAATGGAAGACTGAGGTACAGCTCAGTGATGGAGCATTTGATTAACATGCAAAAGAGCCTGGGGCCTATCCTCAGTACTGTATAACAAATAGGAAATAATGTGGAAATCATTAGAATAAAAGTTTATGAATTTGTGGAGAATAATGACGAGTCTGCACATTACACTCAGCACACCAGAGACTCCTGGGTGCCTGCTGAAGTGAGTAGTAGTATCATGTGCAAGGGTACAGTGAAATGCCAGTTAGATTTCATTCTACCCCACTTGCAGCCTGTGGGACTTTTTAGAACCTATCCGTCAAATAATTGTAGGACATACATATTTTAAAAATATAAATTAGTCCTATCACCATATTATGTAAGAGGGATTTTTGTCTTCTGGTATTCCCCTCTCACAAGGAAATAGCCTTGAGCAAAGTCAAAGCCTTCCTGTGCATAGTAAACTCTTGTTTACTTCTCCCTGACTCTATTTTATCTTATCCGAAAATATAAAGCTGCAACTTCAAAGTCATTAGGAATAGAAAGTCTGTCCTACACTTGAATATCCTTCAAATGAAGTGCACTCCAGAGGAAGAATTTAATGATTATAGTACCAGAGTGATGTTCTCAACACCCCTGATATTCTGCCATGAAGGTCATTCTACAAGGAGATACTAGAAGCAGAGGCTCACGGCTCCGTTCAAAACCCAAAATAAGCACTTCAGTAGATGCTTTTAGAGGTGAATCTGATCCTTAGTCTTCTTTCTTTGTCAGGCAAGGATCTCTTCGGTTTTATTTTAAAGTTAGTACAGGTTCAGACATCAAAAGGGAGAAGTTGAGACAGAAATTGCCTCTGCATCAAAGAACAACTCTTCCACACTTGCATTTCATAGCTAGAAACTGCATTTCTAATTTCACCCTGGCAACTAATTTGGAAAATAGAAAGCTCTTATCACGGTAAGACTCTTCATTGCTCTGTGGAATAAATGTAAACAAACTCTCCAGCTGCAATAGAAGAGCGGAAGGCTTAGTCCCTCTGTTGTAAACAAAGTGTGCTGACAGAGACTGACCAAAGACGGCGCTGTTTCCTCTTAAACTTTATCTTTTCTCATCATGTCAAGAAGCCAAAAGTTGCATTATGATAAATTTTAAAATATTTCTAGTATTAATTCTTTATGTCTTCATCTAAATCAAGTAAGTAGGCAGGTCTATTCTCTGAGTGAAAAATAAACACAAATATTACAACAGAAAACTAGGAGGAAAAGAAACCACTAATCTGCAGAGATGAAATGTTTACTGGAGACAGTGAAATACTCTTTCAAGGCAAAACATAAACAGGAGGGCAGACACATCCAAAAGCCAAAACAATAAATAAAAAGTTGTCCCAACTTTACCAATGTCAGTAATCTTAAAACAATAGTTCCAAGTTAATTTGGAATAATTTTTTGCAAGTGGTGGGAATGAACTCCCTAGCCTTAACGGTGAGAGACAAGATCTCTTTGGAATCTTAGTATTTCTGATGGCAAATGGTCAGACTTACAAACAACATCGAATTCAAGTACTTAATAATACAAATATTTAATGCAGGATGCATAACATCCTGAAAATTTATTTTTCTCTAATAGATATCCTGACTATAATACTCATGTTTTGAGTTTAGCCTAAGTTGTTACATATAAACTCTGTAGACTACAGTCTTCATGAAGCAATTAGCCATTAGTTGATAATATTTAGACAATAATTTGAAACGTTTCTATTTTTTTTTTTTGCAAAAGAAGGCAATTTATAGCATTCTATTTTCTAAGGCAGGCAATATCTAGAAGTTGATTGCTGTCCCTGCAATTGTTCATAAAAAAATTATAAGCAATTTAAAGCACAGAAAAAATATCTTTACTCACTATAAAATATCATAATCTTATATTTTGAAAGTATGTGTGTTTGCGGAGGTATGTCTGTGATTCACATGGCAATAGAGGAAAACTCTGAATAAAATTAAGTGATTCCCATGTGTGCTTATACATAGCTTACTGATTTCATGAATATTGTTGAAACTAAGAATACCAGGGATAAGTTCAGGCATTTATTTTCATGTATGCTATGTACATTCATGTACATAAAATTAATGTACATCTAAAATTACTTCCATACTAGTTATCACTGAGAATTTCTAAGATATGTCATTTGAATAATTTAGCTTTTGCCACATCCTTAATACTGTAATACAATTCTTTCTAGTCTAACTCTCACTAAGGTAGCAAGGTTTGATGCATTGTTTACCAGTCTTTTTGGCTGGTCTTCAAAAGCACAAGTATGTCCTTTTTAAGTAATCCTTAGCAGCATTTATGGATGCTTGCTAATACATGTCACATGTGTTTTCCTGTAATTTATTGACTGCTTTCTGAGGAATCACTTGACTAGATTTCAAATTCAATGGAATAACATCTGTGTGACCTTTACTAATTTATTTAACCTCCCACTTGATGCTTTTCCTTATCTATACAAAAGGCATTAATACAGATTTTAGTAATCTTGTGGACAAGAAAATGTACTTAAGTAGATGAGTATTTTAAAGAACATGCCTTCTTTTCTTCAGATCTCTTCAACTTATTGTGTGAACCCATTAAGGAGTCAGTATCAGCAATGCACATGGTATCAGTTCCACTGAATTTATAAACATTTTAAAAATAGGATCAATCACAAACCTAAAATTAGGAAAGATAGGCAGCTGTGAGTTGCATGTTACTAGTCATTTCTATGCATTTCCTTTACATTTGCTATTAAATCTGTTCTTAGCATAAATTTTTTAAATAAATATATTCTATACTAAACAGCTTACACAAACATCTCTATGTCCTTTGGAGGTACATGAAGGTACATGAGATAATTTAATTTCAAACTCACCATGATTTAATGTTAAAACAAGACTATGATTTTTATAGTGGATTTGAATTCAGATATCATAAAATGTAGATAGTTCTAATTATTTTTAACTAATTTTGTGCACTTTTAGGTAGAAAAATGGGTACCAAATTGGAGTCAACATCAACTAGTAATACTATATCAATTCTCTCACTATTATTCATAATCACTTTCAAAAATCTTTTAACTTATATTATTATATTCTATTATCAAGCCTCTTTCACAAGCCCTATTAAATTTCTGAAAATTACTGGCTAATTATATATAATTAACAGAATCCTGAATTTGGTTAAATCTAATGCTCTGCCCTCAAAAACTTAAATATTATCTAAAAGCATGTTGATTTCCTAACCATTTGACTCATTGGAGCTTAGTGCTTATAACTCAAAATGAAATTTTCTTACAAATTTATCTTTTCAGTTTTCATATCTCATCCACTCCTTTAGAGTTCCAAGTATTAAAAAATACCTACCTGGATTAAAAAAAAAATAGAAAACATACTTTGAGCGCTCTATAGCTTCGTTTATTTCCATCTGTGGTGGTGCAACTCAGGGGCTCTTTGAACAGACCAGATACAGATGCAGAGTTTGAGTTCAGATGTGATCCTGCATGTTCTTCTGGGTTCACATTAGAGTGAGACATTTGTTGTAAGTTAATAGAGTTTCCACAGGTCAGTTCATGCTCACTAATCCGCATGTACCATTGTGGTGGGCAGGCTTGGTTGGTCCTTGGGGTAACTTTCTAACAGGTCCACCCAGTTTCCTCTTAACTAGAAATGTAGCCAACTATACATTTAACCACTTTGCACAGGTTCTTCTGGGGAATAATGAGAAGTTAAAGAATTAAGGAAATTATGATGTTGCTATGTATCCCTAAAAAGCATATTTGTTATTTGTTTCATAGTGTATCCACAAGACCCTCAGATGGACACTTATTTTTTTACTGAGGAATTTTGAAAAGCAAAAAAATTATGTCTTTTGAAAAGTCATTTATTGTTTCTTCACTATGTTCACTTCTTAGAAGAAATTTTCAGTTACCCTAGTCAACGGGTATGTGATCTTTGAAATTAATTTTCTTTGTGTTTCTCAGTTTCTCTAAGAGGAAAAAGAAAAAAAACACACTTTGTAACGTTTACTTAAGATTTGGTGATTGTCTGTGCATAACCTAAAACGTATTCTGATATGCAATAAACCAATACTAATGTTGGTTAAATAAATAAGCATTGTCTTTAATTACAGCCAATTTCTCTGTTTCATACATTACCGTAGAGGATGAACAATGGTCCTCTCAAAGGCCAACTCTTGCTCTGAATTTTGAATTAGATTATATGTGATTTGCCCACAACTATTTTTATTATCTATGAATATCAATTTATCACTCTTATGGATCACTGTGACAGTCATTACCATGTCTCCCATTGTCGTCAAATGCAGAAAACTCTTTTTGCTCAATCACTGTTGCCCAGTCTGCAAAATTAGGCAACAAACTTAAAAGAGCTATTTAATGTGGTAGTAGATTCCATTTCCTTAACATGCCCACAGCAGTATGGCTTGTTAGGCATGCTCTGCATGTTACTCATTCTAGAGAATATGAAGCTTGAACACTGAGCATTGTATTATTGCCTTCGTGGGTAGAATGTGGGAAGTGATTTTGTTAGACTTTCTAGTTAATTAATAAAAGGTGCTATAGTGTTGCCTCTTTCCCACTCTAATATATATAAGTGTTGTAAATATGGTACAGCCACCATATAGCCAAAGGTCATATTGATGCACCAAGTTAGAGCAGGCAACAGTAGTGTCTTATGCAATATTTTATTGTTGCCAAGGCACACTTTCATGGCCAAGGTAACTCTTATGAACTAAAACATGTAATTTGGGACTTACGTAAAGTTTCAAAAATTATTCTACTAGGGAAACTTAGTCCCATGCATGGCTGGCATGGTGCTGAAGACGTAGCTAGGAGGTATCTCCTGATTGCAGGCAGGCAAAGTGCAAGCCGGACACTCGGCCTGGCATGGACTTTTAAAACTTCAAAGCCTACCAGTAGGACACACATTGTTCAACAAGGTCACATTTGTTTTAACCAGGGTATACCTCTTAATCATTCTAAAGAGTTCACTACCTGGGGAGTAAGTACACAAATATGAGCCCATAGGGAACAAAGTCACTGAAACCACAACAGCTGAAAGTTTACCTTCGACATTCTTGTATCTCCCCATTCTCCCCATGCTCATATCAGAGAGCAATACTCACCTGGGGAAGGGTGTCTTTTCTCTTTAATATTGACTTAAAATACCCTCACACACTTGCTGACAGGCATATATATTAATTCCACATTCAATCAAGTTAAGTATCTTGGTCACAATTACAGTATTATTGCAGACATACATTTACGAATGGGTGATCTGAATATGACAATCTTTCTCTTTTTTTGTCTTTTCTGCATTAATCTTGTTTTAAATTAAGTTTTAAGATTATAATATAATTGTTATGTCATTTTGATAAGACTTGTAGCTTCGGGCATATCTAAGACATAACCTCACAGAGAACTCCCTGATTTCTGACTTTCACCTTCTTCCTTGCACAACTCTCAAAATTTTCTCTGAGCCTTACATGTGGGGGTGTTTTTTGAACTTAAGGAACCCAAAATCTACCATAATTACTGTTTCCATTACTCTAATTAAAAAGCTGTCTTTAAAAACCGATATGCTTAATTTAAACTAGCTTTTCTTTTTATATGAAATTTATCTTTGAACAGACCAATTGAAAAATATGAATGATAAAAGTCAAAACCAGTAGAAGATAATTATATATACATATAGATATATATGAGTTTGTTTCTATATTTTTCATTTAATTTAAATTATGCATATGCATATGTTCCTGTGTATGTATTTATGCACATGAGTGCAGATGCTCGTGGGGCACTGTGCTGTCAGCTTCTCTGCAACTAAAATTATAGGAAACTGTGAACTACCAAATGTATATCTCACCTACCTCTTGTGTTTGTTTATTTAATAATAATATCTTATGTATTGCTAAGTCTTCATTTTTATTTGACATTATACTCATTTTTCTTACTTAAATTATTCTAATTCTGGACAGTGGTTGTTCTTTTGTCTAAAAAGTAAAACACTTCTATTTTTATTATTTTGAAAGTCTAACATGTGCATTTTCAAATCAGAAATAATAGTGGTTTTCTTTACAATATTTCATAGCACTCAGAATTAACCTAATACTTTAGGTTCTGACTCACCTTAATGATTTGTACAGGAATGAACTTTGTTTCCACAAAATGTCTGAGGTGTTTAATTATTTAAACAATATAAATAAACAGTTATGAAGTCACATTTGCAAATTTTTTGAAATCTATTTAAGATAAAGTAAAAAAAAATTAAGATTAAGATATATTTTGGTTTCTGTGCATATGGGGAAGTCCTCATGGTTCAAATATTCTATTATGGAACAGGTGACTTGCTCTTCATTGTTATTTATAAGCCCAAGGCCAACATTTATGGCACTACTGGGGACAGTTGCCAGGTATGAAAATTTTAATTACCTGTCCAATGCCTATCCAGCTGAGAACTAAGCTGGTGTTTTTTGTTTTCTTCTTTTCCATCATCAATACAGAGATGGGCAGAGAACTCAGTCAAGAGGGACCAATGTGGAACAATGCTAGATTTAGCTACTGTGTTAAGAGAACTGGGTTAGAACCCTAACAATATACATCATTGAGATATTCTGTCAAGATGCTTAACCTTTCCGACCCTTTTTTGCTATTGTGAAATAAGATAAAATTCATAATGAATTGTTTGTAGGATAGTTCATTTTATGCACACAAACACACAAAAGCACATGTGAATTTTACACACACACATGCACACATACACCAGCCCCTCTCTCTCTCTCTGTATGTGTGCATTATCCACTGGATAAGACTTACTGAGTACAAGAAAGTCTATATAACTTTACAGGCTAAAACTACTATACCTTGTGAGAATCCACTTTCTGTCCACAATAATAGAGAAGTAAAATAGAAATAGTTAGAATGACCTTCTGACTAAAAGTAGTTTGTTTTACACACACACATACATTCTCTCCTTGATTGGGTTTGCTACAATTTTTATAAAGTTATTGTGAATGCAACTTTTATTTTTCTTGGTTTCTTTCTACATTTGTTCATTACTGATAGAACAGTTATATTCTATTTTAACAACGTTTAATACAACCATGTATTCAATTCACTTGTTTTTGTTGCTGGGTAATATGAAAAGATGGGTGCTATTTTGTGTTTGTGGAAGGACAGAGGAAAAGTTTTGTGAGTCAGTACTCTCACTCTACTATATGGTTTCAAGGCAATTATGGCAAAATATCTCCTTGTAAGATATACAAATTTGTAAATTAGTTGTAAAGCTATAAATTTTACAAAAGATTTATAAAGATACAAGTTTATAAATCATTTATAAAGCTATGACTCAAACTGTAAAAATCTAACTAAAATAAAAGAAATAATTTGTCTAAATACTTAGAATATAAATGAAATCATCCAGAGTAAACTAAATTGCAAACACCAGGGATAATATATAATTAATTTAATTGTAATAAAGATTTGTAAATTGAAATTTCCAGTGATCAACATTCAGTGGAATATATTTTTATATTTTACATGGTTTATATCATACATTGGAGCTTGTCTTATCCCTTCTTACATTGCCTTGGTATCTGTTTTGTTCTATTGTTTACCTATTTTCTTTCTTTTTTTTTTTTTTTTTTTTTACCTATTTTCTTATACAGGCCTTCTGTTAGGAATTTGATTTCCATCTTACCAGTTGCAGTATTTATATTTGCCTATTGAGTCTCCTGCAAACTTCCAGGTGTTGCATCTTGGTTTCATATTGGAGAAGCCTTCTTGGGTGATTTAATAGAATAATTAGAATTAGAAATAGTATTAGTTTTTAAACATTTGCATTTATCCTTGTTAATTTATTCTTGTGTCCTTGGTTAAATATATATATATATATATATATATATATATATATATATATATATATATAAAATGTGTATATTTGTGTGTGTGTATGTGTGTGTGTGTGTGTGTGTGTGTGTGTGTGTGTGTGTGGTTTAAAGTGTTTTCTGTTCATAGAAGTTCACCTCTTTTCTTAGATTTGTGAAAATTTGACAATTGTTTCATTGAACGCTTTTATTAATACCTTAGTCTAATTTCTACTGTTCTCTAACGACATTTTTAATTTTGCTTTCTGATTTCTCAGACATATTCTCTTGAATGTTGTGATCATAGTTATCAGCTATTTTCTTTATTATATCTAAATGTAATACTGCATCAGCATTACTTTTTAGCCCTATTATTCTTTCTGCCACTTGGTTTATTACATTGATGATATATACCAAACTTTGAAAATCAAAATACTTATGCTTTATTTTAAAATCTATATATTTTGAAAGTTTATTTTACATATTTTATACAGTGTTGCTTTCTATGGACTTGGTTTCATAACTGATATAGGTGCTAGTAAGTTGCAGTATTTGTTTGTTTATCATCTGTGACTATGAATTAAGCACACTATGAGGTAGCATATTACAAAGATGTCAAGCCTTGATATTCAACAATAATGAATAATTCCACAATAATACTGACCAAATGAACATTTGATATTTAAGTTTGACTCTCTTCAGTTACTTTTGAAATATAATTAGATTAACACTTGAGTTGGCATTTGTAAAAATCTCAATAGTTATTTATGTTTAAAGATATAATGACTGTGCTGATTATGTAGGAGAATAACTTCTAAGCTTTATAATGTGTTATATCTGAATGGTAATGAAACTGACCTATCCCAGAAACTTGGTGGTAGTTTCTTTGTGCTAAAATTCTCCAAGGTAGGCTCTAGCAGAGCTTCTCAGGGGACAGCTATACCAGGCTCCTGTCAGCAAGCACTTCTTGGCATTAGCAACAGTGTCTGGGTTTGGTGTCAGCAGATGGGATGGATCCCTAGGTGGGGCAGTTATGGATGGCCTTTCCTTAAGACTCTATTCCACCCTCTGGCCCTGCATTTTCTTTTGACAAGAGGAATTCTGGATTATTATTTTTGAGGTGGGTGAGAACATGCCTATGCTCTGTATATGGTCTCTACAGGTTTTATCTCACATTTGTTGGATATTTCGGCTAATGTCCTCTCTGTTGGGACCTGGAAACCTTTTGGGTCCCTGCCATCTAGGACTTTCTAGCGGCTACCCCCAGCTCCCCCTCCCCCACTGCTATATACCTCCTTTCAAATTCCTCATCCTCTGTGTTTCTCTCATCTCCTCCCCTATCTGAATTAGTTCATGTTTTCCCCTCAGCCTACTCTCTACCTTCCAGATTTCTCTTTTCCTCTCCCTCCAGAGATGATTTTCTTCCCCCTTCTGCATAGGACTTTGGGGTAGTCTTCATTCTTGGGTTTCATATGGTCTATGGTTTGTATCGTGGGTATTCTTGGCTTTTTTTTCCCTAAATATCCACGTATCAGTGAGTACATACCATGTGTGTCCTTTTGTGACTGGATTACCTCACTCAGGATGATATTTTCACATTCCATCCATTTGCCTGCGAATTTCATGAAATCATTGTTTGTAATAGCTGAGTAGTACTCCATTATATAAATGCACTACATTTTCTGTATCCATTCCTCTGTTGAGGGACATCTGGGTTGTATGATATTCCTATGGGGTTACAAACCCCTTCAGCTCCTTCAGTCCTTGCCCTAGCAAAATCATCTCTGGAGGCAGATGATATTTATGATAGCTTGTAGCTATCATAAATAAGGCTGCTATGAACAAGGTGAAGTACGTGTCCTTGTTATATGTTGTAATATCTTTGGGTATATGCCCACGAAGGGTGTAACTGTGTTCTCAGGAAATGGAACTATTTCCAATTTTCTGAGGAACTGCCAGACAGATTTCCAGAATAGTTGTACCAACTTGTAATCCTACCAGCAATGGAGGAGTGTTCCTCTTTCTCCACATCCTCCGAGCTCTGCCAGAGGCTGATCAATTCAGATGTGGATACACTCAGCTAAACATTGGACTGTGCGCAGGGACCCCAATGGAGGTGCTAGGGCAAGGACTGAAGGTGCTGAAGGGGTTTGTAACCCCATAGGAAGAACAACAATATCAACCAACAAGATCCCTCAAAGCTCCCAGGGACTAAACCATTAATCACAGAATACACATGGAGGGACCTGTGGTTCCAGTTGGATATGTAGCAGAGGATTGCCTTGTATGGTATCAATGGGAGGGGAGCCCCTTGGTTCTGTGGAGGTTTGATGACCCAGGGTAGGGAAATGCTAGGGTGCTGAGGCAGGGAGTAAAGGTGATCATGGGGGAGCATCTTCCTAGAAGCAGGGTGTGGGGGAAGGTATAGGGGGTTTGTGGAAGGAAAACTGGGAAGGGAGATAACATATGAAATGTAAATAAATAAATGAATAAATAAATAAATAAATATTCTCTAAGATAATAAAGATCCAGCCTTCTATAGGATTATTTTTAATAGATAATAGGCAGAATATTTGCTTATAAGTGTATGATATGAACTCATAGATCACAGATGCATAAATTATGCATCATCTTACAATTTCAAAATTAATATAATAAAAAGTATGCACCAAGAAATCACTTGAAATGGAAATAGAGATTTTGAGCTTGGTCTCTTAGTATTTTCTGATCATTCTTGTAGAATCTCTAGGGTTATTTAAATCTGCTCTTCACAGTAACACACTTTCAGCACATGTGTGCCAATTCCAAACACATTGAACATTTCACTTTAAAAAAAAACTCCCAAAGGATATTCCCCTAGACAGGGATAGCTATTCAGCTTGTATGTAAGTGGCTGGTTTGAAACTCTCATAAGCATCACTTGAGTCTACCATCAGTCCTTTTAGCTACTCTGGCCTAGGAGGGAGCCATTTGCTTTGCTTTTCTTTTTTAATATGTAGTTAATAAGAAAAAGACAGCTATTGAATGTGTTTAACAGGATGAGGCAAGTTGGTATTAGAGAGAGTATAATTGAAATGTAAGTGATTGAAGCATAACAAAAATCACCAGCAAAGGCTGTTATCACTCCAGCCAAGAGTTCAGTTTAGCCTTCAATTACTTACTGTAATTTCTGGATAGAAGCCTTCACTAACTCTCTCGTTGACTCACAGGAGACATTTGTGATATCAGAATTATTACTTGAGGTTACAGCCTTGTGACACTGTAGAGCTCTTCAAGGCTTGTTAAGCATAGTAATTATATTTACTAGATGTCTCTCACCTTTCATTCTCATGTCACTTAATCATACACACAGAGCAAATCTATAAAGTGTGTGAATGTGAAATAAAAAACATGAGTTCAAATGTTTTGGTCAGGTACACACAATTATGTCTGGGACTCTATAGTAGTGTAATCCTAACACATAAAATGATGTAGCTTTTAAACATAGTATAGCTAGTATTATAATACAGTATTCTAATTTTGTACCAAAGACTTTTCTTATATTATTTTGAAATAATACTTGTTTTCTATAACTGTGCATATCAGAATTACTCATTTACAGAAAACTTACTAAAAACTATTTAAAGTAACAATAAGAGAAATATGTTCACATTGCTCACATTGTGTAAAAGATCCTTATTGGAAATAATTTGAAAATAGTATTTTTGAAATTTTGTCAAACTGACTTCAGAATTCTTACATTTAAATGTTTATTCAGCTATTTCATTAAAAATAATGAATGGATTCTGAAATATATATAATATATATATAACATATTATATATATATGTAAATTTGTAAAGAATCTGAATAGAAGCCCTCTATTCTCAGTTTATAAAATTAAGTACCACCTATATATTTCCAATTTCTCATATTTTTAACAAATATGCAATCACAGTTTGGATTACACAGTTCCTATTACATTTGAAAGAATAGTGTAAATACATAAAAATATACTTAATACTAATATAGTATGGAATTATTTGGTAAATAGTTAAATATTTATGATACATGTTTTTTTTAAGATTTATTTAATTTATATGAGTATACTGCAGCTGTCTTCAGACATACCCGAAGAGGGCATCAGATTTCATTACAGATGGCTGTGAGCCACCATGGGGTTGCTGGGATTTGAACTCAGGACCTTTGGAAGAGCAGTCAGAGCTCTCTTTTTTTTTTTTTTTTTTTTTTTTTTTTTTGGTTTTTTGAGGCAGGGTTTCTCTGTGTAGCCCTGGCTGTCCTGGAACTCACTCTGTAGACCAGGCTGGCCTCGAACTCAGAAATCCGCCTGCCTCTGCCTCCCAAGTGCTGGGATTAAAGGCGTGCGCCACCACTGCCCGGCTCAGTCAGAGCTCTTAACCACTGAGCCATCTCTCCAGCGATACATGTTTTTTAATTCAAAATAATACATGTAATAAAAGGCCATTAATATAGAATTAAAATTTTAAAATACAATTGTTAAGTAACCATTTCTCATGTAAGCAATAAGCATAAGATGAAATAAGTTAAAAGACAATTCAAAGACACTGAGAGCTATTGTTTAAATAACAAGGGACGAAGATCAGTATGGGGAGTGTGCAAATATTTGCTGGCTAGAGCAATGGCATAATGGTACTATTCTACCAATGGACCTAGGCTAAGTTCCCTGCTCACAGCATTCTGTAACTAAATCTCCAGGGGATTTAATATACATTTCTTGCTTCCACACTTTCCCACACAAGTAGCAGATACTAACACATATAAACACATTTTAAAAGTCTTTTAGTTTTCTATTGAAATTAAAAATTCTTCATGCATTCCATATTTTAAAATAATAGTAATTGTTCATGCCCACAATTCTGCACATAAATATCTATTAATCTTTTGGTATTTATTGAAAATAAACTAAAGCACATTACTTCAGTCTCTTTGAGTTCATATTTGATTTGCTCAGTCGATTTACAGGACTTTTTTTTCTCCTGATTTACGCCAACCCCTGACTCTTTTTTAAAATTGGTTATGGTATTTATTTACATTTTAAATGTTGTTCCCCTTTCCAGTTTTTCCTCCACAAACCCTTATCCCCTCCCACCTGCCCTTTGCCTCCATTCCTACCTCACCCCTCTAGCTTCCCCATACTCTAAGGTATCAAGCCTCATCAGGACCAAGGGCCTCCACTCTCATTTATGCCAGATAAGGCAATCCTTGCTACATATGTATCTGGAGAATTGGGTCCCTTAATGTGTGCTCTTTGCTTGGTGGTTTAGTCCCTGGGAACTCTGGGTAGTCAGATTAGTTGATATTGTTGTTCTTTCTATGGGGTTGCATTCCCTTCTGCTCCTTCAGTCCTTCCCCCAACTTTTCCATTGGGATCCTGGGGCTCAGTCAGATGGTTGACTGTGAGAATCCCACCATCCGTACCTGTATTGATCAGGCTCTGGCAGAGCCTCTCAGGTGACAACTATACCAGGCTCCTGTTAGCAAGCTTTTCTTGGCATCAGAAAGTGACAGGATTTGGTGACAGCAGGTGGGATATACTCCTAGGTGGGGCAGTCTCTGGATGGCCTTTCTTTCAGTCTCGGCTACATTTCTTTTGTCTCTGCATTTCCTTTAGAGTGTTACTCAGCTCTTAGAAACAATGACTTCATGAAATTCTAAGACAAATGGATGGAACTAGAAAAAGATCATCTTGAGTGTGGAGGTAACTGAAACACAAAAGAACACACTGTTAAGTAAATATTAGCCCCAAAGCTCAGAATACCTACAATAACTCACAGACCATATGAAGCTTAACAAAAAGGAAAACCAAAGTGTGGACGCCTTAATTCTACTTAGAAGTGGAATTAAATAAATAAATATGGGAGATACAAGGACAGAGGCACCTGGGAGGGAGAGAGAAAGGGGAGGTCATGATCAGGTGTGGGAAGAGACAGAAGAGAAATACAGAGGGTCAGGAAATTGAACAGAAATGTGCAGCAGTGGGGGATAGAAAACTGGGGGGTAGACACTAGAAAGTTCCAGATGCCAGGAAAGCAAGAGGTTCCCAGGACCCTACGGGGATGACATTAGGAGAAATACCCAACAAAGAGGAGACAGAACCTGTAGATACCACTTGCACTAGATAGGCAGAGCCCCCTGTGATCCTCAGTCATCTCAAAACATTTAACCTAGCCGCTGGCTCTAATATTCTTTCTTCCTTTTATTCCTCAGGGTTCAGTCAGCTCTGGGGGAGGGATTTTTTGAAGACATTCCATTAAGAGCTTTCTCTCTGTGTGTAATGTCTGGGTGTGGGTTTCAGGATTTGCTCTTATCTGCTGCATAAGGAAGCTATTCTGGTGATGACTGAGTAAAGCAATGACCTATAAGAGTAGCAGATTACTGTTAATAGCCATTTTATCACAACTTTTTGTTTTGCTTTGTTTTAAGACCAGTAGAATTTTGTTTTAGCATTGTTCCCTGGCATATATTGTTTCAGGTTCCTGGTTACCCAAACATTGTCAGGTTTGGGTTCAGTCTCATGAAGTTTGTCTTAGCTCAAATCAAACATTGATTGGCTATCCTCTCGTACACATTTTGTGTCTCCTTTCCATTAGCATATCTTGCAGGCTGGACAACATTGTATATTAAAAAGTATGTTGTTGTTTTTGTATATAATTTGCCATGCCAAAGACTAGACAATAGGGTTGAAGGTCCTATGTAGGCACTAGTTTGTCTGTTCCGTGTCCAATGAGTTATGAGGATGTTGTCTCTAGCAATAGGGCTTTAATATCCATTTGTGGAAAACAACCTATTACATTTGCCTATGTTGCTTTGGTATTTCCATTGGATCCCTTTGACCAATGACTTAATTGAATGTAACCCTGTCTCATTACTGGAAGTTTCATTTGTTAACAAGAAATAGCCAGTGGAAACTCTCTCTTACCTATTATATGGAGACTTCATTAAGAAGAAATCCCAAAATATACACATAAAAGTATATATTTTCAGAAGTCAAAAATGAGAAAAATATAATACAGAATGAGGAAAATATGTACAAAATTATAGATAAAGACTAAGAAATTATGAAGCTTACATGGATTGTGGTAGAGCACAACGTAGTTGTTCATATGAAAAAAACTGATCAGAACAGTTTGAGAATATGTGTGGCATCATATCTCACAAATTTCTAATCTAGGAATTGTGAAAATTATATGCATTTATACCTGAACACCAAAATGAATGAGCTTAAGATAGTGGAATGTACGGTTCTCATTCATTAAGAAATTTCTTTTTTTTTTTTAATTTAATTTTATTTTATTTTTTTAATTTACATTCCAAATCACTTCCCCTTTCCCGTTTCCTCCCTCCCCGAAAGTCCCATAAGCCCCCTTCCCTCCCTCTTTTCTCCGTTCAACCCCCTCTCATTACTCTGTCCTGGCGTTCCCCTACATCCAGTCTTTCCAGGACCAGGGGTCTCTCCTTCCATCTTTTTAGAAATCTATTGAAATGGGACCTCATTAAATTACAAAGTTTTTGCAAGGCAAAAGACACCGTCAAAAAGACAAAGCGGCAACCAACTAACTGGGAAATGATCTTTACCAACCTTACATCCGACAGAGGGCTAATATCCAAGATATACAAAGAACTCAAGAAGTTAAACTCCAGAGAGGCAAGTAACCCTATTAAAAAATGGGGTACAGAGCTCCACAAAGAGTTCTCACCTGAAGAATATCTAATGGCTGAGAAGCACCTAAAGAGATGTTCATCATCCTTAGTCATTAGGGAAATGCAAATCAAAACAACCCTGAGATTCCATCTCACACCAGTCAGGATGGCTAAGATCAAAAACACAGGAGACAGCAGTTGTTGGCGAGGATGTGGAGAAAGAGGAACACTCCTCCACTGCTGGTGGAATTGCAGGCTGGTACAACCACTCTGGAAAGCAGTCTGGCGGCTCCTCAGAAAACTGGGCATGACACTTCCGGAGGATCCGGCTATACCACTCCTGGGCATATACCCAGAGACTTTACCTGCATGCAATAAGGACACATGCTCCACTATATTCATAGCAGCCTTATTTATAATAGCCAGAAGCTGGAAAGAACCCAGATGTCCCTCAACGGAGGAATGGATTCAGAAGATGTGGTATATTTACACAATGGAATACTACTCTGCAATTAAAAACAATGAATTCACGAAATTCCTAGGCAAATGGTCAGAACTTGAAAATATCATCCTTAGTGAGGTAACCCAATCACAAAAGATCACACATGGTATGAAGTCACTGATAAGGGGATATTGACCCAGAATCTCAGAATACCCTAGACACAATCAGCATTAAGAAATTTCTAACAGTAGTAATTTCTAGAATTATCTCTGACTAATGTATGGAAATTAGAGATATATTCACATGTTTACTTTATTATACCAATATACTGATGCATTAGTGCTACATAGTAGTATCCTCTCCCAAAAAAATGTTAAACATCCTACTCTGCAGAGAAATTTCTTAAGCAAGAAAGGAAACAAGTCAAAATATGCTTGATAAGTACCTGAAGCAGACCAGGTTCACTACGCTCCTTTGTACAAAGAGTAAACAATAAATTCTGCTAAGGGTTGCTCTCAGAGGATCCATATTGCAAAGAAAATCTCAAATGTGTCAGGATGCAAAGAAGACTTGGACACCAGACTAGCTAGCTGCCTGAAAATCAGAGCCCAGATGAGCTGCTTTTATGAGGTTTAGACCAACTGAGTCACTTTGAAAGGATAGTCTGCAACCTTTTCAGACATTTCTTTGTTCAAGTGGAAAGATATCATAGGAACTGAAACTTTGGTTGATGAGAAAGCTAATGTAGAGAATTAATGTTTTTTATTAATCATTTTAATCGTTTACATTTCAAATGCTATCCCCCTTCCAGTTTAGGCCTCCACAAAACCCCATCCCATTCCCCTCTCCTCTCTCACCTTTGCCTCTCTTAGGGTGCTTCTCCACCCATTCACCCACTCCTGCCCCACTGCTCTACTATCCCCTTTCACTGGGGCATCGAGTCTCCACAGGACCGAAGGCCTCCCCTCCCACTGATGTCAGATAAGGCCATCCTCTGCTACATATGTATCTGGAGCCATGCATCTGTCCATATATACTCTTTGGTTGATGGTTTAGTCTGCGGTAGCTCTGGGTGGTCTGTTTAGTTGATATTGTTCTTTCTATGAGGTTGCAATCTCCTTCAGCTGCTTCAGTCCTTTCCCAAGTCCTTCCCATTGGGGTCCCAGGCTCAGTACTGTGGTTTGCTGTGAGTATTAGCATCATTATTGATCAGATGCTGGTAGAACCTCTCAGGAAACAGCCATATCAGGCTGCTGTCAATTAGAGCTTCTTGGCATCATCAATAGTGTAGGGGTTTGGTGTCTGCAGACAGTATGGATGTTTAGGTGGGTTAGTCTCTGGATGGCCTTTCCTTCAGTCTCTGTTCCATTTTTTGTCTTTCCTTTGAACAAGAATGTTTCTGGGTTAACAATTTTGAAATGTGTGGGTGGTCCCATCCCTCAACTGGGGGTCATGCCTATCTACTGGAGGTCATCTCTACTGGTTCTATCTCCCCTTTGCTGTGTATTTCTACTAAAGTCATACAGGTTGGGTATATAGTTTCCCTGGAGTCTGGGACTTCCTAGTGGCTTCCCCCAGTTCCCCATCCCCCAGTGCTACATATTTCTATTTGATTTACTGATCCTCTGTACTTCTGTCCCTTCAAATATCTGATCCTGACCCCCTTTCCATCTTAAATACAAACAACTCCTTCAAGTTCCCAGATAACACCATGATTGCCATGAGTTATTCTTTACCTTTTTTATAGGACTAGATGATGTATTCATTATACATATTAAACATTTATTCCATTTCCTTACATTCTAAAATATGAAACTTTATGTTAGAATTTGTTTCATTATTTAAAATGCAGAATTATTATGGAGAAAAATTATTTTCATAAACCAAAAATTATTTTCATAAAGCATTCATGCTTTCAGAATTAAGAAAATGTTCAGTAATATAAGAAAGTTATATTTTAAATGGAAGTTTGAATTTGTTATATAAGTTCCTTGGGAGAACAAGGCAGGAGATCATCAGTTTAAACCTCTGTTTGTACTGTTAGGTGAAGTAAAAACCAACCTGAGCAATGTAGTGAGGCTTTGCTTCGAAATAAAAAGTAGATAGAAGGTTATATGTGTAGCTCAGTAATAGAGTGTTTGTCTAGTGTTCATAAAACTCTTGGTTCAATCAGCAGTACTGTAAGAAACAAGTCATATATCAAGTTGTTACTTATGGATACAAAGTTGTCAATGGAAACTCTGTAACAGGGGCTTAATGTGTCAGCTTAGGTAAGCTATAGTACTCAGTCATTTGATTAAGCGCTAATCTTGGTTGCTGCTGTGAAGGCATTTTCTAGACGTGGATAACACCTATAATCAATTGACTTTAAGTAGATTACTTTCTACAATCCTGGCTTCATCCAATCAGTTGAAAGTTAGTAATTATAAAGTTGAATTTCCCTGAGGAATTATGTCTCAACATGATAATATCACTTCCTGACCATATGTCTCTGGTCTGACAGAGTGTCTTGGAGATTGATGACTTGCTAATTTACATAAACACATGAGCCAATCAATAGGTGGATATGAGTTGACTTAAGTCTCTCTCCATCCTCCCATCCTTCACGCCACACATACACAAAGCAAATAATCTACTTTAACAAGTTCTGAACCAGAACCAAGAGCAGGTAGTTATTATTAAAGAATTATCTGTTACTGGACATAAACAGAATTACTCTTGCCAATGTTTCTTAAGCAGTGCAGTACAACAATTACTTACACAGCCTTCACATTGTGTTAGATATAATAGAGTATATTTTACACTATATAAGTGATATGTATAAGTTCTAATACATAGTAAATCCTTTTATGAATGGTTCTAAGTCTCCATATTTTATTGTCCATAAGGGTGACTGCAGAACACTCCCATGGAGATAAGGGGAGGACTATTTGTATGTATTATCCTCTTGACTCTATCTGCGTAGGGAATTCTGCATATTAACCAGTCAAATACATAAAATAAGAAGAGGAACGTATCTGGTTTGTAGCAGAAATGGAGAAATATAACATGTTGCTTTCTCATATATCTTTGAACTCTGTCCTCTAGTAGGTATCCTGCTGTTCAGTTGCTCTG